>CP144691.1:29662677-30205913 GCA_036885675.1 Vigna mungo
TTTCAGAATATGCAGGAATAATTTGAATTACTGAAGGCATCACAGTCACCTGGTTAAAAATTTCTCTAATCTGCCCATTGTGACTGAATCTTACTTCCTCTTCTTCCTCACCTTCACTACTGTCTAGCTCAATAATTTCTTTTTCCTCCTCTTCATCTTCACTACTCCCAATTTCCACAACTTCCCTTTCAGCTTTTCTTTTACTTCTTGTAACAACAACTTTGCATTCCTCTTTAGGGTTAACATAAGTACTAGCCCTAAATTCCTTCTTCTCAGTGGTTTCTACCCTTTTTGACAACTGACCAAATTGCATCTCCAGGGATCTGAAACTAGCTTGACCACTTGCACGATTAGACTCATACACCTTCAGGAAGTTGTCAAATGTATCATTTAGGTCTTTGACAACCTCTGTCAAATGAGTGACCTGCTGCCACATGGGTGAAGGTTGTTGCGGCCTGAAGCCTCCTGTTTGCCCTGATGGGTTATTCTGTGCTTGCCCAATACTAGAATGGTTCTTCTAACCTTGGCTAGAGTTGCCTTGGTTGAAGTTCCCCTACCTATACTAGAATTGATTCCCCATATAGTTTCCTTCCTGTTGCATCTCCTCTGGTAAAGCACATTGACCATTGATATGGTCACTACCACAAAAATCACAAAGTTGTTGTGTTTGGGAGACATTACGAATCTCCTTTGGAAGTTGTGAGAGAATCTTTGTCAAGTTGTCTAGCTTTTGAGTTAGAAGATGATTTTGAGCTAGCATGGCATCATTTGCAAGCAAGTGTAACACTCCTCTCTTCTGCACAGGAGCGCCCCTTTCACTGTAAGTTTCCTACTCATTAGCAGCCATACCCTCTATCAAGTCATAGGCTTCATCTTCAGTCTTCTGTTTGATATCACCTCCAGCTGAGGCATCCAACATCATTTTAGACTGCATGTTCAGACCACCTAGGTAAGTAAGAACTAGGGTTGTCTTGTCAAACCCGTGGACTGGTGTCTTCCTTTGTAGGCCTTTGAATCTTTCCCATGCTTGACCTAAAGTCTCTTCCATGCCTTGCTTGAATGATGAGATCTCCAGTCTTCCCTGAGTAATTTTGGACTGTGGAAAATATTTATTGACAAACTTTGTAGCCACAGTCTCTCATGTTGTGAATGTTCCTTTAGGAAAGGAATTAAGCCACGTCTTAGCGTTGCCTCCCAATGAGAATGGGAACAAGTTAAGCTTTACTCTCTCATATGAT
Organism: Vigna mungo; assembly: GCA_036885675.1. Lineage (NCBI taxonomy): Eukaryota > Viridiplantae > Streptophyta > Magnoliopsida > Fabales > Fabaceae > Vigna > Vigna mungo. Next base: position 29,663,916 of record CP144691.1, read on the forward strand.
ACACCTGTCATCTTCACAGTGTTACAGATTTTGCTAAACGTTGTCAAATAGTCATATGGTTTCTCATTTGACAAGCCGTGAAACTGGTTGCTTTGCACCAGGTGTATAAGTGCTGGATTCATCACCAGTTAGTTGTATGGTCCGTAGGCATGGCTATGCTGTTAAAGTGGAAATGGCCAACAACATTAGATTGATCTGCAAGAGTGCGTCTTGGAGGAGGTCGTTCAGCTATCTCCTCTGCTCTTCGAACTGGTGAAGGTGATAGTAATCTGTCAGGAGAAGGGACCAAATCCCTAGATGGGCGTTTGACTCTCTCCTTCTTCCCCTTGTCTCACTTAGGCCTTCAAGAAGAGGTTGCATATTTTTCTTGCTCCTAGTATGTCTAGTCTCCTACATGCACAAGAAACACAAACCCTAGTAGCACTTTTATATAAAAATAAACAAAAACAAAAACAAAAATAAAATATATACAATCAAGTAAAAGTTAATCAGTTTACACTACTAGATAAGTTAAACCACGAGTCCCCGGCAACAGCGCCAAAAACTTGTTAAGTCCTTGGCAAGTGTACCAGATCGTTATCAAGTAATATAAAATGGGTAAGTCCAAGTATCGTTTCCCAAAGGACTCTTAGGCCTTAACTTTCGTGTAACCTAATTGCGTAAGACTTGAGAAAAGAATTAAATTTAGGTTTTTGAATGCAAGAACAAAAGTAAACATACAAATGCAGTGAATCAATTAGCAAGGAAGAAACTATGAATGAATGGTGTTGTTGGGGTTTACAATTTCATCTTATCCACTATCTTATATCTACTCTTCTTATTTAATTCGCTTATTTATCATATTGTCATGCAAACTTTCTTGGTCTACCCTTAACCCAATCTCTTGGCGAAAAGAGCCTATTACTAATTACCAGCTTGATATCTCTAGCCTCCCCTAGTAACTAATAATGCATGATAAACGGAAGCAAAGGTAAGGAACCCAACAATTGATAAATCAAGCATATGCAAGCATATAAAATAAATAAGAATTTGGATATATGAGAGTTTCAAAAGATTACATTGTTCCCCAACAACAAAGGGTTTAGTTCACGATAATCATGATGAACTAGATGAAATACAATGGAAGAATGGAAAAGCAAACCCTAAATTTGGTAGATTGGAGCCTAAGCATCCAAGGAACCTCCTCCAAGGTGTGTAGAGCGGTTGTGGACGTTTCTCTCTGCCAAAAGAATAAAATTTGAATCGCATTGGGGCTATTTATAGACCAAAAATATAACAGAATCTAAGCCAAATAAAAACAGATAACCGCTCAGTACCTAATTAAACCGCTCAACGGTTTCCCTCTTAGCCACGCCACTGCTCAGCGGTCAGTTTTACCGCTGAGCGGCTTGCCTTTAATTGCTCTGGATGCTCAGCGGTCCTTTTGACTCTTCTTTTCGTCCTTTTTCTTCATCTTTGACGAGTCTAAGTCCACCTTGCTTTACTTCCATCTTCAATTCACCTAAAAACCCTGCAAAACAATGTAAAACAAGAATAATATCTCTAAAACCAAGTTTTGACTCTCACATGACTCAACTAACTGTTTTACTTGATTTTAAGCTCATTCTAAGCCACAAAGGGTGTGTTTTGATATCAAATTTAAGTATGAAAATAACGGGTTTTAGACCATTATCACAGTCTCACAATTTTGATTGTCCACAATACAGAAAGATACAAAAAAACAGAAATGTTCAAAAGCTTCATGAGATATCGCGGAAGATATAGAAAGGATAAAGGGTTCTCATTCAAATGGCTAGATAAGGATGAAAAAGTTATTGCCTTCATCATAGGACATATCCTATTAGGAGGAAGATATAACATCACGAAACTTACTCTTGTGGATGTTTGCTTATTATATGCTATTGAATATAGGATACAAACAAATTGGGTTGCTGTGTTTAAAGAACACATCCTAGAAGTAGGAACAGGCGAATGACACAGGCTTCCATATGGTGTGTTCATAAGCAAAGTCCTGGAATATTATGGTGTCAACCTTACTGGTGAGAATAAACAAACATGTGGCAAAGAGAATATGATTGGAAAAGCCACTCTAACTTGCATTGGAATGAAGAAGACTCCCTGAAAGGAAAAGAATCATCTGTGAATCAAGACAGTGATCAAGAATTTGGTTCACCAAATTCAGAGTTTGAAATTCGAATAAATGACAGGTTTAAAAGGACATCAAAAAGGATAAACGACTTCAACAAATCTTTGACCACTCTAAATGAGAAGATGGACATCCTGTTCAAACATTTTATTGAGATTTCATCATCATCTGAAGAATCTGAAAGAAGGGTAGACGATATTAGTGAAGAAAGCACTGATGAAGAATCATCTGAATCAGAATAGTGTTCTATTTATCCTGTTGTGTTTTGAGTCCTAGGCTATGCTTTCATTTTGTGTATGGCATATAAAGCCATCTTTTGCTTATTTCTTTTTGTGATTTCCTTATTGCAATCCTACCATTGTAATATCTTTTATTCAAGGAAATGAAATTAGTCTTTTTGAATCAATCCATTTACTTAATCTGTTTGTATAATATCTTATATACAGGTTGATTGATTCGACTATGTCCTCTTTGAAGTCAACTATGCTTATTCTGTCATACATCTTTACATGTTGACTTCTGTTGTGATTTGTAATAATTCTTGCTTAAGCATTATGCTTGATCTAGAAAAGGTTATGGAAAGGTTTTGCAGGAAGGACATTGCTTTGGAAATCTCCAATTGGAATTCAACATTTGCAAAAGCAATGCATTCGATTGATGATTTAAAGCATTTGACTGCGTCAAAATGGGTTAACAATTCCATAACTGGAATCTGGTTCTATCTTTACTGTTTGCTTAAAACATATATAATCTGCTATTATCTCTGATTTTTATCTATTTCAATATCTAAACTGAGATAATATTGTGAGATTGTTGAAGCTTGTATCATTGCATATCTATATGACTTCATATTCTGACTTTGATACAACTATGTGCTTAAACTATTGATAAATCTATGATATACTGCATTGTGCACTTGAATGATTTTATTACTCATGCATAATGACAGGGGGAGTATCACCGTTTTACACATTTTTTCATCACACACCTACATTTTAGGGGGAGTTTATACTGTTTTGTGATGATATTGTGATTTTGAGAGCATCAGTGTATTTTACAAACTACATATCTTTCTGATGCATCTCAGTTTTCAAATCTGCATAAATATATGAAGCATTCCTTTTTTGTTAATGCATAAAGGGGGAGAAATATATGTGAGAGTATGAGAGCAAGCATAAATGCTTTATGAAAGGGGGAGAATTATCTGTCTCATATTTTATCTGCTTGATATTTTGCTGAATATGCAGAGTAATTAAACTGTATTAGTTTTTTCTTATATATGCTATTACTCTGTCATGTGTTGAATTGTATAAACATGGTTGAGTTATTAATCATAGTTGTGCATCATAAAAAAAGGGGGAGATTGTTGAGATTGTTGTTAAGTCCCTGACAAGTGTACAAGACCGTTATCAAGTAATATAAAATGGGTAAGTCCAAGTATCGTTTCGCAAAGGACTCTTAGGCCTTAACTTTCATGTAACCTAATTGCGTAAGACTTGAGTAAAGAATTAAATTTAGGTTTTTTGAATGCAAACGAAAATAAACATGCAAAATGCAGTGATTCAATTGGCTAGAAGAAACTATGAATGAATGGTGTTATTGGGGTTTACAATTTCATATTATCTACTCTCTTATATCTACTCTTCTTATTTAATTCGCTTATTTATCATATTGTCATGCAAACTTTCTTGGTCTACCCTTAACCCAATCTCTTTCCGAAAAGAGCCTATTACTAATTACCGGCTTGCTATCTCTAGCCTCCCCTAATAACTAATAATGCATGATAAACGGAAGCAAAATACAATTGATCCTACCCCTATCTCTAGGCGGTATTAGCTTAATCAAGGAATTCCCCCCAGTTCATGACATTACTGTACGTCTCTGTATCAATAAAGACAAACAACATTTACTGAATGAGTTAAATGATAAAAGCATTAAGCAAAGGTAAGGAACCCAACAATTGATAAATCAAGCATATGTGATGAGCTGTCGCAACCCACACAAATTTGATTACATATTAGAAATGCAGTATAGACTAGGAAGTGACTCCTAGGTCGTGTCTCAAGGACCAAATGTGGTTCGAGAATTAGGTCAGACACGAAGTGGGGGGGGTTTTGTGAAAGGTTTGTGGTGAATGCGGATGAACTAAATCAAAACACGGACGCAAACTGATAATTAGACACAAAGATACAAACAGAAAGGTAAATAGAAATGTAAAAACGGAATTTGAAACGGTTGGTCATTAACTCAATCACTATGCTTCTGATCTTAGATTAAAGACAAGTACACACGACTCTAATCCAAATCCGACACGAATCACCCAACTAAGCGAAGGCGAATTCGGTCTTCAGAATTGCAAACTAAGCGAATGCAATGCTCAAATCTAATCCATCATCCACCATGCAATCTAACCAACTAAGCAAAGATTAAACACCGATTAGGCAACTAAGCGTATACCTAATCGCATGCAGACAACAGATTAAATATTGAGCTAAATCAGAGTAACAGTATGGCAATTAAAGTGCAAGAATCTCAAGGAAACAAAGTAATTTTATTAATGACCAACCAACTAACCTAAGCTAACATGTCAACTAAATTAAAACAATCAGACAGAACAAACAACACGAAAGTAAACAAAACCAATAAACCAAACATGACAGGCAACATAGTAAATGAAAACAGTAAATTAAACGGTCCTAAACAAGATGTGTGAACAACTTAAAATGCAAGAGATAATGACGAAACACTTGACTAAAATGAAATGTACATTACGTGAGAATGAAACCTTAATGCTAAAGGGCGTTAGCTAATAGAAAAGCAACAATTAACCTAAACCATTGTAATGCACAGAACAACTAAATTGCATGTGCAGAAAATGTAGAATTCATAAGCTGTTTAACTTAAATATTTTAATAGCAATAATATCCAAACAAAACTAGCAAAGTGAAGAGACATGCACCTTCTTCCAAGACCAAAATAAACGAATGTTTTCTAGTAAAAGGCATTGAATCACCGCACATCATGTTTTCGAAAGCAAGGAAATGAGTGGAATTTTGATAAATATGGCAGCAAAGTGAATCAGTTCCCAAAGCCAATAAATTACCGTGTGCTTCTATTTCTAAGAAATGAATGCAAAGATGCATATTCTAGTAAACCATGCAGCTCCATTCTATTCAGCCAAAATCCAAAACTATAAACATTATTCAAAGAAAAACTCTGTAAAAATGTTCAAAGCAAAAGTCAAAAAGGGAAAATGCTATGTGACGGCTGAAGCTTCTCTTTTCTAGGGTTGTGTGCATCTATCTAAATATTCATTGCTCCATGGGTCCCCTTTGTAGTGACGTGTCCAGCCCTCTTCTCTCAATGAAATCAGCCTCTGGATGTTATCGTTGGTCATGGGCCCGTTTGCTCTACTAATTAAATGCACTCTTTACCAAAGAAAGAACAAAATGAGGAGGAATCATGTGCTGTTGGATGTGACATCACGTGATTCTGCTAGACTCCCAGACTGCTGGAGCGTGATTTTCCTTAAGCAGCTTGCTGGACGTGGTGGTCTTCCTTTGGGCCGTATGAAGATGGATGGTAGAGTCGTTGGGCTGTCCGTGAGGTGTGGCTTGCTGCAGCGTGGTCTCTCGTTTCAGCCCTCCAAATCACGTGCTGGATGCAGCTGCTTTTTGGACCGGCTGTCCAAGCCTACTTCAAAGCTATTGCACCGTAATTCAATGTGGGCTGCAACCTCTTTATTGTTGCATGGGCCGTGAAGAGCTACTAGTAGCTTCTGGACGTATGAAAGTTGTGCTGCCATCCTTCCAAGCCGTGAGTTGCTGCCAATTCTCCAAGCTTGATGGACCGTGAAAGGGTTGCTGCAGCTGCTAATCAAATTGTTGGACCGCTGCCTTGCTTCACTTGTTGCCACCGTTTTTTTATCACCTCCGTCTAGCCCTTACAATTTTTAAAAGCCGAAAACCATGTGCTTCGCACTTCTTTCTTTTTTTATTTCCAACCGTCACACCCTTTTTTTTTCAAACACACTTGCTATGTGATGAGTCGATATTTTATTGATTTCACTTAGTTTATTGTGCTAGAATTAATCAGGAAATTGTGCTTAATTGTCCGGTATTTTCCCGTTTTTCCTAATTATGCTTAATTTGATCGGAAATTCTTATTTTAGTTAATTTGAACTTTCTGAGCTAATTATTTGCATTATTAATTGCAGGAAAAATTTTAGAAATACAATTTGGGACATTTAGAGATTAAATGAGCTTAAATGAAAGAGACAGTGTGACTTATTTTGTTTGGGAGTGCACATGGAGATGGGCTTGAATAAATGACACAATTAATTAAATGAAGATGCATAAGTCACAGGCCTGGTTGGAAGAAGTAGCACATTGCATCAACACACTTGGGAAGCACACGTTGAGAAGCTACAAGCTGTTACAGCCACAAGCATGCATTATTCATTTGGGCTTTGGTTATGCCACGACCCAAGTTATATTCCTTTGGATGGAGCTTCAAGCAAGGCCTGGTCCAGAGCATAATGAGGTGCACACAGCAGCTTGGCAGCACTTCTTCATGGCCCATGAGATTCACACCAACATGTCCAGCAGCCATGTGAAGACACGGTCTGTCAACCCGTTGCAAACAGCTTTAGAGGTGCAGCTACCTTCACGTGTCCGGGAGGTGCTTGAAGTAAAGCAGCAGCTCCTATGCTTCTCGGCCCAGCAAAGTCAATAGGGCAACACGTGAGTGAGGGAGGACTGTTTTATTAAGAGCCGTCACATTTTGGGATTGGAGACATTCTGCTGGTGCTGGAACGTTTAAGATTTTTTTTTTCTCCTTAGACCATGTTTACACATTTTGATTTTGGTTGAATGAAAGAAAGCATTTTCTTTTTCCTCTTTACATTTTCATTAGCTGCAGCTGCCACCACAATGACATTTTGTTAACATTGGATTTTTCTTTGACATCATATTTTGTTTACGCTAGCGAGAGGAAGTCGTTTTTAATTCTCTAATTTGAAAGCACACGTCTAGCTGGAGTGATTAAGAGTGATGGATTTTGGGTGATATGCTTATTTCATTTTAAAAGTTTTTGTTAATTTCAATGGAGAAATGGTGCATGCTGTTACGGTTTGGAGATTTAATTTCAACATGGCTACTTAGGTCCAACAGCAATGAGCGCTCACAACTGACTTCATAATTTTTTTTTTTATTTCCGTGCTTGAACCTATATGAGTTTTAAAAGCCTTGAAGCATGAAAACGTGGAGTAGAGTATGCGTTGGATTTTCTTTGCTTGCAGCAGCACGTTACAGGTTTGGAAGCTAATTAAATTGTTTTGCGACCCCACTTTTCTTTGCTGGAACGGTCTGTGTTTAAAGGTGTGACGGCTGTAATTTTAATTTCTTGGCTGGGAGACGGTGCAGCAAGCTGATTTAATTCTAGAGATCCATTTTTCAATTAGCAAGCAGCACTTGGTCATGTGTATTGGTAGAAGAAACTTTGTATTTTCTTTTAATTATTTTGCTTTAGAATATTTACATTGGAGGTTGAGTAGTGTTTGTCTTCTTAATTTAGTATTGTATTTTAACTGTTTTAATTGTGGTTGATATTTGTTTGCTCTTGTATTGGGTTTAGTATTTTTATTCTCTTTAATGTTTTCTATGATGTTCGAATGTGTTTAATTCTTATTTTTAATTTTGCCAGTTGCATTCACAAACAAACCTTTTCACCAAACCCCCCCACTATGTGTTAGACCTAAGACTCGAACCACAGTTGGTCCTTGAGAGACGACCTAGGAGTCACTTCCTAGCACTATACTGCATTTCTAATATGCAATCAAATTTGTATGGGCCGCGACAACCCATCACTATGTTTTTGGTCGTGATTTATTTTCTTTCTATTCGGCCCAAAGAAGATTCAACTCATGTTCCATACTTTTGCTGCAATAAAATCAGTGTGCAAGGCAAATAAATTGCAAGTGGGAGGTGGTTGCACCACATTTAACTTCCAAATGTTCCAAATTGTATTTCCAAATTTTCCCTACAATTAGTAATGCAAATAATTAGCTCAGAAAATTCAAATTAATTAAAATTAGAATTTCCGGTCAAATTAAGCACAATTAGTAAAAACGGGAAAATACCGGACATTTAGGCATAATTCCCTGATTAATTCAGGTACAATAAACTAAGTGCAATCGATAAAATATTGACTCATCAATATGCAAGCATATAAAATAAATAAGAATTTGGATATATGAGAGTTTCAAAAGATTACATTGTTCCCCAACAACAAAGGTTTAGTTCACCATAATCATGGTGAAACTAGATGAAATACAATGGAAGAATGGAAAAGCAAACCCTAAATTTGGTAGATTAGAGCCTAAGCATCCAAGGAACCTCTTCCAAGGTGCGTAGATCTGTTGTGGACGTTTCTCTCTGCCAAAAGAATGAGTTTTGATTCGCACTGGGGCTATATATAGGCCAAAAAGATAACAGAATCTAATCTAAATAAAAATAGATAACCACTCAGCGCCTAATTAAACCGCTCAGCGGATAGTTTTACTGCTGAGCGGTTTGCCTCTTATCGCTCTGGACGCTCAGCAGTCCATTCTGACGACCAGCGGTCCTTTTGCCTCTTCTTTTCATCCTTTTTCTTCACCTTTCACAAGTCTAAGTCTGCCTTGCTTTACTTCCATCTTCAATTCTCGTCAAAACCCTGCAAAACAATGTAAAAACAAGCATAATATCTCAAACCAACTTTTGACTCTCACATGACTCAACTAAGTGTTTTACTTGATTTTAAGCTCATTCTAAGCCATAAAGGGTGTGTTTTGATATCAAATTTAAGTATGAAAATAACAGTTTTTAGACCGTTATCAATTCTAGACAATACAAACACTATATCAAACTAGTTTTTGATGATAACAACACAGTGCTTAATAACAATACACATGCTATAGTATTACATGTTCTTATTCTGAATTACTTGTCATATCTGCTAAACATGTTTTGATGTACTGTGATGTATGTTCCTATGTTGATTGAGTGATATATTTGTGGAACATGCTTATATGATAATGCGCTATAAAATGTTTTAAATTTCTGGAAGTGAAAGATCACAAGCACCTTTATGAACTTATAATTGTCTGACAAAGTTCTAGTCCAGTCGAATACACCTATAATGGATTCGACTATTCTAAAACCTTGGTATAGATTTTGAGAATCAGTGATGTGTGATGTTTTGAGTTTAAAAGAATTTCAAAGTGTTTTTACATGTGTCAGTCGACATTGTCTAATGCATATTCGACTATGTTGATTTTTGTTGACTGAGAGCCTCTGTGTTGACTGTCTGTTATAATTGTATTAATACAGTCGACTGAATTAGTAGGCTATTCGACTGAGAAACAATCTGACTGACAGAAAACTATAAATAGACTGAACACAAGTTGTTCTAAGACTTTTGACACTCTGACATTTTTATTTCTTGTTTCAGATTGAATTCTCTGTGCTAACAGCTCCAAGAGTTCTCCAAGAAGACGGTGGTGATCTATCTTGAGAGAGATTCAAAGGAAGAAGGCTTATGCGTTGACTGTGTGATCATTATCTGCACGAAGAAGGTGTTTCCTGATTGATCTTTGAAGGCTTGGCATCTTGTGAAGACTGTTGTGTTAAGGCTTGGCATCCTGTGAAGACTGTTGTGTTAAGGCTTGGCATCCTATGAAGAGTGTTGGTTACACGTTGATGATTGTTAGGCATTGGTTCAGATTGCAGAAGAGGGGATTCTTGCTGCAATTCTGGTTTTGTTGTGTAGCTATATTTTGGTTTTGTGTTAGAGAGGAGATTTATATTTTTGCGTGAGGCTTCTATAAATTCCTTGTTGTAAAAACCGCAACCATTATAGTGCATTTGCTTCCTGGGTTGGAAGGACACAGTGTTTGATTTTCTCTATCCCTACATTCTTTATATTAGTCGACTCTATCTGTTTAGCAGTCAACTACGTTTTTCCGCTGCATAGAAATTTTCATTGCTTTCATTTCAAGAAAGATCAAAAGGCTTTAAACTTTTGTATAAAGATTGTGAAAAGATTTTGTTTTTGAGCTAACACCAATTCACCCCCCCCCCCTCTTGGTGTAAAACGAAGCCTACCTATTTTCTAGCAAAATATATGTTATAAAGTATTTCACATTGCACATAAGCATGTAAGCATGTTCCACAAATATATCAAAAAATCAACATAGGAACATACAACATGGTACATCAAACATGTTCAGCAGATATAGCAATCAGTACAGCATAAGAACATGTAATGCAGCAACACATGTACTGTTATTAAGCAAAGTGTTGTCATCATAAAAAACTAGATTGATATAGAGTTTGTGTTGTCAACAATCTCAACAATCTCCCCCTTTTTTGGTGATGCACAACCATGATTAACAACTCAACCATGTTTGCACAATTACAAAACAGAGTAATAACATATAGCAAAAGATTTAATACAGTTCAATTACTCTGCATTTGCAGTATAATATCAAGGAGATGAAGTATGAGACATAATAACTATTCTCCCCCTTTCACAAAGCTTTTATAATTTTTCTCATACTCTCATATATCTCTCCCCCTTTGTGCATTAACAAAAAAGGAATGCTCTAGATATATATGCAGATTTGAAAATAGAGATGCATCAAAAAGATATGCAAAGTATAAAATATAATGATGCTCTCACAATCACAATTTAATCACATAACAATGTTAACTCCCCTTGAAATGCAGGCATGTGATGTAAAATGTTTAAAAAGTGATACTCCCCCTGTCATTATGCATAATAAAATCAAATCAGATGCACAATGCAGCATATCACAAATAAATCAATAGTTTAACATATAGTTGTATCAAAGTCAAGATATCAAACAATTTAGATAAGCAATGATACAAACTTCAACAATCTCACAATATTATCTCAATTAATATATATGCAACAGATAATAGTGAAGATAATAGCATATATGTAGGATTTAAGCATTCAGTAGAGCTAAAACCAGATTCCAGATATGGAATTGTTAACCCAGTTATGCGCAGTCGAATGCATTAAATCATCAGTCGAATGCATTGCTTCTCAAATGTTGAATTCCATTTGTAGCTTCCAAAGCAATGTCCTTCCTGCAAAACCTTTCAACAACCTTTTCTAGATCAAGCATTTTGGTTAAGCAAGAATTATAATTGAAATAATAGAAGTCAATATGTAAAAAATGTATGACAGAATAAGCATAGTTGACTTCATACAAATCACAGTCGAATATATCATTTCACACTGCTATCATTTAGAATTCCTAATTCATTTCGGATTGTAAAAAATCTTTCTTTTTTCAGAGGTTTTGTAAAGATATCCGCCCATTGATGTAAAGTATCAACATACTCAATTTTGATTTCACCTTTATTTATGTGATCTCGTGTGAAATGATGTCTTATCTCAATGTGCTTAGTTTTCAAATGTAAAATAGGATTCTTTGTTAGGTTTATAACACTAGTACTGTCACATTTCAAAGGGATGTTATCTAACTTAATGCCATAATCCTCTAATTGACTCTTTATCCAAAGAGATTGTCCACAACAGCTTCCAGCTGCTATGTACCCAGTTTCTGTGGTAGATAAAGCCACACATGCTTGTTTCTTTGAATGCCAAGAAATCAATGATGATCCAAGTAAGTGACATGTGCCACTGGTGCTTTTTCAGTCTAGTTTGCAACCTCCAAAATCAGAATCACTGTAACCATTTAGAAAAATGTTTGTGCCATTTGGATACCATAGTCTAAGGCCTTTGGTACCTTTAAGGTACTTTAAAATTCTTTTTACAGCTGTAAGATGTGATTCTTTAGGTGCAGAGTGAAACCTAGCACAGAGACAAACACTGTGCATTATGTCAGGCCTACTTGTAGTAAGATAAAGTAGTGATCCAATTGATGGGTGTCGCACCCCATGCAAAATTTAATGTGCAATTTAGAAATGCAATATAGCTAGGAAATGACTCCTAGGTCGTCTCTCAAGGACCAATTTTGCGATTCGAGAATTAAGTCAGACACAAAGTGGGGGGGTTTGTGAAAACTTTGTGGTGAATGCGGATAAACAAAATCACATATGCAAACAGTCGGTCATGAACTTAATTACAATGCTTCCTGTCACAGATGAACAAAATAAAACCAACTCAAACCTCTAATCCAACGTAATTAATCAACAAAGCGTAGGCTAATTATGTTTTCATAAAAGCGAACTAAGAGAACGCAGTGTTAACATCAAATCAAATTTACACCATGCAGTTTCATCAACTAAGAGAATACTCAACACCAACTGGGCAACTAAGCTATACCCAATTGCAAGTGCAAATACAAATTTGATAGTAACCAAGTCAAGTGGCAATCACACATACAGTCCAGAAATCTCAAAGAAGCAATGCAATATGACTAATGATCAACAAAGTTCAATTAAGCTACCATGACAATTAAAGTAACAAGACCAAACATATTAGAAAACATCAAAACAAAATAAAATACTAGACCCCAACAATGTAACTAACAACTAGCTAACACAGTTAAATTAAATTAAATGCAAAACTAAATTAAAGAAATGATAACAACTCAACCTACTATTTAAACTAATTTAAACAAAAGAAATAAACAACATATTTATTTATTTTTCATTCATGTGACCAAGTACTTCCACCTAATGAAATTAAAATTGCATGGCCCAAGGAATAAACCTCTTGCTGTGAAGGTGCTGCACCAACATCAATCTCATTTAATTAAATTGTAAATCCCAAATTTTTGAAGTTGAAATTGTTCCAGCCGTGACACTCTTCTAATTTTGCTGCTGCTCCCTTAACCAAGACTGTGACACCTCTTGCTTATTCTCCCAGCTGAATCACCGTGACACCATTGCATAGAAAGAAAACAAAGTGCTTCCAGCAGCATCCTATTCAAATTAAATTCACCACTTGCAACATATCTCAAAGTGTCGTGACACCACCAGCTAAAAGCAAGTGTCCCATCCTATCTCTGTGTCCATTGCGTTCAACTAAAATCTTTATTTTTTTTTTCAATCATGGAAATCATCCAATGTCATCACGTCACTATCAAATAACTGATGCAGCAACGTACTCAACATTCAAATTATAGCCACCACTTTACTTCTCCTAATAAAAAAACAAATTCATCAAGCCACCGACAAAATGAAACAGCCGCCTTTGCTACAATAAATAACCCATTGTGCCTCTTCTTTAAGATAAAACAAAGAAAACTTGCTCTTCATTTCCAATCAATCAACGCATCATAATGAAAGTATAAACAACGTTAAGTTGAGCCAAGCCATGAACATTCAACATTCATTCACTAAAACCAAGAAAAAGAAAAGTATTTCCTCCTTCATAAAAACCCAACGTTCATACACATTTCTTCGTTTTTCAAAAAAAAAATTCTCGAGCACCGAAGAGAGAAAAGTGTCGGCTCCTCCAAAAACGTTCAAGGCTAAAACTTGAATAATAGGTGCAGCTGGACATCATTTCCCATTCCCCACATAGAAACATTATTGAAAGGAGTGTGCATCAAAGATGAAAGTTCAAAGAAGCGATAGTGAAAATTCAACAAAGAGAGAAAATTGAATCCAAGCTTTTTAAAGTAGCATATAAACCGTGAGTGAGTGACAAAACATTCTCCAATATGTGAACTCTCTCATGAAAGAAAACCGTGAGTGACAAAACATTGTCCAAGCCAACGTTGCAGACCCCAAACTCTCTGAAAACAAACATCCAAGTCTCTCATGTGCTCTCGGTAAAGAGAGGTTTTTTCCAGCCAACAAAAAGTGCCAAAATATGGTGAAAAGCAAAGTGACGGCTCCTCCCCCCTTGGGATCCCTAGGTCTCAGAATGTCTAAAAAAATGGGTGGGGTCCACCCCAAAAAAACCCTAAGGTGCCATCTCATGTGTCTTTACAATTGGGCTTTGCCTACACTACCAAAAATTGGTCCAAAATTACAAAAATTTTGTCTACAAATTCTAAAACACTAAATTAAAGTTTAATTAATTCTAAAATGAATTTGTAGAAATTCTTCAATTGCTTGGTGCCCCTCCAAAAGTCTCACAGTGTAATTCCAAAATTTGCCCTGAAAATAAAAATAGGAATAATTAAGCTCAAATAATTCCAATTAATTAAAATAACAATTATTGGTCTAATTAAGCCCAAATGGTGAAAATGACACAATAACCAAGAATTAAGCATAATTCATCAACACAATTAGGCGCGAAAAACTAAGTAAATGGTATAAAATATTGATTCATCACCAATCATACCTCGATACATTCTTTGATCAACATTTTTTCTGGCCTCATCTAGATCCAAGTAATAAGTAGTTCCATGGGACTTGCAGCATCTTTGCAGTCCAACATTTTGAATCTTTTCAGTAAATCATTGCAGTATTTGGATTGATGAATGAAGATACCATCCTTAGTTTGCTTGACTTGTAGACCAAGGAAGTATGTTAATTCTCCCATCATAGACATTTCAAATTCTTCCTGCATAATTTTTGAAAATTCCTTGCACAGCACAGGGTTAGTTGAACCAAAAATAGTGTCATCAACATAAATTTTCACATAAACAGTTTATCCTTATTTGAACTTTTTATGAATAAGGTAGAGTCAACTTTTCCTCTTGAGAATCCTTTCTTTATGAGAAATTCACTTAACCTCTCATACCATGATCTCGGTGCTTGCTTTAATCCATATAAAGCTTTTCTCAGTTTGTAAACATGATCAGGGTATTCAAAATCTTCAAATCCAGGTGGTTGTTCAACAGATAGAAAACAAAGACTCACAATGAAAGAAACAACATTACACAGTTCTCAAGAAATCTGGACAAAGAAGAGGAAGTAGACAGTATCCAACACAGGATCAGAGAAAATAGATACTCATGAAGTCATCAAAGCAATTCCAAGAATGGCAAAATGATCAATCAGTTCAAGAGATGCACTATCAGTGTTTCTCTCAAGTGTCTAGGGTAAGCTATGTTAACTCAATGCATTCAAGAAAGCAAACACAAACAGACTTGGCAAGCCTCTAATGTCAACACTCAAACACATATGCATGTTCAAATCATAAGGTCTTTTATGGATGCAATGGGGCCAAGGACAAGGGAGGAAATGATATAGATGAGAAGTTACAAACCAAAAGGAATAGAGGAGCAATGGGGAACAAGTGTAAACACATTCAGACACACCCAAAACCTCTAATTCAATCCTCTTCTTGACTCCATTATTCACACATTTTTTTTCTCATTTTTCTGTAATTTTTTTCCTTTTTTTTTCATCTAGTCTCTTTTCTTTTCTCTCTTTTCAAAACATAACTGTAAGAGACAAGATTCACAACATAATTACAAAAAAAAAACACAAGAAGAGGAGCCAACTAACCAAATCATCCGAGTCTCCCAAGAGACCACACTTATTCCCAAAACAATTCCAATGCTCCAAAATTCCTTAAGGTTAAGGTAATCATGGTTTTTCACTTAGGGCTAGTGTATAAGCTTCAAAACAAAGAAATAGGGAAAGTAAAGGCTCAAAGGGGCTATTGATGGATCAAAACAGGGTAGGCTCATTTGGCTAGAAAGGCTCAACAACAAAGCTGCTTTTATCACTTTCAAACATGTATATCAATCAAGAATCATCAAAAAGAGTCAAGCCAAGGCATAAGTGCAAGCAATCAAGAGACATATCACATACAAGAAAGATCATCAAATGGCTCAAATCTCGCACAAGGTAATTTTGTCACAATCAATTCAACCTCTCAAACATCATAATCATCTTTCCAAGCAAAGAAAAGCAAGGAATCCAACAAATCAGAGTATCAATGAAGCGAAGCAAAAATTGACATCCTAAACAAAGTCCAAAATTCACGAAAAACATGCAAAACTGTACACGAAACACAAAAAAAATAAACTAGAAACCGAAACCTAAACAAAGAACAACCTCCCCTAATAGACTACACTTAAAAAACACAATGTCCTCAGTGTGTCACAATCAGTAGATCAACAATCAGCACAGTCAGCAGATATAGACAAAGTGCAATAAAAGTGAGGAGGGAAGGAGAGAAGAAACTCCCTGAGTCAGGGGGGAGGGTAGGTGGGGCGGACCAAAGACTCCTCCTCCACCACTGCATCTGTTAGCGGATTGGCAAGTGTACCAAATCGTATCAAGTAATAAAAATGGTAAAACCCATTAGCGTTCTTCGCATGAGACTCGAAAGGCCTTATTGTTCGCGTGAATCAAAATCGTAAAACTTGCAAAGAAAAATTCAATAATTGTGGTGGATGCAATGACGGAAAATAAATATGCAATGTGTGATTCAATTGACAAGATTTAGGCAATGGATGAATGGAGTTGTTGGGGGTTTACAATTTCATCTAATCCTCTCTCTTTTATTTACTCCTCTTATTTAAATAACTTTATTATCTAATTGCATGCAAACTTTGTTGGCCTCCCTTTAACCCGATCCCTCGGCGAAAAGGGCCTATTACTAATTACCGGCTTGCTATCCCTAGCCTCCCCTAGCAACTAGCAACGCATTACAAACAGAAGCAAATACAATTAGTCGTCCTACTTCCCTATCCCTAGGTGGTATTGCTTAACCAAGGAAAATCTCACCATTTCGTGCCATTACTATACGTCCTCGTATCAATAAAGTCAAAGATCAATTAATGAATGAGTTAAACGATAAAGGCATTAAGCACAGTATGAGAATCCAACAATTGATAATAAACACATATGAAAAACATATAATTCAAACAAGAGTTTCAATAAACGAGAGTATCAAAAGATTACATTGTTCCCCCAACAACAAAAAGGGTTTAGTTCACCATAGTCATGGTGAACCAAGATGAAAATAATGGAAGATATAGAAAGCAAACCCTAGAAAAGACGAAAAGGAGCCTGAGCATCCAAGAGATCCTCTCCAAAGAGTGCAAAGTAGGTCTGGCCGCCCTCCTCTGTCAAAAAAATGAATTGGAATTCGTAACAGGGCTATTTATAGGTGAGAAGCGCAGCAGAAAAATAGGCCTAAGCCCAACTGACCACCGCCTGGCGTCACACTTTGCCGCCTGGTGGTGGACCTTGAATCGCACTACCGCTCGGCGATAGGGGTCTACCGCCCGGCGGTTTCCCTCGTGCCACCAAACCGCCCGGCGTCAGGGGTCTACCGCCCAACATCCAATGCTGGTGTCTTCTCCTCCCGTTTGACCGCCTGGCGCCAGGGGTCTACCGCCGGGCGGTGCCTAGACTCTTATTTTCTTTGATTTTCTCGCTTTTCTTGAGTCTATGACCTTCATCTTTATTCCCAATCTTCACTTCTGTCAATTTTGCTGCAAAACAAGCATAAAATCGCTAAAAACAGCTTTTGACTCTCGACTGACTCATTTATTGAGTTTTGTTTGATTTCAAGCTCATTCTAAGCAATAAAGGGCGTAATTTAGTCCAAATTAGCATATGAAAATAACGGTTTTTCAACCGTTATCACATCCCCAAACTTAGAAATTTGCTTGTCCTCAAGCAAAACAAAACAAAACCATAAAACAAAACAAAGCTTGACTTTCTACCCTTTCATCCAATGATTCAACATTTCCAAAATACATGACAAAACTTACTCAATTTCAGAAAATCAGTGAACTCAGATCAAGATGCATGCTTGCTCTCAACTTAATTTCGCTCATGGGTTCCTCAACAGATGCTACACAGTATGAATGATCAGTCCACTAAACAAAGAATGCAATCATGAACCTTAGAAGTTCTCACCAAGCAAGTGTTTCACTCAATCACTCAAGTGTTTAGGGTAGCACTCCACTCTTTGTTGTTCACAAGTCACATGAAATAAAATTGTCATTCATCTTAACAATCAACATCTTTCCATGCAAATGCCATCAAAAGGACTTTTCTCAAAAGAACTATTTCATTAATGAAAAGGTTCAAGTTTAAACTCTCTCTTTGTCACCAATTTCACTTATTCCCAGCTTCTTCCCTTTTTCTTTTTCATTGAGCTCATCTTCATGCTTTTATTCTTTTCTTTTCTTTTTCTCTACTCGTGTATTTTGCCTTTCAACACTTGAGCTCAATGCTTTTCTTTTGCCTTTCCATTTTTCCCATGCAACCCCAAACTTGAACCTTTTCATTCCATACAATTATTCTCAACCCAACTCAAGATAAGTAATTTCAAATCAAAGGGTTTCATCCTGTTTCAGGCTAAGGTTAAAAAAGGATATAATCTTTAAAGCTTTTTGGGTGGAAATTTGGCTAGAAAAGGGTTTTCAAACATGGCCTTGATCATTTGACATTCACATAAAAATCAATCAATCATCAAGATTAAGGCAATAAAATTTATGCTTCAATGTGAACAATACATGTAACAATAAAAACTCTGGGGCTCAATACCTCACACAACATGCTTTCTCACGCACAGTCATTCATACATTCTGCTTAGCATCATGACTCAATACTTCATCACACATCTATTTCACAGGATGTTAACATGCATACAACTCAATAATCATTCACATAAGATCATTATCAAATAGACTCATCATCCAAAGTAGTTAGTCAAACATCTTCAAAAAAAGTATTCAAGTCAAGCATACACACCAAAAAATAAAATTCAAAAATTTAAAGTGCAAAAGTGAAAGAAGAAATTCTAGGTTGCCTCCTAGTAGCGCTTGTTTAACGTCGCGAGCCTGACCCAAACCTGTTTAGCATTTGTCAGTAAATGCTAGCCGTCCAACACCCTTCAGTAGGTGTACCTTCCGGGTATCCTTCAGTAGATACCAAAAGTTTAGCATCCCTCAGTGGATCCCAAAAGTTAGCATCCCTCAGTAGATGCTACCCAAAAATTGTTCCTAAATTTACATGTTCAACACAAAAATAAAATAACAAAAATAAAAATTGTCTTGAAATACAAAAATTTCTTCTCAGCAATCAACTCTTCTTCCTCACACTGGAATCTTCATCATCCCACCTTCTCAACTTTTGTCTTTCTACTTGGCGGATAGCAGAGGAATATGGCCTTCTGATTTCCACCATTCCTTCCTCTTCGAGCTTCCTGTTGACAATCCATTTCCTGTTTTTGTATCTAATAGCTACACCTCGTGGAAATAGTTTGTCCTTTAAGTGGGGTGACTTTCCTTTATCTGTCTTTTCCTTCCTATGTGCCTGCAAAATAGTACAACTGTTAAGATGATCATTACCTGTGGTGTTTTCTTCTCTGTCAGCTTCTCTTCTAGCCTTTTTATATCTAGATATGTTTATTATTCTCCTTCTTTCTCCTTCAGATCCCCTATAGGCTAGCACTTGGTCGTGATCTCTTAACAATATTTTCCCATCATAAACATGTATCGTCATCTGAGAAGTCCTCATAAATGGCCTTCCCAAAATTAATGGAATTCTTCAATCATTTACCATATCCACTACCATGAAATCAACCAAGAATTCCAACTCTTCGATTCGAAGAATTGCGTCTTCCACCATACCCAAAGGTTTTTTTATGGATCCATCTGCAACTGTCAAGGAAGTGTATGCTGGTTTTAATTTTAGCCCTCTAATCTTCTTGAAGTCACTGAAGGACATTAAATTCACACTAGATCCTGAATCGATCATAGCTCTCCCTATATCCACATCATTGATCACACAAGGGAGAGTCAAACTTCCTAAATCCTTCAATTTTTGAGGATGGTCTTTCTTCCTTGGTTTAACGATCCGTGCTTGATCTTCTTCCTCCTCATCAAGATCTATTATCTTGCGAGGACGGTATTCATTCATTTTCTCATCTTTAGGCACTTGCGGAAACACTCCAGGCATGATAGTTACCTGATTAAAAATTTCTCGAAATAACTCGTAAGGACTCTTCAGCTTCCTTTCCTTTTTCTCTTCCTCTTCGCATTTTTTCTGCTTATTGCACTTACTCTTACAAACCATCTCTTCCTCTTCATCTTCACTGCTCCCAATTTCAATTATTTCTTCTACTGGTTTCCTTTTATTTCTCGTCATCACCAATTTGCATTCATCCTTGGGGTTAACCTCAGTGTTAGCCCAGAACTGGTTCTTTTCTGCGGTGTCAACTCTTTTTGACAGCTGCCCAATTTATGTCTCCAATGCTCTAAAACTAGCTTGGTCACTTGCTTGTTGAGACTCATGGTCCGGAATGCATCTCCTAGTAACCTGGTCACTACACAACTTCCACAGATATGGGTCATCCCAAACATAATACTTAGCATCACTCTTAATTTTAGCAATTTGAGCACGTGATACTAAGGGAGGAAAAACAGAAGCAACAAAATAATTTACAAGGTGTGCAAACCAAGGAGTAGGGTGAGAATATGTAATCATCAACAAACTCTCATCAGGAAAATCATCCTGGATGGCAACACATCAGCTTCATCCTCAACTATCTCAATCCTGCTAAGGTGGTCCGCAACCAAATTATGTGCTCCATCCGATCTTTGATTTGCAAGTCAAACTCTTGGAGTAGTAGCATCCACCTAATCAATCTTGGCTTTGACTCAGCCCTTTTCAACAGAAACTTCAGAGGTGCATGGTCAGTATACACAATAACAGGTGATCCAAGCAAATATGATCTAAACTTATCAAGAGCAAAAATAATTGCCAACAACTCTTTTTCAGTTGCGGTATAGTTTGCTTGGGCAGCATTTAAAGTCCTAGAAGCATAATATATCACCCTAGGCAATCTATCAACCTTTTGTGTCAAAACGGCCCCTAATGCATAGTTAGACGCATCACACATAAGCTCAAAAGGGGTCGTCCAATTTGGTGCCTGAATGATAGGGGTGGTGGTCAAAGCTTCCTTCAGGGAATCAAACGCCTGCTTGCATTTGTCACCAAACTCAAAGTCAACATCCTTCTGTAACAGTCTGGACAAGGGAAGTGCCTTCTTGCTGAAATCCTTGATGAAGCGCCTATAGAAACCTGCATGTCCAAGAAAAGATTGAACCTCTCGCACGCAAGAGGGGTAAGGCAACTGCGAAATCACAGATATCTTAGCAGGATCTACCTCTATTCCCTTTTCAGAAATGAGATGCCCTAGAACCAAACCTTGTTCAACCATGAGGTGACATTTCTCAAAATTGAGAACAAGGTTTGTTTCTATGCATCTTTTCAACACTTTTTCCAAACTATCTAAACATGCATCAAAAGAGGATCTGTACACAGTGAAATCATCCATAAACACCTCTATGCAACTCTCAAGAAAGTCGCTAAAAATGCTAAGCATGCACCGCTGGAAGGTACCGGGGGCGTTGCATAGGCCAAAGGGCATCCTCCTATAGGGAAAAGTGCCAAAGGGGCAGGTGAATGTGGTTTTCTCTTGGTCCTCAGGAGCAATATTGATTTGGAAATAACCAGAAAAACCATCAAGGAAGCAATAATGAGATTTACCTGCCAGGCGCTCCAGCATCTGATCAATGAATGGCAGGGGGAAGTGATCTTTCCTGGTTGCTTGGTTGAGCCTCCTACAATCAATGCAGACTCTCCAGCTGTTCTGCACTCTTATGGGGATAAGCTCATCCCTCTCATTCTTCACCACAGTGAGGCCAGTCTTCTTGGGCACAACATGGATGGGGCTCACCCACTGACTGTCTGAAATAGGGTAGATGATCCCAGCTTGCAAAAGCTTGGTCACCTCCTTCTTGATGACGTCCATGATCACGGTGTTTTGCCTTCTTTGTGGCTGTCTCACTGGCTTTGCCCCATCTTCCAAAAGAATTCTATGCATGCATGTGGATGGGCTAATACCAGGTATCTTAGCCAAACTCCAACCAATGGCCTTCTTGTGCTTCCTCAGCACACCAAGCAACTTCTCCTCTTGAACAGAATCAAGGGAGGTAGAAATGATCACCGGTTTCTTCTTATCATCCTCCAAGTATACATACTTGAGGTTATCTGGGAGCTATTTCAGCTCAAGAGTGGGTGCCTGCAAGTCAGATTCAAGTGTACTTCCCAACATGGTTAATGCATTCTGACTCTAAAGAGTGTACAGATAAAGGCAGAACACCCATCTCATCACAATCCAAATCAATGTTCATCACAGATATGTCAACAACATCATCAATATCACGCATACAATCAATATCCTGGACATCACAATCCTCATCAAAATCCACAACATTATCAACATCATTCTCAAATCCTGATTCAAATCCAGATTCAATGCATGAATGCAAAGAAGATAGAAAAGAATGCTTCTTCTCATGCAAAGAATGAAAGTCGTCAACAAAAAATTCATCAATAATGTCATCCAATGCATCAATCCTAAACACAGAATGGTCCTCAGCTGGAAATTTCATTGCATCAAGGATATTAAAAAGAACAACAATATCAACAAATTCCATAGACAAAGTTCCAGCATACACATCAATCTTGGTTCGGGTAGTTTTCAAGAATGGCCTGCCTAGGATAATGGTAGCGGATCCATGAGAGAATCCCTCCTCCATCTCCAAAACATAGAAATCTGCAGGAAAAATCAATTCACCAACCCTAACCAAGACATCCTCTATGAAACCTGTTGGGTGGGTAACACTCTTATTGGCCAACTGAATGACCACACCCGTGGTTTGCAAAGGACCAAGAGACAAAGATGCATATATAGACAAAGGCATGACATTAACAGAAGCACCCAAATCAAGCATGGCATTCTCAAATTTACTATTTCCAATCACACAAGGAATGCAAAATATACCTGGGTCCTTGCACTTTTCAGGAATGTGCGAGACCGACTTACCAATAAGCACAGATACATTCCTTCCCATGCTAATCCTTTCATTGCCCTTCATCTTCCTCTTGTGTGCACAACTCCTTCAAGAATTTGGCATACCTTGGAATCTGTTTAATGGCATCAAGTAGAGGTATGCTCACCTCTACCTTCCTGAAGGTCTCCAAAATCTCCTTGTCCACCTCTTCCATCTTTTTCTAGGAAGTGCCCTTGAAGGGAAGGGAAAAGGGATAGGCCCATCATACAAAGGAGAAGGCACCCTAGTGGTGGTGGTGGAAGAAGAAGAAGGTCCACCTGAAGAAGAAGAACCACTGGGAGAAGAAGATCCACCCACCTCAAATGTCTTGCTTGGACCGTCATGGTCCTCTTTTCTAGGACAAGTAGCAGGCATGGGTGTAGGTGTAGAAGTGGGATCTAAAGGTACAACAGTCTGCCTCCCTGATCTAAGGGTAATGGCACTCACATTCTTTGGATTCTGCACAGTCTGGGATGGTAACTTATCAGAATTCTCAGACTGCGTCTGGTTTATCTGAGTAGCCATCTGACCAATCTGGTTAGTGAGACTCTGTATGGAAGCTCTAGTCTCCTGCTGAAACTGCAAGCTTTGCATAGTCATCTGTCTCACTAACTCTTCCAATGAAGGCTCAGAAGAAGTAGAGGGTTGGGCAGCGGGTTGGGCAGGTGCCTCTTGCTGCTGTTGTTATTGTTGCCTTTGATTTAATTGCATAGGTGGAGGCACATATCTGTTAGGACCTCCAGCATTCTGGAAAGGTGGCGCCTACTGCTGATGCTGTGGCGCATTGTTCCATCTAAGATTGGGGTGATTCCTCCACCCTAGGTTGTACCTGTAGCTGGACAAGTCATGATTATGGTACTGTGGCTGCCTGTTATTGTAGATGTTAGTAGCATAAGCTTGAGGCACATCAGGGGCAGCAGAGTGCTGCAAAGTAGGACAGGCATCTGTGTAGTGGTCACTGGAAGGACAAATAGCACATAGTCGTGCAACAGATGCAGATGAAGCTGCAGGTCTCTGCTTGGTTGTTAACTGTGTCACCAACTTCGCAAGAGAGTCAATCTTGCCTTCCAACTTGCTTTCAACAGCTGATAAAGACTAGGCAACAACATCATGTACGCCTCTCACCACAATGGCATCACTCCTGGCGCTAAACTACTGGGAGTTAGCGGTCATTTTCTCAATCAATTGCCTAGCCTCAGTAGGCATGGTGTCTCCCAGAGCTTCACCAATGGCGGCATCAATCATACCCCGATCCATGTTGTTCAAACCCTCATAAAAATACAGGAGAAGGAGTTGGTCAGGTATCTGATGGTCAGGACAGCTAGCACAAAGTGTCTTAAATCTCTCCCAATACTCATATAAGCTCTCTGCACCAAGCTGCCTAATCCCATATATGTCTTTTCTGATAGCTGTGGTCCGGGATGTTGGGAAAAATTTCTCCAATTACAGCCTCTTCAGATCATCCCAGCTAGTGACGGATCTAGGCGCCAAACCGTCCAACCAATCCTCAGCGGCACTTTCCAATGAATGAGGGAATCCCTTCAAGAAGATGTGATCTTCAGGAACATCATGCGGTTTCATAGTGGAACAGACAATGTGGAATTCCTTCATATGCTTATGTGGAATCTCACCTGCAAGACCATGAAACTTGGGCAATAAATGGATCAGTTCAGTCTTGAGAACAAATGGAACATCCTCATCAGGATATTGGATGCACAAGCTTTCAATATCAAAATCAGGTGCAGTCATCTCCCTAAAAGTCCTCTCACGAGGTGGAGGTTGTGCCATATTGTTCTCAGTGTGAAAATCAGAATCAGAATCAAATACAGATGCAACAGATGCAGTAAATGCAGTATGCATAAAGTACTCAATAGTGGATTCAGACTCAACAGTAGGATGAATAGTATCTAATGGAACAGACTCAAAAACAGACTCTAAAGACAAATTCCTAGGATGCCTAACTAACCTATGAAACGTCCTCTCAATCTCAGGATCAAAGGGTGGTATGAATCCAGGATTTCCTCTAGTCATGCACTAAATCACAACACCCTGTAATCATGAAACAATAGCACAAAAATTTCAAACCACAGAAAACAACACAAGACAACACAACTCAGACAAACACAAACACAACACAAGACTTAAAACTGAACCGTTGGTCCCCGGCAATGGCACCAAAATTTGATGGGTATCGCACCCCACGCAAAATTTAATGTGCAATTTAGAAATGCAGTATAACTAGGAAATGACTCCTAGGTCGTCTCTCAAGGACCAATTTTGCGGTTCGAGAATTAAGTCAGAAACGAAATGGGGGGGATTGTGAAAAGTTTGTGGTGAATGCGGACAAACAAAACCACAAATGCAAACAGAAATGCAAACACAGATCTAAGAAAATGGTTTCAAACACAGAATGAAAAGCAGTCGGTCATTAACTTAATTACAATGCTTCCTGTCACAGATCAACAAAATAAAACCAACTCAAACCTCTAATCCAACATAATTAATCAACAAAGTGCAGGCTAATTATGTTTTCATAAAAGCGAACTAAGAGAACGCAGTGTTAACATCAAATCAAATTTACACCATGCAATTTCATCAACTAAGAGAACACTCAACACCAACTGGGCAACTAAGCTATACCCAATTGCAAGTGCAAATACAAATTTGATAGTAACCAAGTCAAGTGGCAATCACACATACAGTTCAGAAATCTCTAAGAAGCAATGCAATATAGCTAATGACCAACAAAGTTAAATTAAGCTACCATGACAATTAAAGTAACAAGACCAAACATATTACACAACATCAAAACAAAATAAAATACTAGACCCCAACAATGTAATTAACAACTACATAACACAGGTAAATTAAATTAAATGCAAAACTAAATTAAAGAAATGATAACAACTCAACCTACTATTTAAACTAATTTAAACAAAAGAAATAAACAACATATTTTTTTTTCATTCATGTGACCAAGTACTTCCACCTAATGAAATTAAAATTGCATGGCCCAAGGAATAAACCTCTTGCCGTGAAGGTGCTGCACCAACATCAATCTCATTTAATTAAATTGTAAATCCCAAATTTTTGAAGTTGAAATTGTTTCAGCCGTCACACTCTTCTAAGTTTGATGTTGCTCCCTTAACCAAGACCGTGACACCTCTTGTTTATTCTCAAAGCAGAATCACCGTGACACCATTGCAAAGAAAGAAAACAAAGTGCTTCCAGCAACATCCTATTCAAATTAAATTCACCACTTGCAATATATCTCAAAGTGCTGTGACACCACCAGCTAAAAGCAAGTGTCCCATCCTATCTTCGTGTCCATTGCGTTCAAGTAAAATCTTTATTTTTGTTTTCAATCATGGAAATCATCCAATGCCATCACGTCACTCTCGAATAACTGATGCAACAACGTACTCAACATTCAAATTATAGCCACCACTTTACTTCTCCTAATAAAAAAAACAAATTCATCAAGCCACCAACAAAATGAAACAGCCGCCTTTGCTACAATAAATATTGTGCCTCTTCTTTAAGATAAAAAAAAAGAAAATTTTCTCTCCATTTCCAATCAATCAACGCATCATAATGAAAGTATAAACAGCGTTAAGTTGAGCCAAGCCATGAACATTCAGCATTCATTCACTAAAACCAAGAAAAAGAAAAGTATTTCCTCCTTCATAAAAACCAATATTCATACACATTTCTTCGTTTTTCAAAAAAAAAATTCCCGAGCACCGAAGAGAGAAAGGTGTCGGCTCCTCCAAAAACGTTCAAGGCTAAAACTTGAATAATAGGTGCAGCTGGACATCATTTCCCATTCCCCACATAGCAACGTTATTGAAAGGAGTGTGAATCAAAGATGAAAGTTCAAAGAAGCAATAATCAAAATTCAACAAAGAGAGAAAATTGAATCCAAGCTTTCTAAAGTAGCATATAAATCAACATTTCACAATCTCCAATATGTGAACTCTCTCATGAAAGAAAACCATGAGTGACAAAACATTCTCCAAGCCAACGTTGCAGACCCCAAACTCTCTGAAAACAAACATCCAAGTCTCTCATGTGCTCTCGGTAAAGAGAGGTTTTTTCCAGCCAACAAAAAGTGCCAAAATATGGTGAAAAGCAAAGTGACGGCTTCTCCCCCCTTGGGATCCCTAGGTCTCAGAATGTCTAAAAAAATGGGTGGGGTCCACCCCAAAAAAACCCTAAGGTGCCATCTCATGTGTCTTTACAATTGGGCTTTGTCTACACTACCAAAAATTGGCCCGAAATTACAAAACTTTTGTCTACAAATTCTAAAACACTAAATTAAAGTTTAATTAATTCTAAAATAAATTTGTAGAAATTATTCAATTGCTTGGTGCCCCTCCAAAAGTCTCACAGTGTAATTCCAAAATTTGTCCTGAAAATAAAAATAGGAATAATTAAGCTCAAATAATTCCAATTAATTAAAATAAGAATTATTGGTCTAATTAAGCCCAAATGGTGAAAATGACATAATAACCAAGAATTAAGTATAATTCTGATAACGGTTGAAAAACCGTTATTTTCATATGCTAATTTGGACTAAATTACGCCCGGCGGTTTTTAGTCGAGGGTCAAAAGTTGTTTTTAGCGATTTTATGCTTGTGTTGCATTGTTTTGTGGCAAAATTGACAAAAGTGTAGATTGGGAATAAAGATGAAGGTCATAGACTCAAGAAAAGTGAAAAAAATCAAAGAAATGAAGAGTCTAGGCACCGCCCGGCGGTAGACCCCTGGCGTCGGGCGGTCAAATGGGAGGAGAAGACATCAGTTTTGGGCGTCGGGCGGCAGACCCCTGCCACCGGGTAGTTTTGCGGCACGAGGGAAACCGCCGGGCAGTAGACCCCTACCGCCGGGCGATGGTGCGATTCAAGGTCCACCGCCGGGCGGCAAAGTGTGACGCCGAGCGGTGGTCAACTGGGCTTGGGCCTATTTTTCTGCTGCACTTTTCACCTATAAATAGCCCTACTACGAGTTCCAATTCATTCTTTTGACAGAGGAGGGCAGCCAGACCTACTTTGCACTCTTAGGCTCCTTTACGTCTTTTCTAAGGTTTGCTTTCCATATCTTCCATTATTTTCATCTTGGTTCACCATGACTATGGTGAACTAAAACCTTTTTGTTGTTGGGGGAACAATGTAATCTTTTGATACTCTTGTTTATTGAAACTCTTGTTTGAATTATATGTTTTTCATATGCGTTTATTATCAATTGTTGGATTCTCATACTGTACTTAATATCTTTATGGTTTAACTCATTCGGTAATTGATCTTTGACTTTATTGATACGGGGACGTACAGTAATGACATGAACTGGTGAGATTTTTCCTTGGTTAAGTAATACAACCTATGGATAGGGGAGTAGGACGACCAATTGTATTTGCTTCTGTCTGTAATGCGTTGCTAGTTGCTAGGGGAGGCTAGGGATAGCAAGCCGGTAATTAGTAATAGGCCCTTTTCGATGAGGGATCGGGTTAAGGGGAGGCCAAGAAAGTTTGCATGCAATTAGATAATAACGCCGTTTAAACAAGAGGAGTAAATAAAAGAGAGGATTAGATGAAATTGTAAACCCCCAACAACTCCATTCATCTATTGCCTAAATCTCGTCAATTGAATCACACATTGCATATTTATTTTCTGTCATTGCATCCACCACAAATATTGATTTTTCTCCGCGAGTCTTACTATTTTGATTCACGCGAACGATAAGGCCTTTCGAGTCTCATGGGAAGAACGATAATGGGATTTACCATTTTTATTACTTGATACGATTTGGTACACTTGCCAATCCGCTAACAAGTTTTTGGTGTCGTTGCCGGGGACTCGAGGTTTGACTTATCAAGTAGTGTGAATTGATTGAATTTGACTTGTTTGTAATTATTTGTTTATATTTTTCTTTTGTTTTGTTATATTTTCTTTTTCTGCAAAAAGTGCTTTTAGGAGTATTTTCTCTTGTGTATGCAGGAAGGAGTACACACTAGGAGCAGAAAAGATCAGCAACCTCTTCTCGAGGGGCTACCAGACAGGAGAGGGAGGAGAGTTAATCATTATGAACGTGAAAACTTTCCTTCTCCTGAACCACTTTTGCAACCTTTTGCACAGGACTTGGAGGAGATGGCGGAACAACCTCCTCCTCAGAGACGTACATTGGGGGACTCAGCCAACACTGTGGGTCCCTTGAATTTCAACAACATTGTCATTCCTACAGACAATGCAACGAATTTGGTGATGAGCCCTGCACTTATTCAGTTGGTCCAGAGCAACCAGTTTCATGGATTGTCAAGTGAGAATCCCTACAAACATTTGACTATCTTTGGCGAAATTTGCAATATTGTTAAGGTGGCCAGAGTCTTAGATGAAAGGATCAGACTTAGCCTATTCCCGTTCTCTTTGGGAGGAAACGCCAAGGATTGGTTGCACTCATTTGCTGAAGGGACATTCATAAACTGGGACGCGTTGGCCAAACAGTTTGTCACCAGATTCTTTCTACAAACCAAGATTCATCAAGGGAAGCTTGAAATCTCCTCGTTCAAGGAAGGGATGGAGGAAACTCTTAGACAGGCATGGGACAGATTCAAAGGCCTGTTGAGAAAAACTCCAGTCCACGGTTTTGACAAGACTGCTTATTTGCTTGCTTTTCTAGGAGGGCTTAACACTCAGTCAAAAATGATGCTTGATGCCTCAATTGGAAGAAGTATAAATAGAAAAACTGAGGATGAAGCCTATGATTTAATTGAAGACATGGCTCTGAATGAAGCTTCCCAAAGTGAGAGGGGCGCACAAAAAGGAGGAATATTGCATCTTCCCGCTAATGATGCAATGATTGTGCATAATCATCTTCTTAACCAGAAATTGGACAAGCTGACAAAGGTCCTCTCTGAATTTCCAACAGGGTTAAGAAATATTTCTCAAACTCAACAACTTTGCAACTTATGCGGTGGTGACCACATCAATGGTCAATGCGCTTTCACTAAGGAAATGCAGCAGGATGTTAATTACATGGGGGCCCAGTTCCAATACAAACAAGGTAATTTCAACCAAGGTAATTCTGGCCAAGGTTGGAAGAATCACCCCAGTATTGGACAAAATCAGAACAATACTTCTAGGCAAGTAGGAAGCTTCAAACAGCAACAACCTTAACCATTATGGCAGCAAGTGAGTAATTTGACTGAGTCTGTCAGGACCTTAAGTAACCGATTTGATGACTTCTTCAAAAAATATTAGCAGCAGTTGAATAACACTCAGGCCAGTTTTAAATCACTGGAGTCTCAGATTGGACAGCTGGCAACAAGAATAGAAATTACTGAGAAAAACCAGTTCAGGGCCAATACTGAGGTGAATCCTAAGAGAGAATGCAAAGTCATTACAAGCCAGAATGGTTGGGAAGCAGACTGTGAACCATTCCATGTGGTAGATAGTGAAGAAGAAGAAATACTGATGACTGAATTCTTTGAACCAGTGAGTAGTGAAGATGAAAAAGGTGAAGGGTATGAAGAAGAAGATGGTGGAGAAAAGGAGGAAATAGGTACTACAAGCAATCATAATGGGGGATTTAGAGAAATTTTCAACCGAATGATTGTGGTGTCTTTAGAAAATCAGCAGCTTCCTCCTATCATGAAAGAATTAAAATCAACTTTGAGGAAAAAGTTGAGCTGAGTGAGGAAGATGAGGATCATGTTTTTCAACCGCAGAAGAGTAATTATCCTCCCAAGGTTAAAGATCCCGGATGCTTAACATTGTCATGTACTCTGAATGATTTAGATGTGGAAGTCATGATAGACTCGGGATCTAGTATCAATTTAATACCCACGAAAATTTTGAAGGAAATTAATGGGCTTGTGTTGAAACCATCTGACTTGACTATAGCAATGGCAGACGGTTCTATGAAAGTGCCAGTGGGAATGGTAGAAGATGTTGTGGTGCGAGCAGATCGACTTGAGTTCTTAGCAGATTTCATTGTTATGGATGTATAAACTAAGGAAGAGTACCCTGTGATTTTGGGGCGACCCTTCATGGCAACATCAAAAATGCTTATCAATGTTCATGAAGGAAGGATAATGATGAGGGATTTGAATTATCTATTTCTCTATACTGGCCGTGAAGGGGATGAGATCAAAACAGTGAGAAGAGACAAAATTGAAGAGCCAGAGATGAGCGAAGAACAAGAAGGGAGCATAGCAGGTACTGATTATTCTGATAGTTGTTACGTTTTGCAGGTACCTGAAGATAAAGGGAGAAGAACCATTCACCAAAAATCAAAAGAAGATCCACTCCACCCAGGGAGCAAAGTGAGGTTTAAGAAAAAAGAATGGTTAGTAAAAGAGCTGAAAGAAAAAGGAATGGTGGAGAGTAGAAGACCATATTCCTCTGCTATTCACCAAGTAGAAAGACAAAAGCTTAGAAAGTGGGATGATGAAGATTCCTGTGTGAGGAAGAAGAGTTAATTGCTGAGAAGAAACTTTGTGTACTTTAAGACAATTTTTATTTTTGTCATTTTATTTTTCTTTCGAACTTGTAAATTTTGGGAACAATTTTTGGGTAGCATCTACTGAGGGATGCTAATTTTTGGTATCCACTGAGGGATGCCGAACTTTTGGTATCTACTGAAGGATACCCGGAAGGTACACCTACTGAAGGGTGTTGGACGACTAGCATTTACTGACAAATGCTAAACAGGTTTGGGTCAGGCTCGCGACGTTAAACAAGTGCTACTAGGAGGCAACCTAGGATTTCTTCTTTACTCTTGCATTTTAAATTTTTGAATTTTATTTTTTTCAGTGTCTATGCTTGACTTGAACACTTTTTCTGAAGATGTTTGACTGACTACTTTGCATGATGAATCTATTTGATAATGATTTGATGTGAATGATTATTAAGTTGTATGCATGTTAACATCCTGTGAAACAGATGCGTGAGGAAGTATGATTGTGGTCATGATGCTAAGCAGGATGCACGAATGACTGTACGTGAGAAAGCATGTTGTGTGAGGTATTGAGCCCTAGAGTTTTTATTGTTGCATGTATTGTTCACATTGATGCATAAATTCTATTGCCTTAATCTTGATAATTGATTGATTTTTATGTGAATGTCAAATGATCAATACCATGTTTGAAAACCCTTTTCTAGCCAAGTTTCCACCCAAAAAGCTTTAAAGATATACCCTTTTTGAACCTTAGCCTGAAACAGGATGAAACCCTTTGATTTGAAATTATTTATCTTGAGTTGGGTTGAGAGTAATTGTATGGAATGAAAAGGTTCAAGTTTGGGGTTGCATGGGAAAATTGGAAAGGCAAAAGAAAAGCATTGAGCTCAAATGTTGAAAAGCAAAATACATGAATAGAGAAAAAAAAAAGAAAAGAATAAAAGCATGAAGATGAACTCAATGAAAAAGAAAAAGGGAATAAGTTGGGAATGAGTGAAATTGGTAACAAGAGAGAGTTTAAACTTGAACCTTTTCATTGATGAAATAGTTCTTTTGACTCAAGAATTTTGTGATCCAGAAAAACCAATTTTTCTTGATAGCTCGACCTCATTACAAGCCTTGAAAAAGTCCTTTAGATGGCATTTGCATGGAAAGATGTTGATTGTTTGAGATGAATGACAATTTTATTTCATGTGATTTATGAACAATAAAGAGTGGAGTGCCACCCTAAACACTTGAGTAATTGAGTGAAACACTTGCTTAATGAGAACTTCTAAAGTTCATGATTGCATTCTTTGTTTAGTGGACTGATCATTCATACTGTGTAGCATTTGTTGAAGAACGCATGAGCTAAACTAAGTTGAGAACAAGCATGCATCTTGATTTGAGTTCACTGATTATCTGAAATTGAGTAAGTTTGTCATGCACTTTGGAAATGTTGAATCATTGGATGAAAGGGTATAAGTCAAGCTCTGTTTTGTTTTTTGGTTTTCTTTTGTTTTGCTTGAAGACAAGCAAATTTCTAAGTTTGGAGTTGTGATAACAGTTGAAAAACCATTATTTTCATATGCTAATTTGGACTAAATTACGCCCTTTATCGCTTAGAATGAGCTTGAAATCTAACAAAACTCAATAAATGAGTCAGTCGAGGGTCAAAAGCTATTTTTAGTGATTTTATGCTTGTTTTGCATTGTTTTGCAGCAAAATTGACAGAAGTGAAGATTGGGAATAAAGATGAAGGTCATAGACTCAAGAAAAGTGAAAAAAATCAAAGAAAGGAAGAGTCTAGGCACCGCCCTGCGGTAGACCCCTGGTGTCGGGCGGTTAAACGGGAGGAGAAGAAATCAGTTCTGGGCGCCGGGCGGCAGACCCCTACCGCCGAGCAGTAGACCCCTACCGCCGGGCGGTGGTGCGATTCAAGGTCCACCGCCGGGCGGCAAAATGTGACGTCGGGCGATGGTCAGCTGGGCTTGGGCCTATTTTTCTGCTGCGCTTCTCACCTATAAATAACCTTACTACGAATTCTAATTCATTCTTTTGATAGAGGAGGGCGGCCAGACCTACTTTGCACTCTTTGGAGAGGTTCTCTTGGATGCTTAGGCTCCTTTACGTCTTTTCTAGGGTTTGCTTTCCATATCTTCCATTATTTTCATCTTGGTTCACCATGACTATGGTGAACTAAACCCTTTTTGTTGTTGGGGGAACAATGTAATCTTTTGATACTCTCGTTTATTGAAACTCTTGTTTGAATTATATGTTTTTCATATGCGTTTATTATCAATTGTTGGATTCTCATACTTGCTTAATGCCTTTATCGTTTATTATCAATTGCGTTTAGGGAAGATTCAGAGGGCTTTTAAGGTATGTTTTGTTTTATTCGTTTTGTGATTGAGAATATTATTGAATGAGTCATAAATGCAAGACTATTTACTGTTTTGTTCTATTCTAATTCTGAAATGCAAATGTTATGTATAGAGTGATGATGAGAATGTATAAAATGTGGATATTAACTATTTTTAAACTAATCCAACCTATAAAATTGTGTTTATATATAAGGATCGTAAATACATATGTAGACATGATTTATGAATTTTGAATTCAATAAAAGAGGTCTCTCTTGATTCTTGTTATAGGAACTTATTCTTGTTGGAAAACAGGTAGGCTTCATTTTTACACCAAGAGGGAGGGGTGAATTGGTGATGTTTCAAAAACAAAGTCTTTTCGCAATCTTTTATCAAAAGTATGAACCTTTTTGAACTTTCTTGAAATGCAAGTAATGAAAATTTATGCGCAGCGGGAAAACGTAGTTGACTGCATAAAAGATAAAGTCGACTGGAATTAAAGAGTGCATGGATAGAGAAAATCAAACACTGATTTTTATACTGGTTCGGCCAACAATGCCTACATGCAGTGTCCTTCCAACCCAGGAAGCAAATGCACTATAATGGTTGAGGTTTTTACAACAAGGAATTTATAGAAGACCTCACGTCAAAAATATAAATCTCCTCTCTAACCCAAAACCAAAATATAGTTGCAATAACCAAAACCATACTTGTAGCAAGAATGCCCTCTTCTGCAATCTGAAACCACGTCGAACAATCCTTAACGTGAAACCCCTGTATCACAACAGGTACAATTCCAGCAGTCTTCACATGATGTCAAACCTTCACAAAATGAAGCAGTCTTTACAGGATGTCAAGCCTTCAATGATCAACCCAAAAGCACGTTCTTTGTGCAGTATTTGATCAAGCAATGAGTGCGCAAGCTATCTCCCTTTGAATCTCTCTCAAGAAAGATCAACACCATCTTCTTGGAGAATTCTTGGGGTTGTTAACACAGAGAATTCAATCTGAAACAAGAATGAAAATGTAAGATCATCAAAAGTCTCTGAACAATTCGTGTTCAGCCAATTTAAAGTTTTCTGTCAATCAGATTGTTTCTCAGTCGAATAGACTACTAATTTAGTGGACTATATTATTACAGTTATAACAGACAGTCAACATAGTAGCTCTCCAGTCAACCAAAATCAACACACATTTAATACAGTTGACCAAGTCATCAATGCTTAACTAACTTTTAAAAATATAGTCGTTGGAGTGCAAAAGCATAAAAGAATTCCAAATCAAATCAGAGATACAGTCAAATGTAAACCAGACAAAGTCGACTAACACATATAAAAACACTTTGAAATTCTTTTCAACTCAAAACATCACTTAGCACTGATTCTCAAAATCTGTACAAAGGTTTTAGCATAGTCAAATCCATTAGTAATGTAGTCGACTGTACTATAACTTTGTCACACAGTTATAAGTTCATGAAAGTGCTTGTAGTTTTTCACTTTAAAAAATGTGCAGTAAAATATATGTAATAAAGCATTTCACATTGCACATAAGCATGTAAGCATGTTCCACATATATATCAAAAATCAACATAGAAACATATATCACCGTACATCAAACATGTTCAGCAGATATAACAATCAGTACAACATAAGAACATGTAATGCAGCAACATATATACTGTTATTAAGCAAAGTGTTGTCATCATAAAAAACTAGATTGATATAGAGTTTGTGTTGTCAACAATCTCAACAATTCTTATCAAGATGAACTTCTTTATTGTGAATGTTCATTGACTCATGATTGTGGTAACCCCACTCCTTCACTAGACTATCCATATTACTAGACACTATCCAAGGAACAGGTCGACCAATATTGTACATTTTTCTTTGTTTCTCATAGGCGATGCTTATGTTCTCTTTTAAAAGAAGAGGTTTTGGTATATATTACCGTGAATTCAATAAAAACATGTATGTCATGTATAATAATTTTAAATGATGTTATGTTAATTTAGTCGACAACATAGGAAAATGAAGAGACAAGGTTCCACCAGTCTTCATCACCATAGCAACAAATGTCAAATTGAATCACTGGAAGCTCCTCTTGCCACCACTGGCACATTTTTATGATACCCCAATTGCGCCTCTCTCATATATCGTAGAGTCATCGGACAACCACTGTCGTCCAACAGATACACTGGCAATGCCAGAAACAATTATGTCCAGCGTTACCAGTGGATGTCGACGATGAGGATAGAGAGGTGATTGAGGAAGTAGATGGTAAATCCAAGACTGAATGACTAACAAGGGCTAGATTACTCACAAAGACTAGATGACCGGAATTAAATTCAATGACAAGCCACATAGTGTATTATTTAGATACAGTCTAAGTGTCTGAGTGCTAACTAAAACAATTTCACATGATTTGAAATTATTACACATAACATATTTTTTTGGTTTAATGTCTCAATAAGTCCCTATTTTCGCTCAGAATCTCAAATAGGTCCCTTTCTTTTTCGGCGTCTCAATTAAGTCCTTATTTCTTAAAATTGAATCAAATAGGACCTTTCCGTCAAATTGAGATGACGCCGTTAAGAAGTGTATCTTGACCGTGTAGTTTTTTATTACGTGACATTAAAAATGTGACTGAATTATATTTTTTTAATTTTTGAATTAAAAAAAGAAGTATACTCTTTATATTTCATTTTTTAATTCACAGTTTAAAAAAATATAATTCAATCACGTTTTTAATGTCACCTAATAAAAACTACACTATCAGCCTATCCTTCTTAACGGCGTCATCTCAATTTGACCGAAAGGCCCTATTTGATTCTATTTTACAAAAATAAGAACTCAATTAAGACGTCAAAAAAGAAAAGGATCTATTTGGAAATTCTGAACGAAAATAAGGATCTATTGAGACATTAAACCTATTTTTTTATCACGTTAAAAATATCAAAATTCTTTCAATTAAAGGATCACGGAACGCCATAGACCGGTTCTTACAGACTGTTGCTTGCTGCTACAGGGTGAGGTAGAGGATCTTTCGAGCGTTTCACATGATTTAATCACATGCATTGAATCATATCAATTCCATGTCATAATCATTCTTGCAAATTCATCTGCAGGCCCATCCACGAACCCCAATAGTTTAGTTCGATGTCAATTTCAATAATAAATACAATTATTTATCAATTAATAAGGATATAAAACAATTTTATTATCATTAATAATCAGAATTTAGACTTGATATGTTTCTTAAGATAATATGATAAATATCAACAAATTTATCATTCATGGGATGATTTCATGTGAAATTATATATATATTTCTTTAAACATATTAACAAGTGTAAAAAGAAAAAAAAAAACACTTGCAACATAATAATACCACTTGCAAGCTCGATATCACATGGAAGTAGAACCAACCCAAGAAGCATTATTAGTATACAGACGACAACAAACCTCAATAATTGACACCCCTAACACCTCATCCACCAATCCATCATGCCACGTGTCCCGCATTGCTTCATTTAACCGTTGGATGAACCCCCTCTTATACTTCTCACAATAATGCAACACACGTGCCACATGAGTAGGGTCCTTACCCTCCCACCACCAACCCCCACCACGACCCTCCTCACATTCTGGCATGCTCCCGCCGTCCGCCACCCCCTCACGGCGGAAACCGGCAATCTCCGCCACATACTCCACCATGCCATCGACAAGCCTTTTTGGGGCCCCGTCCCACTGCCAAACCCTAGCCATGCCACGTAGAATTGCACCCACTATAGCCATTTCATCGTACCCTTCGTCTTCGAATAACATAGGAGTAATCTCAATGATATAGCTGTTGGAACTTTTTCCACCACCGGAGACAGCGACGTTAGCATTGAGATTCCGGCGAGGTAGGCGAAGTGTGACGGTATCTATGCTTTTCTTTGAGTAAACATTATCATTAGGGTAAAGGAAGTGTTCCACGTAGGAGCTTGTGTTGAGGATAATGCGAGTGGCTTTGTCGTTGGAGACGTAGGAAAGAGCGAAACGACGTCCCGCGATGGAATCTTTGGCGTCGTTTACTATGGAAATGTTGAAGGTTTTGGATGCTTCGTAGTTGGCCCATATTGAGATTATGGCTATTACGAGAATTGAGAGAATTCGGACGATGATGTTGTTGTTGGTGTCCGAGGATAAGTGTTTGAGATTGTGATGATGGTGTTGATGGAGTGAATGGGAAGAGGAGAGAGTGGTATAGTGAGGTATGAGTACTTGGAGGAGAAAGGGTTTATCTTCCTCATCCATTAATTTGAGGAAGCAAATTGAAGCAAGAGATTATGCATTTGAAAATTTGCATATATGGGTTGTGATATTTAAGTTTTTGGATTAGCTTTTAAAAATACTTATTTTTATGATATGTATTAAGGTAATAACGTGGTAGTTGTGATTTGAAAAGTTTGTGTAAGTACATATATTTTATCTTCAATGTTGTTGTTGTATGAAATATATATATATATATATATATATATATATATATATATATATATATATAAATTAATTATTTATATTTTTTTTAACTGCGCAATTCTAACATTTTTTAGTAATTATTAAATTTTTTTAATAATTATTTATTTTCTTTTAAAGGGTTATCCAATATTTTATTTTATACATCATTCATTCTCACAATGTCACACAGTCAGATAAACTGGATACGTCATAAATTTTTTTTTAGGGTGGTAGTTAAAATTTTAACACCGTAACCAAAAAGAATTAATTTGTATTAAGCCTAATATTTCATATTATATTTAATTATAAAAATATTTATAAAGAATAAAAAATTAACATTAATTATTAAAATTAATTTTAATTTATACAAAAATTTTATTTTAATAAAATGAATTTATTTTTAATTGTAATATTTTTATAATATTATTTATTACCAAAATATTTATAACGACATTTCTAGCTCAAGTTAATGATATTATTCAACAAAATTATATATATTCATTTATTTTTCTTACCTTTGATTATTGACGAAAATATAATGTATTACCGAACCCAACCTTCACCCAACGAAATATGAAATCTATAATTGACAGCAACTTATGGTTAATTATTATATTAACACCATATTCAACAAAATGATATTTTGTTAAAATTGAAATAAAAATTTCTCTTTGAAGTCTGTTTGCGTAAAAAAATAAGTCCTGTTTTCAGGTCAACTTCTTTAGTGCAAAAGACATTTATCTCCAAATTTCAAGCAAAGAGTATCCACTTAAAAAAAAGTCTTGTTATTTTGACACCTTTTTTTAACACAAATTTGACAACGCCAGTTGTCAGCTTTCCATTGGCCCAAATATTGTTTTGTTTTATTCACAAATTTGGCAGCGAAAATGAACAGGGTTTCAAATATAATTCGTTCCAATTATGCCATTGTCCTGTTTCATTACGTTCTCTCTCACATTTCGTTCTCTCTATGCGTTTTTGTTCTCCCTCCGTTTTGGTTTTTGGTTCTCCGTTCTCGCAGTTTGTTGTCGTTGTCCTAATTCGAAATGGGAAGTTCCGGATAGCAGCTTCGTTGGAGCAAGGTAAATCCATTCTCAAACCATTTTGTTGTAGGTTTGGGTATTGGGTTTTTTGTTTCGTGTCGCATTCCGTTGATGTTGTCGTTTGGGTATTGGGTTTTTCGTTTGGGTATTGGGTTTCTTGTCGTTTCTTCGACCCCTTTTGGTTTTTTGGTTATTTCCTTTGGTGTTTACATTTGTGTTGTTTTCTTTGAACAGTTGACCGTTCGTCATTCTTTTTCAACAATGTATGTTTGCACTTTGAACAAACGCTTGACAAAGGAGCAACGGTCACTCATTTCGAAGACTCCATTTGCTTGGTTTTTAGACTTGAGTGGTAAAGTTATATTGAATACTAAAATTTTGCGGGAGTTAACGATGAAATGGGTGGATTCGAGCAATGCTTTTGTTATTGCAGACAAAGTTCTCAATATGAATGAAAAGGAATTTTGTTTAGGATTAGGGTTGAGTTCAGATGGTAAAAGTATAAACTTAAAGGATACAATGGGTAGAAGTAAATGTGTGAGATACTTAGGTAAGGAAAGTAAAGATTTGAATTTCATTTACAATTTCTTGTTGAAAAAATATAAAAAAAAAACCATACCTTGTGATCATTTCCGTAGCTTGTACATATTGGAGGGAATATGTGAGATTTTGTTTCCAAATCGTAGTGGACGAGTGTTTCCTGTACTGTTTGAAATTTTTGATGACTTAAGTGGTTTGAGTAAGTACTGTTGGGGAAGTTTAGTGTTTCTTTATTTGTTAGAAAGTTTGAGCAAAGCTTCAGATGCTGTGAAGAAAGGCAAAGCTACAACCAATGTTTATGTTGATGGTTGTGTGTACATGTTGCAGGTAGTTCTTATTTATTCATTTGAGAACTAAATTCTTGAATATATGTTATTTGATTATGAGTAATTTATAACAATTACATGTTTTATAGGTATGGTTTTGTGGGCATTTCATTCCTCCAGAAGGTGCAATAGAGAAATTTCCAAGGATCTTGCACTGGATGAATAAAAATGTGGGAGACAACATCGTCA
Organism: Vigna mungo; assembly: GCA_036885675.1. Taxonomy (NCBI): domain Eukaryota; kingdom Viridiplantae; phylum Streptophyta; class Magnoliopsida; order Fabales; family Fabaceae; genus Vigna; species Vigna mungo. The sequence continues at coordinate 29,704,262 of CP144691.1, forward strand.
AACGTGTTCTCGAGATGGGTGTGGTATGTGTTTGGTTTTTTTAGTTGTGAATGTTATGATATATTCACAGTAGTTATATAACATGTTATATATTGTTAAATTTCAGGTTCATGTTGTAGATGATTTTGGTGCTATAATGAAGGATGAGAAGGATGTGAAGGAAAAACAACCACCACCAAAAAGGAATGATGAGCAACGATCAACAAAAAAATTGCTTAAAAAAACGCAGAGAGAGTTTGATGCGTACTGTAGAGGATCAAAAATCTATAATTAAAGAGCTTAAAAGGAATGTGAATGTCATAGAGGCAGAGTTGGCAGTAGAAAAGGCCAGAAGAACAACTAAAGATGATGGTGAACAAAGTCCTACATGTCCACAAGCATTCACTAATAGTAACAGTGCATTTGTTTCCCCTGGTGGAATGTCGAACAACGAACTGGGTGGAATGTGCAAGACCGAACAAGGTGGAATGTCGCCAAACGCACCGGGTGGAATGTCCAACAACCAATCACATTTGAAGACGTATGTGAGGATTGGATCAAGAAGGCGTTATAAAAGCCAAGCACTTAGGACACCATACACCGGAAATTTAGTAGTTAGAAAGAAAAATGACTGATTATTGTATAAGGTTTTTAATAGGACAAGAATAGGACGTTGTGATTAAACCTATTTCGTTCAATATATAGAACATGCTTGTTTGGTTCCATCAATTTATGTAATTGATAATTGCAATTTTATTGCCTATGTTATTGAAGTGCTTTATATTTTGATTTGCAAGTGATAATGTTTGTGAGACAAGAATGAAGAAACCTTTGTGGTTTGATGAATTTAGCTGAATTGGTGAAGATGATTCTGCTAAATTGTGCATTGTAATCGTTTACGATTGGGCTGTAAACGGTTACGCGATTTAGAATACGGACAACCTGTTGAACTGAAGGAGCCACTAGTGAAAACTTAGGGGACCACAGTTGTAGTCCTGTTATCTCTGCTATAAAAATGTGCATTGTAATCGTTTACCAGGGGCCTGTAAATGATTACACAAGTCTGAACTAGCTTTTGGATAACCTGTTGTAGTGAAGGAGCCACCGGTGATAACGTAGGAGACCATAGCTAAATAGTAGTGTCTTTTGACCCAAGTACAGTCCTTTTAATTGTAATTCGATGTTCTTGAGTGAGGAGTGGCTTGAACTTAATGTTTTGGGTCCCCCTGAAATTTGTCCTCCATCAATTGACCTGGTAAAGGAAACGCCAAAACCTGTCATTCGACTTCCGATGTGCGCAGAAAACAATGTCAATGTGGATGCCATCCTCCGCAAATTTGTTCCGCCAACTGACCAACCATCGTCATTATCCAAACAAGCAGACCATTAATAGTTAATATTACATATGGTTTCATTTATCTTTTGCAATGCAGGTGAAAATATTGTTAGGAAACAGGTTGGCTTCGTTTTATACCAAGAGGGGGGTGAATTGGTGTTAGTTCAAAACAAAATCTTTTCGCAATCTTTATGGCAAAGTGCAAAGCTTTTTTATCTTTCTTGAAATGCAAGTAATTGAAAAATCAATGCAGCGGAAAAACGCAGTTGCCTGCAGAACAGATAAAGCCGACTGGAAAATAAAGAGTGCCGGGATAGAGAAAATCAAACACTGGTTTTTATACTGGCTCAGCCAACAATGCCTACATCCAGTGTCCTTCCAACCCAGGAAGCAAATGCACTATAATGGTTACGGTTTTTACAACAAGGAATTTATAGAAGCACCATGCAAAAATATAAATCTCTTATCTAACCCAAAACCAAAATATAGCTACACACAAAAACCAGAATTGCAGTAAGAATCCCCTCTTCTGCAATCTGAACCCACGTCGAAAAATCCTCAACGTGTAACCAACACTCTTCACAGGATGTCAAGCCTATCACAGCATACTTCACAGGTTGCCAAGCCTATCACAGCAGACTTCACAGGTTGTCAAGCCTAGAATCAAATGTAGCAGTCTTCAGACTATGTCAAGCCTTCAGGATCAAACAAGAAGCACCTTCTTTGTGCAGATTATGATCAAACAGTGAGTGCAATTGACTCCTCCCTTTGAATCTCTCAAAAAATTCACCACCGTCTTCTTGGAGAATTCTTGGAGCTTCTAAAACAGAGAATTCAATCTGAAACAGGAAAATGAAAATGTCAGATCATCAAAAGTCTCAGAACAATTCATATGTTGTCTACTTATAGTTTTCTGTTATATCATATTGCTTCTCAGTCGAATAGCCTACTAATTTAGTCGATTGTGTTAAAATAGTTATAAAAGACAGTCAACACAAAGGCTCCTCAGTCAACAAAATCAACACACATTTATTACAGTTGACCAAGTCACACAAGCTCAACTAACTTTTGAAAAATATAGCCGTTGCAGCGTGTAGGCTTAACAGAATTCCAAATAGATCAGTAATACAGTCGAATGTGTGATCCACACTGTCGACTGACACATGAAAAAACACATTGAAATTATTTTCAACTCAAAAACTCACATAACACAGTTTCACAAAATCTGTACAAAGATTTTAGCCTAGTCAAATCCATTATGAGTGTATTCGACTCGACTAGAACTTTGTCACAACACATATAAGTTCATAAAGGTGCTTGTGATCTTTTTCTTTCAGAAATGTGCAGTAATCAAAAAAACATTATATCTCACATTTCAAAACAAGCATGTTCCACAATAATATCACATAATCAAACAGATGAACATACATTGTAGTTCAGCAAAACATGTTCAGCAATATGTCAAATTGTTTAGAACAAGAACATGTAATACTGAAACATATGTACTGTTACTAAGCACTGTGTTATCATCATCAAAAACCAGTTTGATATAGAGTTTGTGTTGTCAACAATCTCAACAATCTCCCCATTTTTTTATGATGCACAACCATGATTAATAACTCAACCATGTTGTACAGTTCCACAAATGATAGAGTAAAAACATATATCAGAAATAATTAAAACAGTTCATTTACTCTGCATATATAGCAAAAATATCAAGCAGATAAAGTAAGAGACAACAATTCTCCCCATATAGACTTGCACTCATACACACATGAATATCTCTCCCCCTTTGTGCATTAACAGAAAAGGAATGTTTCAGATATTTATGCAGTTTCTTTAAACAAAAACAAAGAAGCATCATAAAGATATGCAGTATGTAAAGTACAATGATGCTCTCAAAATCACAAGTTCATCACAAAACAATATAAACTCCCCCTAAAATGTAGGTGTGTGATGAAACAATGTGTAAAACAATGATACTCCCCCTATCATTATGCATGAGTTTTAAAATCAATTTAGGTGCACAATGCAGAATATCACAGATTTGTCAACAGTTTAAGCACAAATTTGTATCATAGACAAAACATCAAATCACATATATATGCAATGATACAAATATCAACAATCTCACAATATTATCTCTATTCAGATATTTAAACATGTAAAGACCAGAGATAATAGCAGATTATAAATGATTTAAGCAGACAATAAGGATAGAATCAAATTCCAGTATTGGAATTGTTAACCCATTTTGACATAGTCGAATGCTTTAAATCATCAGTCGAATGCATTGCTTTTGCAAATGTTGAATTCCAATTGTAGATATCCAAAGCAATGTCCTTCCTGCAAAACCTTTCAACAACCTTTTCTAGATCAAGCATAGTGGTTAAGCAAGAATTAAATCATATTAAAACAATAGTCAATATGTAAAGATGCATGACAGATTAAGCATAGTTGGCTTCAAACAGAGCATAGTCGAATTGATCATCCAGTATATCAGATATCATTCAAACAATTCAAGAAATTGGATTGATTCAAAAGACTAATTTCATTTCCTTGAATTAAAGATATTACATTGATGGGACAAAAACAAGGAAATCAAAAACAAAAGAACAGAGAAAACAAAGGTCATGGCATTCTAAGCCATGTACAAAGTAAAAACAGGGACAGTAGACAGATGGCTAATAGAAGACTATACGGGATGATATCACGACATAGGAGTATCAACTAAGACTCAAGAAAGAAAAATCAGAAAATTTCAGCAGAATCTTCTTCATCAGAGTCCTCAGTCACCAGTTGCAGATTTGCGCTGAGCATACTTTCAAGTTTGTCAATTTTGTCGTGAAGAATTCTTATTTGATTTACAACGTATTTGTTAAAGTTTGTTTCAGGAAAGAAGTGTGTTCTACCAGCAATCACTATCTCTTTCTTCTCTGTAAGATCATCCATAGAATGTTCACCCATGAATTTCCATCCTTTTACTGTTAGAGGATCCTTGTCAAAAGTGACATGAGTGAATCCTTGTCAAAAGTGTTAGAGGAACCCCAGATGCACTTATGCTCATTGTTAACATCAACACCAAGAAGTACTAACATTTTGCTTATTAGGCATGCATAGGGTAGGTACAGTGATCTTCTCAGTGCAAAGTATTCCATATGATCTTTAATCACTTGTAACCAATTTGTGAGATGTTGTTCTTGATAGCATGAAGCAGAAAAATATCCTCGGTGGTCATTCGATCCTTCTTGATTCTACCAGGTAGAATGATTTTTTCCAGGATATGTGTAAGAATCTTCTCTTCCTTCAATAACCCCTCATGTGCAAATATCTTTTCTATAGTATACACGCCTGGAAATCTTAGCCATTCTTGATACGCTTGTTTCTTGCACAACAAGGCATTTACTTCAGATGTGGAAAGATGTGAATACACACCCTCAGATGGTAAATTTTTCACAATGTTCCATAGAACATCGTCAAGATGAATGTCCACTCCTTTTACCTTAGAAAAGATGTCGCCATTTTCTACCCATAGGTTGTGGTAGAATACCTTGACCAAATTAGGGTACCACGTTCCTCTCAACTATAAGAAATCGGACAATCCTTGTGCTTCTAGCCAAGATGGAAATGTAAATGCTTCACCTTTGAACATATCAAGATTGATGTTCATAGGAGTAGTCACAGCCTTCACCGACCCATTTATGAACCTTTGTTGTTCCTCTTCATTTCTGAACCATTTCAATGTATTTGATTCACTGGTGTTGATCTTTCACATGTAGTCATCATTCTCTGAAATTCTTGAAGACCCCATGAAGATGATTCTTTAAACTTTCTTGCAGAAATTTTGAGATATGTTGGAATATGACAAGACAGAAGTGGTTCAGGATTTGAAAGTAAGACTCTTATTAAGGAGGGAAACATGCGCGCCTAGTTCTACGTGTGAAAAGAGCATTTAAACATTTAAGTTTCAGAAATTTGTCAAACAAAGACCTTAGTCGAATGTATTAATAGTGAGAGTCGACCGCGACTCGAGTAAAACATTTTCAATACAAATTCAATCACTCAAACAGTTAAGCACAAAACACAAACAACCATACAGCAACAATCAATCAGTATATGCATGATGTAGCAGATAGATATAGATTTACCAGTTGTAGACACTCAAGGTTTTTGATATGTTCCATAATTGATTCATCCTTGAGAACAATTCTGCATCAGCTGAATATCCTGCAAAACAATTAAGTTTTGGTTGCTGGTACCCATTTGACTTTAGGTCCTTGATTGTTAGTTCTTGTTACATGTTCCTTTGGTATCCATACACATAATCCTTGAGGAACAACAACATTTCTATAATAACAATTTCTAACAATATGACCAACACATCTGCAGTAAAAACATGCATTTCTAACAGGTTTTCTTAATTCAATAAAATTCCTAGCATTGGTTCTGTTAGAGTGAGCTTTATATTCAAATCTTTTCCTATTTGTAATTCTGCTAGATGAATTTAATACAGCATCTAAGTTGTCTCTACCTTGAGTAAACTTAGCTAGCGTGCTAGTCAAGTAATTTATCTTTTCAATGTGAGTAGAACAATTTTCACAATCTTTTTCTACTGTAACAGTTTTAATTTCAACTTTCCTAACAGATAACAAAGCTTCATTCAGTTCTTTCTCTAATTTTTCATTTTCTAAAGCAAGGTCCTTAATTCTATTTTAAAAGTCTCTTCTTTCAAAGCACAGTCGATTTACCTTATATTGCAGTAACATGGCTTCAGCATGTAACTCTTTGAATGCATCTTGTAGCAGATCATATTTGACTTCCACTGGTTCATTTGATATGTCTGCATCACTGTCATAGTCGTCCCATCTTACACCTGTCATATAGCACAAATTTGATTCCTCTTCTTCATCAGAATCTTCATCACTTGATTTCTCATAATCTGAGTACTCCCAAGCAATGTAGGCTCATTTTCTTTTCATGTTTCTACCTTGAGGGAATCTTTTCTTTCCTTTCTGCTTTGGCTGTAATTCAGGACAGTCAGGCTTGATGTGACCTTCTTTTCCACATTCATAGCACTGGACAACATTTGTGCTGAAGCTCTTCTTTTTGCTTTGACCTGCATGGTTAGATAGTTGTCTATCATTTTGTATAAGTCGACTAAACTTTCTTACCATCAAGGTCATCAGTTCTTTGTCGTCCATCTCTGTTTCTGTAATGTTCTTGCTTGCAGCCTTCAGAGCAATGGACTTCTTTTTTTCAATCTCCTCTTCATCCTTCAGTCTACCATGTTCTAACTCATGTTCCCGTAACTTGCCAAACAAGGTAGCCATAATCTTTGGATTCAGAGATTGTAGTGACTTTTGGTTGCCAATTCTTGTTCAGGCTTTTCAGAATCTTGATGTTGATCTCTTCTTTCTCAAAGACTTTGCTAAGAGCCATCAGGTGATTTACAATATGAGTGAATCGTTTCTGGATCATAGATGTTTTCACCAGCTTTCATTCTGAACAATTCATACTCTTGTATCAACGAATTCTTCCTGGCTCTTTTGACTTCATCCGTGCCTTCATGTGTTACCTCTAGAACATCCCACATTTCTTTTGCAGATTTGCATTGAGATATCCTGAAAAATTCACCAATTGTTAGTGTAGAGGCAATAATGTTTCTAGCTTTAACATCATATTAAGCTTTTCTATTTTCATTAGCAGTCCACTCAGTAAAAGGTTTTAAAACAGTTTCACTATCAACAGTTTTTGTAGGCACACATGGACAATTCAAAGTGGCATCCAAAATTCCTTTATCTTCCGATTCAAGAAAGATTTGCATGCTAATTTTCCAAAAAAGGGTAATTTTCACCAAAAAACAGAGGTGGTCTGTTTGTTGAAGCACCTTCACCAAAAGTTTGAAAATTTGAAGCCATCCCCGGTTTTACAGTCGAATAAAATACAAACAGAGTCGACTAAATTTTCAAATATCTTATGAAAACCAGCTCCGGTGCCAATTGTTAGGAAACAGGTTGGCTTCGTTTTACACCAAGAAGGGCGATGAATTGGTGTTAGTTCAAAACAAAATCTTTTCGCAATCTTTATGGTAAAGTGCAAAGCTTTTTTATCTTTCTTGAAATGCAAGTAATTGAAAATTCAATGCAGCTGAAAAACGTAGTTGACTACAGAACAGATAAACTCGACTGGAAAATAAACACTGGTTTTTATACTGGTTCAACCAACAATGCCTACATCCAGTGTCCTTCCAACCCAGGAAGCAAATGCACTATAATGGTTGCGGTGTTTACAACAAGGAATTTATAGAAGCACCACGCAAAAATATAAATCTCCTCTCTAACCCAAAACCAAAATATAGTTGCACACAAAAACCAGAATTATAGCTAGAATCCCCTCTTCTGCAATCTGAACCCACGTCGAACAATCCTAAACGTATAACCATCACTCTTCACAGGATGTCAAGCCTATCACAGCAGACTTCACAGGTTGCCAAGCCTATCAAAACAGACTTCACAGGTTGCCAAGCCTACAATCAAATGTAGCAGTCTTCATACGATGCCAAGCCTTCAGGATCAAACAAGAAACACCTTCTTTGTGTACATTATGATCAAACAGTGAGCGCAGTTGACTCCTCCCTCTGAATCTCTCTCAAGAAAGATCACCACCGTCTTCTTGGAGAATTCTTGGAGCTTCTAAAATAGATAATTCAATCTGAAATAGGAAAATGAAAATGTTAGATCATCAAAAGTCTCAGAACAATTCGTGTTCTGTCTATTTATAGTTTTTTGTTATATCAGATTGCTTCTCAGTCGAATAGCCTACTAATTCAGTCAACTGTGTTAAAACAGTTATAACAGACAGTCAACACAAAGACTCCTCAGTCAACAAAATCAACACACATTTATTACAGTTGACCAAGTCACACAAGCTCAACTAACTTTTAAAAAATATAGCCGTTAGAGCGTGTAGGCTTAACAGAATTCCAAACAGATCAGTAATACAGTCGAATGTGTGAGCCACACTATCGACTAGCACATGAAAAAACACTTTGAAATTCTTTTCAACTCAAAATCTCACATTGCACAGTTTCACAAAATCTGTACAAAGATTTTAGCATAGTCGAATCCATTTTGAGTGTATTCGACTGGACTAGAACTTTGTCACAACACATATAAGTTCATAAAGGTGCTTGTGATTTTTTTCTTTCAGAAATGTGCAGTAATCAAAAAAACATTTTATCTCACATTTCAAAACAAGCATGTTCCACAGTAATATCACATAATCAAACATATGAACATACATTGTAGTTCAGCAAACCATGTTCAGCAGATATGTCAAACAGTTCAGCACAAGAACATGTAATACTGGAACATATGTACTGTTATTAAGCATTGTGTCGTCATCTTCAAAAACTAGTTTGATATAGAGTTTGTGTTGTGAACAATCTCAACAAATATGACTTTAATGGATAACTGTAATAGTATGTTATGAGCTCTAAAACTACTTATTGGATGATTGTAATTTTATTAAAGTAGACTTTTTCATTGTTGTTATTGTGCACTTTTTAAACTTTTCAAGATAAGATGTAATGTTGTAAGTGTAATCATTGTATTGAGCTTAATGAAATAATGCATAGTTATTTTGTCAAGTAAAAAGCAATGAACTTGTCTTCAAAAACACCCAAATTCACCTGTGGTCTCCCATGTTACCACAGGTAGTTCCTTCAGTGCAACAGGTTGTCCAAAACAAAAAACAGACTCGTGTAAATGATTATGAGCCCCTTATAAATGATTACAAGGCTCTTTTACCTGACACATGTTACAGGACTTCAAAAAGGTGCATCTTATCAGCCTAGGTGGTCCCCTTCTCCATCATGGGGTTTCCCAAACATCACCTTCAAGCATACACTCACACTTAAACAACATATACAAGTAGAAAGCAGTGAACTTGTCTTCAAAAACACACAAATTCACTTGTGGTCCCCCAGGTTACCACAGGTGGTTCCTTAAGTGCAACAGGTTGTACAAAACACAAAACAGACTCGCGTAAATGATTACGAGCCCCTTGTAAACGATTACAAGGCTCTTTTATCTGGCACATGTTCCAGGACTTCACCAACGTGCATCTTATCAGCCTGGGTGGTCCCCTTCTCCATCATGGGGTTTCCCAAACATCACCTCTAAGCATACACTCACACTTATACAACATATACAAGTAGAAATCAGTGAACTTGGCTTTAAAAACATAAATTCACCTATGGTCCCCCACGTTACCATAGGTGGTTCCTTAAGTGCAACAGGTTGTCCAAAACACATAACAGACTCGCGTAAACGATTACGAGCCCCTTGTAAACGATTACAAGGCTCTTTTATATGGCACATTGATGAGTCGTTATTTTAGTGACTATATTTGATTTATTGCACTTAAATAAATCAGGGAATTGTGTTTAATTGCCCGTTATTTCCCCGTTTTTCCTAATCCTGCTTAATTTGGTCGGAAATTCGTATTTTCACTAATTTGAATTTTCTGAGCTAATTAATTGCATTTTTGGTTGCAGGGAAATTTTGGGAAACATCATTTGGAGCATTAGGATGGTGGCTTGCACATTAATGACTCAACATTTAGTCATTTCAATTTTAAATAAATTGTATATTAGTTTTCTAGAAACTTTAATTAGGATTTTGTATATTGGGCCCTTTTTGTGGCAAAAATTGTAGAAGCCCAAACTTTGATGGACACTTGGCAAAGACTTTAGGGTTTCTTTCAGAGGTGGACCCCACCATTTTAGGGTGTTGGACGGTTTTAGAGGGCAAAAACCGAGACACACATTTGGTCTCCACTTTTCATTTTCACTTTGCATGTATGAACTCTCTCTTTGAGACCATGATGGGTGCTAGGGTTTTTTGAGCTATGGAATGACCAAGAATGCATTTTTCTTCTTCTCTTGCTTGCAACCTTACTTAGTTTTGCTTAAGGGAAGGGAGATCTATCACTCCTCTTCTTGCATTTTCCATTTGCATGTTGAAGGCATGAGCGTGAAGGGTTGTTCTTGCATTTTCATGGTGGTTACTTGGTTTGAATGAAGACTCATCTTTTCATTTTGCTTCCCCATTTGGTGCAGTATTTTCGGTTTCCTTTTTGTTTCCTTGGTTGGATGATGAAAATGAAGTTCTTGTTGAGTTTGGTAGTGAAGAAAGCTTGAGTTGGTGTATGGGTGTTTGAGGTTTGAACCATTTTCTTCTTTTGCTTTTGTTTGATGGTTGGAAGCAATATTTTGAGCTGGAATATTGTGTTTATTGATGATGGTTGGACGGTTTTGCAAGAAAAGCTAGGGATTGGATTTTGTTTTCATCAAAAGTTTGAAGAAAAGTTAGTGTTGGTTTGGTTTATAGTAGTTAAACTTTGTGTTTGTTGCTCTTGAATCATTTTGCAAATGGAAGTTTGGGTTTCTTGAGTGTGCTCTCAGTGGAGAGAAGTGGAGAAAGGTTTTGGAAGCTTGTTTGGTGGAGAAAACCGTTTGGTGTTGAAAAGGGAGAGAGGAAATGGCACATTTAATTTTTTACCTTATTTGGGCAAGCACATGAGAGGCTCATTTTCATAGGAAGAATGTTTCCATTTTGGTCTTTGTCTTTTGCTAGCAATTACCGTGCATTGATATGAAGAAGAGAATGTCTTGTGCCTTTATTTCCTTTGACCTTGCTTATGTGGAACATTGGTAGTAGAATTTAGCACCTTTTTGACTTGTGAAAGTTGGAGCACATTGGCAACATTTGGAGGGAAGAGTTCTTGGCAATTTGGTTTTGGTAAGGAGAGAGAACGGTTCTTTGCTTCATGGTAGGAGAGAGAGGACGGTTTTATGGTGTGTGGAAGGCACATGTTTACTTTCTTGGAGAATGAAGCACATGGGACAAAAGGAGGCAACATATGAATTGTTTATTGAAGGAAGAAAGTCAAATTAAAAGGTGGTGGGGTTACTCATGGCCAAGGAGGTTTTCTTAGGCCATTTGCACTTTTAATTTCATTTGTTGGATGTATTTGATCACATGGAATGTGTAGGAAAAGGCATGTTTGATTATTCCTTAGTTTTGAATTAATTTGCATAGTAGGATTAGTTGCTTTTTAGTTTCTCTAATTTAGTTTTGCATTTAATTTAATTTAACTTTGTTGGACATTTGTTTGTCACTTTGTTGGGGTCTAGTATTTTATTTTGTTTTAATGTTGTTTAATATGTTTGGTCTTGTTACTTCAATCGCCATGGTAGCTTAAATTAGTTTGGTTGGTCATTAACGATATTGCATCGTTTCCTTGAGATAATTGAACTGTGATTGATGTTTGCCACTCTGACTTGGTTAATGTGAAATCTATTTTTGCACTTGCAATTGGGTATACGCTTAGTTGCCCAGTTGGTGTTTAGTCTTCGCTTAGTTGGTAAAACTGCATGGTGAAAATTGGATTACATGTTAACATTGTGTTCGCTTAGTTCACTTTTATGAAAACATAATTAGCCTTTGCTTAGTTGGTTAACTGTGTTGGATTAGAGGTTAGAATAGCTCCTTTATTTTGATGATCTGTGACTGGAAACATTGTAATTAAGTTAATTACCGACTGTTTTTCATTCTGTGTTTGAAACTGTTTTCTTAGATCTGTGTTTGCATTTTTGTCTGCATCTGTGATTTTGTTTATCCGCATTCACCACAAACTTTTCACAAACCCCCTTCCCCCCTTCGTGTCTGACTTAATTCTGGAACCGCAAAATTGGTCCCTGAGAGACGACCTAGGAGTCATTTCCTAGCTATACTGCATTTCTCATATGCAATTAAATTTGTGTGGGTCGCGACAGCCTATCACACATGTTACAGGACTTCACCAAGGTGCATCTTATCAGCCTGGGTGGTCCCCTTCTCCATCATGGGGTTTCCCAAACATCACCTCCAAGCATACACTCACACGTATACAACATATACAAGTAGAAAGCAATGAACTTGGCTTCAAAAACAAAGAAATCTACCTGTGGTCCCCCACGTTACCACAGGTGGTTCCTTCAGTGCAACAGGTTGTCCAAAACATAAGACAAACATGCGTAATCGTTTACGAGCCCCTTGTAAACAATTACAGTGTTGTTTTTTGCTGTATAGATTGCAGTACTTGGCCTAAATTGGTAAGGCACTTTTATACATTGCACATAAACAAACCTGGACATCAATCATGAATCAACAATCATTTGTACATTGCACATAAACAAGCTTGAAACCAATCATCTTATTCCAATAATCATTTGTACAATCTCTTCATATATATTAAAAATACAGTGTCTTCATATACATTATTGTATCTTACAATGTTCACTACATTTCTACACAGGACAACTATCCTACAACAATCCATACACCGCTAGTGCATCCAGTATTCTTACGTTCTCATCGTCCAGGATTCAATCACGTACATATTGCTTTCTAATTGCAAGCAATTCCTCCTGAAATGAAAAGATTGAAATTGTAAAATCAACCCAATCATCAAACAATAATGAAAGTCATATTCTGACTTACATTCGTATACTGTGGCATGCTTTTCCCATTGTATTTATCCTCTCCATCCCAAATTTCTATAGCTTTTAACATGATAACTCCACATTCATGTCTGAAACAATAAAAAGATAACATAAACCACTTATGACAAACCACATCATTTACATCAACATATGTTTAAATTGAAGGGTTATAACAACTTACAGGTTTGGTTGGGATGAGATATTTGCTTGTACGACAGACAAAGGTCCAATACTCCCTTCCGGTCTATCGTACAAGATGCAAAAAAATCGAGCAAGGTTTTCAGCCTACCAAGTAAAAATTACAATAAGACGTTAACAATACATTATTAAATGAAAGTCAATAACATTATTAAATGGGGTCACACATACCACAGCAGTGTCAATCCTTTTGCGGTCTTTTATGCCCTTCCCCAAAGAGTCAATAACATATATGTCTAATGTGCTAATTTGACTACATAGCACCATCAATAGTAGTCATGGCAAAAAGGAAGAAACAGCTACAAACAAACAAAAGGAAAGTCAATACATCAACAACTGCTACATGTCAAATACCACCATAAACACAATGAAAAATAAACCTCACTCACAAAGTCAGCTGTTGCAATGTCTTCAAGTCCAAAGTGTCTGGCACGCAAATACTGTTGTAATTATGAAGAGTAAACACACGACGATTTTTTGGCATTTTCCTATAATCATTAATTATAAGGTCCTGCAGATAGGTTGAAATCCATCAATCCAAAATGCCTAACACATTATTTCTACAATCAACTTCACCATGTGACAATTCAATTACAAACAATTTACCGCGAATAATGAACTGAAAAGGATCCTCTTCACAACCCCGGTCGTCCTTTTCTCAAAGTGCATAATTATTGTAGTAGCAAATAGCACCAACTACACATTCACAATTGAAAAATTACTTAAAATGAATATATACAATAAAAATCAACATGTTACAAAATACTTACCATGTTATCAACATATTGGTAAGGCGCTAAAGTCTAAATAGAAGTTATGCTTAGGGTCTGCCCAATTATTTCACAGACAATCCTGAAAAAAAAAATGTATTTTTCAATAAAAATATATGACCTTACACGTACAAAAAACTAAATTATCCTTAATTACCTTTGTGGTTTATCTCTTACGCTGGCGGCGATGTACAGTTGCTCAGCATTGACGGTAGACCTTGGATCACCAGCAATAGCACGCAGAGGGACGATAGCCAATGGTACCGGTGCTTCCGCTTCTTGAACATCAACACCACCATCATCAATTTCAACAAAGTTCTGAATTTCATTTTTAGGTTCTTCATCCCCTACAACTCTTTCATTGAAGGCACCTGCACGGTCTTCCTCAACTCCTCCACCAACTTCTTCACCAGCTCCACCTACAGCTTCTTCATGACCTCCACCAACACCTTCTTCATTGAACACTTCTTCAGCAGCTCCACCCAGAGCTTCTTCATGACCTCCACCAACAGCTTCTTCATTGAACACTTCTTCAGCAACTCCACCCAGACCTTCTTCATGACCTCCACCAACACCTTCATTAAACACATCTTCATTACAAATTGGAATTTGACGAATTTCAAATAACTCATTCATCAAGGAAGCAAGCCTTGAATTCTAGGCTATGATTTCTTTATTATTTTTCTTCAATGTCTCATCGACATTTACTTCAAAAGTGTCGTCATTGGAGGTATCATCATCTGATTCGTCAACTCTCGATCGTTTCGGCAATGGTCCTAAACCAATCCCTCCATCAAACATTTCAAAAGCCGCAATGATTTCGGGCATGTTACGAACACAGTCCCTAATATACCACTCCAACTTTAACTACAACACATTCAAACACATATATTAGTAGGTTAAAAGCATCAATAATTATAACAAGCATAAAACGATATGCATGAAATACTTACATCTCTAGTCTGAAACAAATCTTCTATTTTTCAAATGATCTTGACTTATAGGGGAACCAACGCAATATGCGAGGGAACCTCCTATGAGTTGGATTACCATCCAAAGAAAGTCTCTCTACCGCCTAAGCCTACAATATGAAAATAATTTACACTCACCCATATTTTACAATGTAGCACATTCCATTCAGTTAAAGAACCACAAAGAATGTTACCTGTAATACGGCCACATTGCCACTAAGACTGAGTGCACTAGTAATACCTCCAGACATTATTTTTTTCATACATCTGTTCAAATTATCTACAAGGTGTTTATGTACACCGCTGGCCCAATCATATAAACACAAACTATCTAGGTCATCTACCACTTTTGAAGGCATGTTAGCAACAATCTTAGACTTCCTAGAAAAGAAAAAAACAACAAAACACACTAATATATACAACCTACATACAACATCAACGTCTATGTTTTCGTCCAAGACAGTGACATTAAACATGTGAACCAAATCCTTCAAAGTTGTGTTTTTTTTATTAAACATTTCTCCAACCAAACCAACTATACATTCATCAAATGGGATTTCTAAACCACCTATGTCCAAACCAGTGCTCATGAAAACATCCAAAACAGTAAATGGAACCGATTGATGACTGACCCTGAAGCTAACATCATGCCCAACCCACCGACATACCATAACCTTCAATAATTCACAATTAACCTCCAAAGGCTTACGTAGCTCCAAACACCAACTAAATGGTGTCATCCCAATTCGATCTACATGGACATCTCTCAGTAAGCCATTCATTTGAACGATGGTTGACGAATCCAGAGATATTCGAACCCGTCACTAAAAAACATTACAAAAACATTCTTATTAGTTACCAAAAAATGCGACTATATAAAATACCAAACTTGAACTTACTTTTGGGTTTTGGGACGCCATTACAACTGCATTTATTTCATACAAAAAAATCAATGGTGGAGAAGACGGTTAGGGTTCACAAAACACAAAAGCAAAAAATACTCCAAAAATAGAGTAAGGTTCGACATTTTTACTTACCAAGACAAGCGAGACAATGCGACAGCGAAAGAGACCCGAAACGCGCAAGAGACCTTACCAATAAATAGTGAATGCGAAAGAAAATGCAAACTGAAGGAAGGATGAGATGAGGCATTTGGAAGCAATCTTCGTTTCGGAGAGATGAAGCAATTCCAAACAAGGTGAATGGGAGAGACGACAGACGACAGGAAAGTGAACCAAGGAAGAAAAATGAAACTGCCAAAATCAAATTTCATATATTGAGATTTTCAATTATACCCTCCGCGGGACTTTTAAATGAGTTTTTTCCTTCAGCAAGAAGAGCCACCAGACATACGCCACGTGGCGTTGTCAAAACATTGGCAAAAAAACGTTGTTAAACAAACATTTTCGAAAAAAAAGATATAGATAAATAATACTACTGTTTAGATCAGTACAATGTTCAACAAAATTTTATCCAAGGATTTGTTTATCCCTCCATAACTACGTGATTCATTTGTATAACCCCAAAAGCTCTGGCACCAGACACTTTCATCAGATGCATGGACACGAAAAAAATGAAAAGCTTACAAACTATGATCAAATTAGGTCTCAGAAAGGAAGATAACACATGTACAAACTACATGAAGAATTCTTCCAAACTAAGGAGTTCAATTTGACTAATCTCCTTGGCCCTCTCTTTGGTCTTAAAGCCGCAATTCACTTGTAGCACTAAAACTTGGACACAGCCCCAACCTACAACATTTCACGGAGCGCTCTAGCATTGGCGGGATAGCTACAAGTGGAGGCCAAAATTATAACCCCTCTACCACTTGCCATGAGAGAGACCCTTATCATTTTTTTAGACACAATGACCACTCCTGCACCATGATTCAATAAGTCTGCACACCCTTCCACACACCCACAAAGTTGATCCAAAGCTGCTAAAATGAGTTCACAAGTTCTTCTTTCTGAGGCACAAACAAGTGTTTTTTCCCCACAGAAATTGCACCGCCCTCAACCCCTTTGATCCTATTTTTCCCCCACAGAAAGAGCTCTCCACAATCGGCTTTGATGCAACCTTTGAAGCCTGTTGTGAAATCTGATCACGCAGCACGCGCAAGATTTCTACAAACAACACTATTTTTTACACAGATTAATCAGACAGGATCAGCCACTTCCATTTTGCAAGGGCATCTTCGAAAATACTTGGACAAAAGGATTAGACTTACGGGAAGGAAATGTACTATTATAAAAGGAACTTGGATTGAAAATTCAAAGGTTAACCCAGTGGCACTCGCAACCAAATGAGAATAACTCCGAAAAGGCAACCCAAACTATGCATTATACCACTAACAACACATATAAGAAATACAAGGTAATGAATGCATGGAACACGGTTAAATGAATAAAAACAATAATTTGGTTTAATGTCTTGCTAGATCCCTATTTTTGTTTATAATTTTAAATAGGTCCCTATCTTTTTTAGCGTCTCAATTTAGTCCCTATTTTGTGAAGATTGCATCAATTGAATCCTTACCGTTAAATTGAATCTAACAGTGTTAGTGTTAAATTGACGTGGCATGATTAGTCTATATTTTTAATTTACGTTGCTAAATGACGTAGATTTGAATTATTTTAAAATTTAAAAATAGGGAAAATTTTGGGATCCTTGTGCCATGTCAGGCTTGACGGCACGACGGAGAAGTGCTAGCGGAGACGACGGTGGGGTGAATGCTTGGGAGAGTTGGAGGCACTGTTTAAAAAAATTGAAAGACACATTTTGTTGTTAATCTATTTTTGAAGAAGTATTGTGAAGGTGTGCAGTGTGTTGTTAATCTATTTTTGAAGAAAACCTTATCTGATCTTAGGTTCATCCTCAACCTTGTGTGAAACAGGAGGGCCATGGAAGCAGCACCATGGGAACAGAGGTTGCAAGCCTTAACCCATATCCTTACGAGCCCCACCACCACTCCATCCCTCCATTCCACAACCCCACCATGGGACCACCCTTCCTTTCTCTGCTCCAATCCCAACATTATCAGAACATGGCTCCGCTCATTCTTCCTTAAAAGGCTCTTAGCGATCCAAGTCCCCCTTTCATCAACCCTAACCCTTGATTCTCGCACAAGGACTCCACCAGCCTAATTGGGAACCCCAACAGAGAATAGCTTATGCTAGGAAGAGAATGGGTCGACGATCTGCTTGGCGATTGATGACAATGACCCACCATTTCCATTCTCAGTGGCCCCTGTTTAAAAAGACTCGACCTTTATGACACACGATGTGTTTTCTGGTTGTAAGAAAGAGACTTTTAAATGGGTTCTTCTTTATGGGCAGGAAGGTTAGGGTTAAGCCGCCATAAGATCTGCTCTCATCACCACTGCCTACACTTTCGACAATGGAGGAGGTGGAGGGACCTTGTTGGACGAGTCCACTGAGGAGGTGGGAGAATGTAGATTGGTCGTGATCCTGGGTTTCTCTGTGATTGGGTTTTCCTCTGCAGGTTGATGAAGGTGGTGATGGCTCGCGGTGCTTTGGCGATGGTGGATGGAGAAGATGAACGGTGGTTCGTGGAGTGTGGTTGCTTGCACAATACGAAGAGACTCACTCAATGATGACGAGCGAGATTCATGCGTTGTGGTGGTTCTCTGTTTTTCTGTAAATGCGTTAATGGCGGGCGAGGGTTTGGTTTCGATTGGGTTTTCTGGGTGTTGGCAACGCGACAGGGTGGTGACGGCTAGGATTGTTGGCGGTGCGTAGAGGTGGTCGGGTGGCATGCTCGCGATGGTTCTGGGTTGGATTTGCAGGTGTGTGGGCGGCGGGGACCTGACCTGTTGATGGTAGACCTGTTGCAGGTGTGTGAGCAGCGGCGACCTGACGAGATACATGTCAGAATATAATAAAGGTTTAATAGGTTCGGAGGTCCCTATATTTGAGGGTCTGTTTCAATTGGGTCCTCCAATTATGGAAGTGATCAATTAGGTCCCTAATTTTGTCAATATGAATCAATAAAAGTCTTTCTGTTAAATGCAGTTAACGCTGTGAAGTTTTTGAACATGTGGCACGGTGACGCTTCCAGGTGGCACTGTTTCAAGTACATAGGTGGATTATAAAAGGGTGAAATCCCTAAATTAAAAGGGTGTATTTGAAGGTGAAATCCCTAATTAAAAGAGATTTCACCCTTTTATAATCCACCTATGCATTTGAAATGGTGCCACTTGGAAGCGTCAACGTGCTACATGTTCAAAAACTTCACGTCGTTAACTGAAAAGCTTTTATTGATTCAAATTGACAAAATTAGAGACCTAATTGATCACTTCCAAAATTGGAGGACCCAATTGAAACAAACCCCCAAATATAGGGACCTCCGAACCTATTAAACCTATAATAAATTCCACGTTATTTAAAAATTAAGATGACAATGCCATGTCAACTTAGCACTAACACTGTTAGGTCTAATTTAACGGTAAGGATATAATTGATGCAATTTTCGTAAAATAAGGACTCAATTGAGATTCTAAAAAAGAAAGGGACCTATTTGATATTATGAACGAAGGGATCTATCAAGACATTAAACCCAATAATTTCTATAACAGAAAACGGAGAAAAGTGGAAATAGAAGAAATGATAATGAATGCATGGAACATGGATGGGATAAAAAACTATTGTATATGGAGAAAACGTGTTGCACGAAACCATCAACGAATCCTACAACCTTCTCCAACCGAATCCATGCCAAGGAGGGGAACGAAAGCATCTCTGGGAACCCAATATCGCACCCATCAAGGAATAACGCATAGAACATGGCGCATGCAGCTTCGTCCAACATGGTGCCTGCACCTCCATCACCAAGCTTCCAAAGAAATGCTCCAAGAAGGAAACCGAATAAGAAGACGTTGTAACCAAGTCCAGCGTGAAAAACAATCCCAAACACAGAAGGAACTCAATACTAGAGCTGCCCAAACGGGTAATCAGGCCCGACCCAGCCCGGTCCACGACAGGTTGGTTACTTAGTGAGCCAACCTAACCCAGCTCATTTATTAGCAAGTCAGAAAAATTTGAATTCTGCCCTACCCACCACGGGTTGATGGGAAACGGGTTGGCTCACTGGCTCACTTAATTATAACTTTTTTTAAATAAAAAAAATTACAAACTTTCTATAATTCAAATCTATACAAATTTCTCTCCCAAATTTCACTCCTATTGTTTAATTAATTTTGAAAATAGAAAACTTAAATAATTTTTTCAAGCAAAAAAAATAATAAATATCTTTTTATAAAATTAAAATTACATTTTAATAAAATAAAATAAGGTAGGTGGGTTGGTGGGCCAACCCAGCCCACCACGGGTTCAACCTGCATGAGCCGGGTTTAAATGAGCCGAGTTAAAATCTGACCCGCATAAATAAAATACAATTTTTCAAACCTAACCTGACCCGAACCCGTGGTAGGCCGGGTTGGCCCGCGGATTATGACCCATTTTGACAGCTCTACTGAATACCAACATTGGGAACCGAATACACCCTTCTTTTGCACAATCCAAACCGAATAACCCCAACTAGGATCAAATACATGGTTCCATATAAACTATTCACACCCATGGAATTGAATATGCACTAGTGGAAAATAGGTTTTTTATAGCGATTTTTTTACCTGTTAAAATCCACCAGGTATAAAAAATGATGCGGTGACAGAATCGTAAATAAAAGGAACTTTTTTATACCGGTTACACTCAAAACCGGAATAGAAAGTAATTATTATACTCGTTAGACCTATATCAGATATAGAAGTAACATTATGACAAAAATATAATATTGTAAAACTTTTTCTATACCAGATCAACATTATAACCGATTTAAAAGTTTTCGTACTCTACCCTAAATCTCTTTTCTCGATTCATTTCTCTTTATTGTCCCTTTCTCTCTTCTACAACAAGATGCAACAATGCTCATGATTTGGGATGCATCACAAGGTCTTCGTGTTTGTATTTTAGATTATTTTAGTCTGGATGGAATACTATTATCCATACAAGTCTCTATTTTGTAATGCAAAGAGAGAAATATAGAGAGAGTGATGGAGGAGAAGACGGAGAAGGTGAAGGGTGAGGCGCTGCAGATAATCAAAGCGCTTGAGATTCTGCCAAACTCGTGGTTTTCAATCTCGATTACTCTCTCTGGCCTTTCTAGTGGTTCATTCCTACTTCCTACCCTCTTTTCCTTAGCCTAATTTCATTTATACTCTTTAATATATGAAATCAATCTAGTTGAAAATTTAGTGAGTGTCGATCAAAGCGTGAAATGCGTTCTTTGTATCCTCACGGTATATTGTTAGGGCTCAAAGAGAAAGGCATCGACGTTGAAATCGCTTCTCGCACAGGTCAATTCTTGTGCTTATCTTTCTTTTCCAATTCAAAGTTGTGTGGCTCCTTCTTTTCTAAGGTATATAATTTGGCCAAAATTTATGTAATATAGATCATTTACAAAGGCATGTATGCTTATTTTTAGTTGCAAGGAAATATTGTGATATGATTGTTGAGACTTGTTTGAGTTAATAACAATTGTAGACATCACTATCGCATGTTGTTGTATCATAATCTTAACTGGATTTTTTGACTTTTATTCAAGGGTTATTCCCTTTTAAATTTTCATCTGAGAGAGAAAATGTAATTTCATTTTGTGGTTAGAGAGTAATGTAGAACTATGAAGTTAAGTATGCAATATGAATGTTAATAAATAGATGGGACATTTGGTTAGATTTTTTAAGAAAACAATTTTAGGACCTGAGTCCTAACACCTAGGTAAGCATGTAGAGGAGGTTAGTATTGGGCATTGCAAACTTTGAAAGTTTGTACCATATATGTTACTAATATTTGTTGTTTATCATTTTAATTTCCTAGAAAGGAGAAATTAGAAACATAGTTTGCTTGTAAAGGTGTTGCCATTATTTCTATATGAAATGCTTTGTGTGTTTTATAGTAAACAGTAAAGCCTAGATTGTAATAATTTTTGTTCAAGGAGGACTATTGATCTCTCCTAGAAGTTGATTTTATTTTTCCTTCAGGTAATTGTGTCAGTTTGTCTGTTTCTCTGAAGTGGTTTTGTTGGGATGTGTAATTGCACTTGTTCTTTAGTATAATCATTTTCTTGGAATCCTTTTTGCAGAATACACCGGCAATTGATATATGGATCATCGGATGCAGTTTTGTATAGGTGTTGACAAGAAAGTGACTAATTTTGCGTTACGGATAGAAGCTTAAGACAACCAAACATCCTACCCCCATCCCTGGGCAATATTTCTTTTGGGATAAATTCTTCAGGTCGTGGTTTCTATTTATTTCCCAATAACAAAGAAAACCAAAAATCATCCTATGAGTGATTAAAACATAACAAGCATAGAGGAAAGGAGAAAATCCCTAACAATTGAAAGAAACATATAATAATTTAGAACAAATTCAAATACATGAAAGTTAAGAGGTTACATCTTCCCCAACAACAAATGAGTTTAGTTCTCCATCGTCATGGAGAACCTAGGTGTACAATGGAATGAAAGTGAGATAAAAACCCTAAAAAATGAAGAGGAAAGCTCCCACATCCACCTCTGCCTCTAGAGGGTCAAAAACTGTGTTTCTGCACTTTTGCCGTCAAAAAAATACAAACCCTAACATGTAGAGGTCCTTAACAGAAAACAAGTCCAAGGCCCAACACGCTAGCGCTCAGCGCCCCCACTTAGGGCAAGCAGGCGCTGATGCGAGAGGAGTGTCGTTCAGGGTCCTGAAAGGGGCAACCAGGCGTTCTACGGTACAAGGAGACTGGCGCAAACCGCCCCAAGGAGGGCAATCAAGCGCCCATGCAAGACACTTGGCATTGAGAGCCCTAGAAAAGCGCAACCAGGTGTCCTACGACCTTTTGTAGCCTTCTCTTTTGGTGTTTTTTCTGTCCTTTCTAGATTCCAACTCCTTGGTACTTTAACTCCTCTTTCAAATCATTCCAATATCCTACAAAATCAAGGAAACTAGTCATTAAATTCATCAAGTATAATCTCAACTCACTTATTCACAAAAATAACCTAAAAACAAGAGTTTAAGCAAGTTTCTAAGTCAAATAGAGTTGATTTAATATCAAAATTGAATCACAGATAACGGTCAAATCAATCGTTATCACAACCCCAAACTTAAAACTTTGTTTGTTCTCAAGCAAAACAAAATGTAACTTAGCCTAAACAAAATAGCAACACTACAATGGTTTAACACACTAAAAAGCATTTTATTCTAAGACAAGTAAATTACTCATGTTTTCCTATCATAGAAATATCAGTCAAGATGTAATGGTGTCTTAGTCAATCAAGCTTCAACTATGGTGCTCACATACCCAAGGAATATACAACAAATGCAAAATCCTTATGAATGATTAACAACCAAGCAAGAATGTTATCCTATAATGCATGGAACTATTCCTCACCAAAAATAGTGTTTCACTCACGCTCAAAGGTGTATAGTGAGGTAACTTATTCACTCTACTATCATAATGTCACATAAATCAACTTGTCTTTCATTTAAACAACATCAAACACATTCACAAGTAAGTTATCATCACAAGAACTTTTCAAGGCTTCTAATGTGGCTAGACTAAGAAGAAAATATGTTTTCTAGATAACAAAATCCTTGAGTTATGAGAGTCAACAATTCATAATTTCATCATTTTGATCATCAATCTCTCTTTTTCCTTCTCTTTTCTTTTCTTTTCTTTTGTTTTGCTCAATGCTCTTTTTCTTTTCTTTTTTTCATTTTTTTTTTCAATTTCCCAACAACCCCAAACTTGAACCATTCTCCATTACCATACATACATACTCAACTCTACTCAAGCCAAGGATTTCAAAAGGTTTTTCACATATGCAACTCAAGGTTCAAAGGATAGAACGAACATTATTCTTTGTTGGGTTACAATATTGGCATTAGCTTACATGGGAGAAGAACAAATGGCCTTGATCATTTGCAACAAGCAAGCAAATGGTTCAATCATAGAAACTTAGGCAAAACCAATTATGATTCCGAAGTAATAGCATTCAATCAACAAAAACTCTGGAGTCCAACCTCTCACAGGCTAACTCAAGTTCCACAATTTTGATAAACATCTTGCCCAACACATTAGTCACAATTTAAAATCGTGCATCTGCCTTGAACAATTATGAGCAACCACCTATCTATGCTTAAGAGTTAAACCAATCATTATCTCAGCATCAATGAATACAATAAAGCGAGCACAAGACAATATTATTCATCACACAATTAATCACATCATCAAACCATCGCAGTACTATTCATTTAAACCAAGTACATCAACAAGCTAAAACTTAAAAGCAAAATGAAATTCAAAAAGGCATAACAATAAAGGAAATGAAAAATCATGTTCTAGTAGCATCCTAGCATCCATCAATAGATGTTATCCTCTTAATCATCAGCCCCTGCTGTCATCTGAGTCCTTATTATCGTCCTCATCGTCTTCGTCCTCATTATCGTCCTCATCTTCTTCGTCCTTATCTTCCTCTTCATCTTCATCATCATCCTCATCCTCTTCATCTTGATCCTCTTCCTCCATAGTCGCAGCTCCAGACGTTCCAACACCTCCATTAGGCTGAGCCTGATCACTAGGCCATGCAACATAAGCTAGGAAATCATCCTGAGACATAAATAAGCAAGATCGATAGAACAAAACATAAGATTGTGCATATGGTCTAGTTAAAAAAAGCTTTGGTGAATAGAAAATAACAAAACAATTATTTATTTGTAAAAAAGTGCCTTCCTTAGAAAGTATTCTAATCAAGGTCACCTTTCAATTTCTTCTATAACACAAAAGAACAAGGTGATATGGAAGCTCCGAGATCATGGCTCCAACTTTGTTATAAGACAAATTTCTGTTCAGAATTTAAATGATCATAATAAACAGGATTAGCAATTCAATTCCCGAGGATTGTCATACAATATAACATGTACTGTACAATATAGAATTGTGATGAAAGCCTTGTGGATCATTAATTATAGGTGATCCATTCAAGTTAACTCGACAAGACTGCAAAAACACATATTCCTTATCACTAGTCCAACATTTCTCAGGTCTGAACTTGAATAAGAAACTTCCAAAGACAACCATGTTGAGATTGTTGACAACACAAACTCTATATCAAACTAGTTTTTTATGATGACAACACAATGCTTAATAACAGTACACGTTACAGTATTACATGTTCTTGTTCTGAATTATTTGTCATATCTGCTGAACATGTTTTGATGCACTATGATGTATGTTCCTATGATTGATTGTGTGATATATTTGTGGAACATGCTTGTATGAATATGTGAAATACGAACTGGTTGATTAAAAACATTTTATTTCACATTTCTAGAAGTAAAAGATCACGAGCACCTTTGTGAACTTATATTTGTGTGACAAAGTTCTAGTCCAGTCGAATACACATATATTGGATTCGACTATTCTAAAACCTTTGTACAACTTTTGAGAATCAGTGTTGTGTGATGTTTTGAGTTGAAAAGAATTTCAAAGAATTTTTACATGTGTCAGTCGACATTGTATATTGCATATTCGACTGTGTTATTGATCTGTTTTGGAATTTTGTTATGCTTACACACTCCAACGGCTATATTTTTAAAGGTTAGTTAAGCATTGATGACTTGGTCAACTGTAATGAATGTGTGTCGATTTTTGTTGCTGAGAGCCTCTGTTTTGACAGTCTGTTATAACTGTATTAATACAGTCGACTGAATTAGTAGACTATTTGATTGAGAATCTATCCGACTGACAGAAAACTATAAATAGACAGAACACGAGTTGTTCTCAGACTTTTGACACTCTGACACTTTCATTTCTTGTTTTAGATTGAATTCTTTGTGTTAAGCTCCAAGAATTCTCCAAGAAGACGGTGGTGATCTTTCTTGAGAGAGATTCAAAGGGAGAAGGCTTATGCGCTGACTGTGTGATCATTATCTGCACGAATAAGGTGCTTCTTGATTGATCTTTGAAGGCTTGGCATCCTGTAAAGACTGCTGCATTGAATTGAAGGTTTGGCATCCTGTGAAGTCTACTGTGATAGGCTTGGCATCCTGTGAAGAGTGCTGGTTACACGTTGAGGATTGTTCGACGTGGGTTCAGATTGCAGAAGAGGGGATTCTTGCTGCAATTCTGGTTTTGTTGTGCAGCTATATTTTGGTTTTGGGTTAGAGAGGAGATTTATCTTTTTGCGTGAGGCTTCTATAAATTCCTTGTTGTAAAAACTGCAACCAATTTCAAGAAAGATCAAAACGCTTTATACTTTTGTATAAAGATTGCGAAAAGATTTTTTTTTTGAACTAACACCAATTCACCCCCCCTCTTGGTGTAAAACGAAGCCTACCTGTTTCCTAACACAATATACGTCGCGCTAGTCCTTATCCGACGTCTACCATGTGACGTTAGACAGCGTTTTTGCACTAGTGCACCGATCAAATGGTATACTATTTTCACCTTGTGTCAACATATATCTCTGTTAACGCCTTCAATTCTCAGCCCTTCTCTGATCTCTGCCCCTCCCTTTTCAATAAAAAGGATTTTACCACATCAAAAGAGAAAACAGAGACCACGGCTACGATTCATGTATATGAAATTGTTGGAGACTCTCGGGAAGTCGTCTCCGACCACCGGAAAAGACCTACCTGGATATGTGCTTAGCACTTGGCTTTGCACGGCGACCCTTTCCCCTATTTTAGAGAAAGCGGTGCAAAAGTAGCAGGCAGAGAGCTTTGGAGAGGGAGGGTCGATCGTCGGCGAGACTTTTCTCATGTGGTAGCCGCCGTTGAAGCGGGTTCTCTGGATGATGGTGGTAGGTGGTGGTAGGTGGTGATGTTATTCTTGTGTTAAGGTTGTCTAGAACAATATTGGTCACCGTTAAGGATTTATACGTTTCAGAAAAAAAAAATGATGTCATGCGCCATTCATTTTAGAGGACTAAACATTAGACTTTCTTAAGATAAAATATTAAAAGTGAAGTAAATTTTAGAAGAGAAAAAAAATGTTTGATAATTGAGAAGAATAAAAATCTGTATAATTTTTTCTAAAATATGTTTCTAATTTTTTAATTTTTTTTAGTTTATAGTCAAAGATTTGAAAACAATGATAAAGAAGATAATGTTGATTCAAGAAATTTTGAAAAATTAAGTGAAATTGAATAAATTGATAAAATTTAATTATTATTATTAGTCATTTATTAAAACACTTTGCTTCAGTGAGTATTTTTGAACTACATCAGTTCTCATTTCCTACTATTGAGAAAAAAAACTCTCATTTGTGTCATCTGAACCGTTTGAGCAAGACAACTCCAAAATATAAATCTTTACTTCACACTTCAACATTCATCACTCGAATATCTTTATAACACTCAGCAATGCACTTGTTTACCACGCACAAGTTCTAGAAACATAAGATAAATTCCAAACAACAATTTTATAACATAGTTATATAATCTCATAAATCTTATATTTACTATAAAAATTCAAAATTTAAACATCATATTATTACTAAAACATAGCCTACTCTGAAAAAGAGAATTACATTAGTTTATCTTACTCATTTTAAATTTTAGATATAATTATGACTTGTTACTTAAATAAAGATCTAATAAAAAGTTAATGCATATAGTTTCTTTTTTTTTTTATTTTATCTATTAAAATTGTGCTATAGTTTATAGAATGATGTAAAGCATAGCTAGACTTGGAGCGACCCCTTTCATCAAGTAATTGAAAGTGGATTTTTGATAAATTTAATTCAATGTCATTGTCGTATCAAGGAGTAATCATTGCAGAATCACTTATTAAGCCGACATGGTGTCTTTCGGAAAGTGCTTTTTGGAAGGTAACAATATAAATAAAACACCAAACATGGCTTCCATGAGACCTATGATAATCAGTATTTTTTCTATTTAATAACTCAAGACAAAGGCATTTGAGGGTAGATTGAATAATAACTTGGTGCTCAATTTGTTTGAATAAAGCTTTTAATAAAGACTTTAGAAAGGAAAAGGAAAATGGAAAATTCAGAATACTTTTTATAAACTAAAATTAAATATAAAATTTAAAATTACAAATAATATATATATATATATATATATATATATATATATATATATATATGAATTTGCTAACTCATGTAAGAACTGAGAAAAAAGAAGCTTTAAGGGTCAACACGTGTCTTTTGATAATAGGGTTGAGTTTTTATGATAAAATAAGTTATATGAAACATTAAGTTCCATCTCAACCATTATCTAAACCCACTTTACCTTTCTCTCAAGTTCTTCTTCTTCTCCTTTGCTTTCTCTCTACAGCCCCTTCTCACTGAACCATTTAATCTTTGATCGGTAGGTGCTCAAACGTTCACCGCGCAAAGGGCTTCTAACTGACCGAACAGTTTCTAATTATAGCAAGTAAGTCATTCCTTCTTGTTTCTCCGCTGTTTGGAACCTAGGGCATGCAACTTTGTTGGTTGCATGTAGTAGTAGCATTCTTCTTCGTTTTCTCTGTCCATTTTGGCTCTAAGAGCTGATTCTATCACCACTTTGGTGGCTTGTAGGGTTTGGTTGAGTTCTTGTTGCGTGAGGTACTGTGAGGAAGCGTTATTGTGAACTGAGCAGTTCAACTAACAGGTAAGGGGAGTTGGTTATATGTTTTAAACCATTTGTGTAATTTGTATGTATGTTAAACTTTGAAATAAGTATGTTGTTAGGCTTAAATATTTGACTGATGTACTTGTGTGACATGTGCTTGGTACTAAAATTGTGTGCATGTGTAATGTGATGTTTGTAAGCTGTTTGTGGTGAAACTGATTTGCTGAAACGGTTCATGATTGAAGTGGTTGCACATGGGGATTCTTTTAGAGTAAGTCCTAGTTAGGAAATGTTGGGTGTGGGTAGTGTTTTAGGTTACCTTAAGGGAAGTGAGGTAGCGATTTTGGGCAATTGGAGCCCTGAGAGTAATTGGACAGTTTGGGAAGTTCTAATAGGCCTAATGTGACTTGTTGGTAACATAAAACTGACCTAGAATATGTTAAAAATGGTAAAACTGGTTTTGAGCAACTAGGTTGTGGAAAAGTGGTGTCTTAGGAATTAACTTAGGCCTTGATCACTTCAGAATCAATGAAGGGACGTTTAAAATCAGTTGAATAAGTTTAATTAGGCTTACATCACGAATTAGGGGTCTTCGAAATTGGGGAAAAGGACTAGAATTGGCAAAGGGGGAGTGAGTAGGCATAATCTGCAGATTGGGCATTCTGCAGATTATGCAAACCCACTATGTGAATTGTTTCGCATAGCAAGTCCATGCAGGGGAGTGCTCTCTGCCTTGGGTCATTCGCTGTGCGAGCATGTGCGCTTTGCGAATGACCAGAGAGGACTGCTCTCTGCCTGATGGATTCGCAAGGCGAATCATGTCGTTATGCAATTGGTGATCTCTGCTAGATTAATTCGAACTGCGAGTGGTGCGCATAACGAGTTTTTGGGGAGGGTGGTTTCTGTCTAGGCTTTCTCGTTGTGCGACATGAGTGCACTATGCGAGAGACCTAAAGTTTGTCCCCTCTGTCTAGTTAATTTGCAAGGCGAGCTTAGGTGCGCTATGCGAATCACCCTGGTCTCGCTATGCGATCCCTGTGCGCTGTGCGAGAAGTGCTAAGTCTAGTTCACTCTCTTTTGTTCTGTTTGGTGTGGTGCTTTGTTGAATGTTGATTGGTTTGTGAAGCATGTTTAAGAATGTATTGTATTATATACTGGATAATCTTTATAGCCTTAAAGTGTATGATTACAAGGTGAATGAAGTATGATTCAAGTTAGTAAGTCAAGTTTCCAAGTGTAGAATCTCTTGGTGAGATTCTTAGTGTTTAGAATGAAAGTGGGAGCACAGTCTTGGGGGTCTTCCTGAAACTCTGATGGCCTTTCTTCTCACATAGAGAGAATTGAACCATGTGGTGAGGAGTAGCAGGAGGTCCTAGTCTTGGGGGTTTCTAATATGCCTCAAGACCCGGAACATGCTAACCTCGTGAGTGTGGCAGGGTGCAACCCAATGGCCAAGTATTATAAGCCACCACGAGTGCATGACCCGCCGTAGCTCGACTATCATTCTAAAGTCCGGACAAGTCACATCTAGTATACGACATGTTAGGATGTATGTTATACCTCGCTTTGATTGAAATTAACTCTTATATGTATATGTTGTTATATTGTATGCTTCTTATATAATTAGCTCACCCTTGCTTTGTGTTTTGTGTCTTGCTTGTGTGGTGGTTTCCTTTTACAATGATCATCCACATGGATGTGAGCAGAGGTAGATGAGGTTCCTCTGGAGCAAGCATTGGAGGAAGACGATGTTGCAGTCTAGACTCATTAGGATTCCCTTATTTTAGCTTATGCCATTTTGAAATACTTCGTTATGTAGAAATTTTAAATTCTTAACCATTTTGGATGACTGTAAGCTTAATGCTTTACCTACAAATCTATAACAACTTTGAAGTATTATAATTGTTGACTCTATATTATATATATATATATATATATATATATATATATATATATATATATATATATATATATATATATATATATATACTTTCCATATATATTGAGATGTCACACCTCTTAAAGTGTATCAAATTTTAATTGATAAAAATATCCTTATATATTATAGATTCTAAATTATAAGGTTAAGAATATTTAAATATTTTTTTACTTTTTTATTTTTATTTTAAATTAAAAATAAAAATTATTAAAATACTCTTATGTTTAAAGTATTTTTTTTATGAATAAATTTTTTTTTCAACTAAAATTTGATGACTTTAATAGGTTTTATATATATATATATATATATATATATATATATATATATATATATATATATATATATATATATATATATATATATATATATATATATATATATATATATATATATATATATATTAAAAGAGATAGACCTCTTTGTGTTTTTTCTTCAATTTTACACTCTTAATTTTTATTTTTAAATTTAAATATAATTTATGATAAAAAAAAACTAAAAAAAATAGTTATATCACTTTAGTAATTGTTTTTTTTAATTCAAATAATTACTCATTATAAAATAATTATTTACGCTATTTCAAATTTAAATAATTACTCATAATAAAAAAACTATTTATTATTTATAATATATTTTATTGTTAACTAAAATTTATTTTATTTATAACTATATCTATAATTAGATATATATCTTTTGTTTTTTCAGTTTTATCCTTTTTAATTGCTACTTTTAAAATTTAAATAATTTGTATATAATTATAAATGCGTACATTTTTAAAAATTGAATTATACATAAAATATTTTTAAAATTTCTTCTTTTTCTCTTCTAAAAGCTTTTATCAATAAATTATTTTATACTTTTCTACTTAGAAAATATTATGTTAAATGTGTATTTAAGTTGAAGGATTTATTTCCTGTAAGAATCCAAAAATTTCCATCTATCTCTAAAGCTTTGTTTCTCAAACTTTCTCCACCATTTCTCTAGATTTTTCCTCCATTGATCCATCTATTCCACCATCAGAGACCGCGTAGGTAATCTCGAAGTTGTGGGCTTCAAATCCGACCAGTAAATTTCTTGTTCCGTAGCCGGTAAGTAGTCCTCCCTTTCCCATGCATCTCAAGGATGTACTACAGGCACCAGATTTTTGATTTTCATGAGCATTATACTTCTTCCTTGTAATTTCCAACTCTGTCTAGGTCCCTAATTCTGCCTCCTACCACAAATTTATGATGTGTAGGTAATCCTAGTCTTTCTTGAGGTGTAAATGAGCAATTAGGGTTTTCGTGAGCTTGGCGTTCCGTTTAGAGGTAAGGGGAGTTGGGAGTTTCTGTTTTATTTTATAAATTAGAGTTGCATGAGTTAGGATTTTTATTTGAAATCTGTGAAATAATATATATGTGAAATGTTTGGAGAGATTGTGTTATTTGAACTAAAAATTGGGGTGTATGTGTGCATGAGATCATATGTTATTTGGTTCTACATTTGTGATTCTATAAATGGTTGTTATGAATTTGTATGGTTGTGAAGAAATGCTGGATTTGAGACTTGTTGATGGGGTAAAACGTGTTATATTAATTAGTAGGCAATGCTTGAAGTAAGTTGGTACTTTTGAGTGAGTTTAAGGAAGTGAGAGGGTGATTTGGAGTTATTGTAGTCTAAGGTGCAAGAGGACTGTTGGAATAATTTAGATAGGTCATTTGAGACTTGTTGGAAGAGCTAAAATGGTTGGGAACTCATCCTAAATGGTAAATTCAGTTTTTGGTCTCTATGTTGGTGAAATTGAGGTTATTTGAAGGGAAGGGAAGTAGTGAATTTGAGAGGTAGAGGTCTAGGACTCTTTTAGACTATTGAGGCAACTTAGGCAAGTTAATTATAACTTGTTAGGACTATAAAATTGGTTGATATGAGGTTCTAAATGTTAGAAATGAAGTTGAACCCTTAGGTTGAGGAAAACTAGTGTTTTGGGTGATTCTAGAGGAAGTGAGAGAGTGATTTGGAGATTTAGGAGTTAAGGGTTGAGTTAAGCTATTGGGATGACTTAATTGAGTCAAATCTGACTTGTTAGAGGTGTCTATAGGGCTAAAAACATCTTCTAATTGGTAAATCTAGATTTGAGTCCTTAGGTTGTTGAAAACTAAGATTTTGAGTATGAATCAATGCATAAACACTTTATAATAATGTTAGAAAGGATTAGAATTGTTTAGGTAAGTTTATTTTAGCATGAAAGTTGACTTATGGGTTGTAGAAGTTCATCAAAAGGATTAGAATTGGTAAAAGGGAGTAGAATTGCGCAATTATGCAGCAAAATCTGCATAATTCTCGCTTGGGCGCCCCTAAAGGGCGCTTGGGCGAAATTTTCTGCTGTCATGTTTGTTTTTTATAGTTTGTGGGGTTCCGGACGTCCGTTTTGGACGTTCTTTAGGTCGTTCTGGGGGTTTTTTACCCTTCCGGAGCCGTTGGTGATGGTTTCGGAGCTGTTTGAATTACTTAAGTATTGATTATTAAAGTTCATAAAGAAATTGGTATTAATAAGTGATGTTTTTTGTGAAAATATGTAGTGTAGGAGTTGTATATGTTTTATTACGCTTTTGAATGAGATTGTATGATTACTTGAATGATCTTTGAGGTATGAATTATGTGTGAACTAATATGCTTCTGAATAAGATTGAAAGATTTATTCAACATGGATTGGTGGAGTGAAATATGATTAATGGATGAAGTGGTGGTCTTTGAAAATCAAATAAGATCTCTAGGTGAGATCAAATTAGTGTTTTGAATGTATGTAAGAGGCTTCCACTATGGGGGTTATCCCTAACACTCTAACGGTCTTTCATTCTCACTTAGAGAGGATTGATGCGTGTGGTGAGAGTAGTGGGAGGTCCTAGGGTAGGCGTTATCACTGGAGGTCTATTCCACGGTAACGGACCAGCCTTGTATGTGGTCGGGTGAAACCCCTCGGCAATGGCTTTGCAAAGCAGTAGAGGCCACCACAAGTGCACAACCCGCCCCAACTCTATATACATTCCTAGTCCGGATGAGTCTAGGTCAAGTAGGAGTTATTTATGTTTGATTTGTTGTTGCTTGTATGCTCTGTTTCTTGAAAATGCATTGAACATGTTTATGTTTTGAATACTAGCTCACCCTTGCAATGTATGTTTGTGTGTTTTGTATGTTCTTGGTTCTTCCTTATTGCGATGATCATCCAACTTTGGATGTGAGCAGAGGCAGCAAATGACACTCCACTGGAGCAGGCTCTTGATGGCGGGGATACAGTTCTTGATTCTTAGCTTTTATCTAGACTTCTATTAGTCTTTTCTTCTTATGTATTTTGAAAGACTTTATACACATATGTAAAGCTTTTAAATTACTCAGTTTTGGATGATTGTATATTCAGATACTAGCATCGAGCACCTCTAACTATTTTCACTTATCATGTTTGATGCATTCCACTTTTATATACTTGTGATATAATTTGGGACGTTACATTTCCTTAAAAAAAAAGTGAATAAAATACGAAGATTTTCCTAAAAGACTCCTTTGTTGTACATTGGTCAATCACTTATCATTGCAAAATGAATAGATAAATATATGTAATCGAAAAAAAAATATTAGGTCATTACGTTATCCTGGTTAAAATATCATATGCATTCGTAGTGTAAATAAGCCTATCGTTGGATTAGTTTTGAAATTTTATATTATTCTAAAAGCTAAAAATAATTTTTAATTGGTTATTAATATACTACTTCATGAAGAATTTACACAATAAATAAATATTATATAGATATTACAGGTTTATTATAATGGTATGATAATTGCAAACAATTCTTAGAAATATGTTGGGTCATATGGTCAACATATAATATTATCAACTTTGCTATAAGGAGAAATTATTTAATATGTGATAATGTGACAAGAGACAAATAGTGAAAGTGAAAGTTTTTTGTATTAATTATTTACACCGTGATTTTAGGGAGGGAAAAGCTAAAAAATGTATCAAATTTCACACACAATTATGTATGTAAACTTCATCACAAGATTGGAAAGGAGAACACTTTAAACATTTTTTTCTTCTTTTCTTTATCACCTTCATTTTATGATTAAGACTCTTTGGAATTGAACCAAATAAACCATTCCATTAATTCCCTACAAATTTATGAAGAAAAAAAAACTTATATTATTTTGGAGGGTAAAAAGCAATAAAACAGTTTTTTTACCCACATCAAAGTAGAATGAAAAGTAATAAGCAAATATAGATGCCTACAAAATTTAGCATTGACCTTTACACAAGAAAAAAATTAAAAGAAAAAAATTAAGTAAATTTTTTTAAATTTTTTTTTATAAAATATCGTAATAATATGAATGGAAGAAGGATAATCACTCAATAATTGAACTTTTGTGATCAAGAGATTTAAAAAAAAACATATATAATGAAAAAGAATAAATAAATAAATAATAGAGTTTGAATTAAAAAAGAAATTAATATGTATAATACATATAGTTTAAACTCAATTATTTTAATATTAAAAGATTTTAATATAAATAATTTTGTTTTGAAAGATTTTTATATTTTTAAATTACGTCATTTTTTTAGACAAAACTTTTCTAAATTTATATGACTTCTTTTTAAGGATTTTCTTTCTTTGTTCATGGATTTGAAATCAGAAATTGTTAGGGTGATTTTTAGGCGAGTTTTTCACTTTCATCCGATAGAGTAAGTTAATATTTTTGTTCCTCTCTTTGGTTTATTTTGTCTTCCTTTTCATTCAAATCATCTGGAATTTCATGTGACAAGTTATCTTTAAGAGTCTCGACTCATAAGTGATTCTAATGATATGTCTTGATGACATTTTTGTTGTCCATAAGAGTAGATAAAACTTCATGTGTTTTTAGAAATATTCTTAGATATATCGGACTATTTGATCATATCGTGTAAGAAAAACTAATTACCTTGCTTTTAAGTTTTTAGTGTTTTGAGAATCTAACTATAAATGTTTAAGTTGTGTGAAATTGGTTGAATTGTTAATATTGATGTTTGAGTAGGTTGGAAATCTGTTTGTATTAAATAGTTGTGTGTTGCTTGTAATCGACTGAAATAGTGTTGAATTGAGAAATTTAGATTTAATCATAAAACTGTTTTTGAAGCAAAAGAATACTAATTTGATAGATTCCCCAAATCAAAATCACAATTTTGAAGTTGTTATCTAATATGACATTGAACAATAGTGATATGACGCTGAAGGCAAACTTCATTGTAGAGGTGGGAATGTAAACTTCATTTTTATTAAAATATCCATTACGTAGAAAAAAAAGATTTTGTGAATATTTTTTCTTCTATACTTTCATATACGTTGTTTATTTTCCTATTTTTTATAAAATGTATGATCAAACTGATGAACTAACAGAAAAAACAACGTTTTTCAAGATTTTCTATTTGTATAAACTCTGGTTCGCGATTCCATTGTTTTAAACCATTTTCTTTTTCTTATTCTCCACCTATATTTTATTTTCTCTATACGGGAAAAAGCTTCAAAAGGAAAAAGAAAAGCAACGAGAGGTATAAATATCTACTGAAAGCCTTCATATAATTGCTACTTTTTCTACAAAGTGTTTTGTATGATATGATGTATGTCATATTAATGGTTTTGTACCTATCTCCTTTTCTAGTACACAACCCCTTCCCCACCCTGAAATGAAATAAACACCAAATCCATGCAAAATCTAAACTTCATTATTCTTAAACATAATTCTTCTCCAAAATTGCTAATAATAGCCACAGAATGAAGCAAAAGTGTAGAAATGTAGCTGATGTTGCAGCTGCAGCAGCAGAGGCAGAAGGGTCCTTGGGCACAGGTACTGAACCAAAAACATTTGCACCACTTGTGTTTGTTGTGTTTAACACTGACGAACTGATACTGCAATTTCAATTCAACCATCATATATATGTTTTGTCATTTCTCACAATTTTTTCTTGCAGAAAGAGAGAAAGAAAGATAACATGGTAAAGATTGTCACCTGGTAGATGCATACTGACATGTTCCACTACCTGCAATGCAACACATTAATTCATCAGTAAGAGTTTATAGTCAACCAAGTTTTTTATAATATAGAGATTCAAACTGCTTGGTTTCTCAAATTCAGAAAAATTTAGAAAAAAATATGTTAAATATGTTGTATATTTTTAACTTTAATAACTTAAAATTACGTGGATATTGTCTTTTAAATCCAGCTACTTTCAATTTTTGACATATTAAATAAGTCTCAGTATGACATTTGTTTACACACATTTTTGTTATACATTTTTTGTTTCAATAATGTTAGATTGAAATGTCATTTAATAAGTTAAAGAAATTAATATTATTAAATTAAAAAAATTATATTTATTCATTTTTAAAGTTTAAAAATTAAAATATATCAAAATTTCAATTTTACATCTAAATTTAAAACTAAAAACATGCAACATCAAAATCAAAACTAGTACAAAGTTAGAAGTTAAAACATAATGAAAGCTTACAAAAAGAAGTCCTAAGTATTAGATGTCATTTTAACATAAAAGTAGACACATTTGTTATTATACACATAATGTTTTTTTGGAAAACAAATTTTGATAAAAAGGAT
The DNA here is from genome assembly GCA_036885675.1 of Vigna mungo. NCBI lineage: Eukaryota > Viridiplantae > Streptophyta > Magnoliopsida > Fabales > Fabaceae > Vigna > Vigna mungo. The sequence continues at coordinate 29,741,257 of CP144691.1, forward strand.
TGATTACCTTGGAGACTGAGAAGATATAGGAGGCTTTTGAGATACTTTCTGTAGTAAAGTAAGAAAGGAAAAAAGCTTGAGATACTTTTTTAGTTGCTATGTATTCCCCCAAGGCAGTTTGAAAGTGTATTCATTCAAAGATGCAGTAAAATATTTCCAAAAAAGATGATGCAGTAAAAGCTTATTTTATTTTTCTGCTGTCTGTGCAGAATGGAACCCAAGAATCCACCAGAGATACTTCTGATCACACCAATCAGAGGCAATGTGCCTGTGTTTCACGTTGGTTCAGTAACAATGCCACTGTTCTTGACTTGTTGCACATTTTCATTTGTCTCTTATTCTTAAATTAATAGTCACCTACCCTAAACCTTTATCAAAATATCAAAATATTCTTCTAAGAAGTAGTATTAACTCTTAAACTAGAAGCCTTACTTGGATTAGTGCTAGTGATGACAGCAACTCCACCAAAATTGCAGCTATTAGGAACAGGGTTCTTCTGATAGTACTTATTGAAGGCATAAGAAGCATGGTCTCTAACAGAATTTGGAAAGTAACAGGTTCCACCAGGTTGAATTGCAGAGCAATCAGTGGCACCATAGCCACAAGCATAGTCCAATGCAACTTGCAAGGCTCTCTGTGAGGCAGTAGGACTTGCAGTGCACCAGCTTGCACCTGAGGAATAAATTGGGGAATTATTTGGTGTGGAGATTGGGAGTGTGGAGGCTGGAGAAACTGTATCAGGGTTTGAATTGGGATTTAGAATTGGAGATGTTGAAGTGATTGGAACTAAGTTGGGAATTGTAGTGATTGGTGTGGTGATGTCCCTTTGAGTGCTGGACTTTGAGCCTCTAAATTCTACTTCTTTTTCTTCATCATGCCTTAGTGCTTCCTTTTGTGGCCTACTTGAACCTGTATTTTAGATAACAGTGTCAGAGTTATCTATTTTTATTATTATACTATTTTATCACTGCAACCATGTGATTCTGCATCTGTAATGGTGTACCCTTTTTGTTCTTAATTAACTCACTATTAGTTGGTGTTGTCATCTCACATCAAATTTAAAAACTTCAGCAATTTTTTTACTTCAATAGCAAAATCACTGACCAATTTATATATATATCTCACACGTTGCAGCATATATTTTTTACACTATATATCTGCATAAAGAATAGTGTTATGAAATGAAGAATAGTGTTAGAATAGTTTAGATAAAATTGTAAGCATTTTTTTTCTTAGGAGTTAAAAGTGCTGACTGGATTCAAATTGTTCCTGCAGCATTCAACTTCAAACCGAGACTGTATTTATATTCAAAATTTTGCATAATTGCATAGAAACTAATTATTAGACCCTTATCCTGTTATTAGTGTGGATCTAGAAAGGCCACCAGAGACAAGTAGGGTATCTTTTGCACAGAGACATGAGCCAAAAAAAAGTTGGACCCTTTGCATCTTTTCAGGAAACGGTAGAACTGGAGCAAGATTGAATACAATACAACAACTCTATTCCATGTGAAACTGCAATATCAACCAAAATACATAACAGACAGCACTTTCAATTCAACAAGTATTATTATTGTTATTTAGAAAATCATGGATAGAAAAAAGTGCTCAATTGGTAAACTATAGTGCAACATAAACAGCATGATAGAGGGAAAAGATAATTTCACCCAACTGATCCAACATGTCTATCTTATAAACTTGAACAACAACAAAAGTTGAAACAAAAAGGACTGAAGCTATTGAAATCCCAAACTCTGGTGCAGAAAATACATTTTTGGGGTTACAGAATGCAAAAACACTATCCAAGTGGTCCAAAGAATCTAGGACTAAAAGAGAAAAGCAGAAAACAATACACCATAAAGATAAAGAACACAAAAGGAAGCAGTTCAAAAGAGAAGAAAATGAGTAGAGAGGAACATTATCTTAAAGCAGAAGCAACTTAGCTTTATATTGTATATCCATAGAATAGAAGAATAGAGAGAAAGGAGGCACATGAAGAAAAGGGGAGAAGCAGAAAGAGACCAAAGAAAGAAAAATGGAAACTAAATTACCTGAACAAAGGAAATGAGCAAGTACAAGAAGTAGCACATAGTAATTTACACTTCTTTCCATGTTGACTCTTGTTCTTGTGCTGCTTTGGTATACTTTTTGTTGTTCCTTCTTCTTCAATGTGGCTCCCAAATAACACTTGTTCTTCCCTTGAAACAGCTAGAGAGAAATGAAGATATCATAAACTAGAGATGATGAGTGTGGTGTTCAATGAAAGGTGTTTTGAGGGCTATTCATGTGAATGAAAAGATACACATGATATTATAGAGCATGTGAAGTGTGAGAGAGAAGGTAGGAGAAGATTTGAGAAAGGAAACATGGTGTGTGAGAGGGTGCAAGCAAGAGAAGGAGGGAAAATGTGGGGCAAAAGGGTTGAAAAGAAAGTAAAGAAAGAATGGAAGTGTTTGGAGTTTAGGGTGAGTGAGTGTTAGTGATCACTGTAATGATGGTGCTGATGTGAGTTGCTGTTATCTTTCTCTATTCTATGCTTTTCTTTTTACTGTTTTATAGGACTTATTATTGATGCTATTTATTATTATTATTCTTCTTCTTCATCACTTTCTTTTTCTTTTTTGCATTCCCTTTATTCTTTGCTCTATATAAAACTTGCTCCAATTATGTCAAAAACTTGGCACTCTTGCTTGATCATTAACCAATAATATGATGCATAAATTGAATATATAATTGTGTGTGCCTTTAGTTATGCAAGGATTTAAATTGCAAGTGGTGTTTTTTGCAATTGGGGTATATAGTGTGTAAACATATGTTATTTCAATATCTATCATTCTATTATTGTTTTGTCTTCACCCACTTAAATAATACAAAGTTTTAAATCAAGTCAATTAAATTTGATAATAATTAATTCAAATATTAGATTTATAATTTATCAATCCAATAACTCAAAAATAAATAAATGAAGAAATCTTTTAATTAATAATTATTATGTATTTAATTTTACAAGAAAACCATGAACTTATTTTAGTTTTTTTTTTTTTAAATTATTAGTTTATAGAAGTCAGTTATATCAAAATATAACTTATACTTCTTTCAATGTAATTTTTCTTAGAAAGTAATATTTTTTAAATAAAACTTATGAACGTATGTGACATCCCAAAATATCATGTACACATATAATATAATAGGATTCCGCTATTATAACATGTGAAAGCAGTTAAGATATAGAGATAATCGCATTTAAATATATACAGTCATCCAAAATATAGAGAAAATTAAAACTTTACAGACTTAAGAGATCTCTCAAAATAACAAGAAAGATCTAGGTGTAATGCTATAGTCTAGGAACTGCATATACATTACAGAGTTTCTCAAAATATAAACATTTGAAGAGATCCTAAAAGAATCTAAGAGCTAGGTCCTCTCCCTCCAAAGCCTGCTTCAAGGGAACATCCTCTGCTTCTGCTCACATCCAAAATTGGGTGATCATTGCAAAAGGAAAAACATACCCATACAACACAAACCAAACAATGCAAGGGTGAGCTAGGTATAAAAAGCATGTTATCAATCAAGTATTTCAAGCATGCAAGGACCATAAACAATGCAGACTAAAACCAAATGCATTTTTATTGATACCAATGACCAACCACATGATTTGACCATCTGGACTAGTATGAAACGTCGAGTTCCAAGGGTTTGTGCACTTGTTGTGGCCCTACTGCTTTGCAAAGCCATTGTCGAGGGGTTTCACCCGACCACACACAAGTGTAAGCCCTTTACCGAATAATAGGCCTCCACGTAGCACCTATTACTAGGACCTCCTGCTATTCTCACCACATGACTCATCACTCTCTAATTGAGCATGGATGGTCATTAGAGTGTCAGGATAAACCCCATCTGGAACTCTGGCCATTCATACAGTCAATCACAACAAACTACGGCGCACCACCATGTAACCTCCCTTGAGGATCATGGAATTACGTCCATCAACCATACTTTGAACATACATGCTTTCAAACTATAATTTACCATTTTAAATCACATGATATTCCTCTTGAATCAATATTGTACCTCATAAACCACTTTGATTCATCAAACATAAAATTTCATAGTCATTCAAGTGCATTCATACTATATTGTCTCATACCAAACCCATACATCATCACACAACATCAACCATGTCATAAAATAACTCATACATTACATACTTTCACAAAATCATCACTTATTAACACAAATTTCTTTATGACTTTTAATTATCAATACTTAAGTAATTCAAACAGCTTGGAGACCCTCACCAATGGCTCCGGAAGGGTCAAAACCCCCCAGAACGACCTAAAGAACGTCCAAAATGAACATCCGGAACCCCACAAACTATCAAAAACAAAAGCAGCAGTTGGAAAAGGCGCCCGGGCGCCATAATTCTGGAAAAATGTCAAATCAAAGGGCGCCCAGCGCCCTTTTGGGGTGCCCAGGCGTGGATTCTACAAATTTTCTGCAGATTTTGCAGAACTCACCCACTCTCATTTCGTTTTAGGCCTTTTTATGCATTTCTTCCACCCCTAATTCATTCTACATGTTGAATTAAACTTGTTTAAGTGATCCTAACTTTTTCTAAACACATTAAGAAGTATTTATGCATTGTTTTAGACTCTAAAATCTCCAATTTCACAACTTAGAGACTTAAATCAAAATTTACCAACTAGAAACTGTTTTTAGCAAATTTAGCACTTCAAACAAGTCTCAAATGACTCAATCAAGTTGTCCCCACTGTCCACTTACACCCTAGACCTCAGTTACTCAAAATCACCCTCTCACTTCCTCTAAACTCACTCAAAACACTAGTTTTCCTCAACCTAAAGACCCAATTCCACTTCTGTCATTTAAAACCTCATTTTCACCAATTTTATAGTCCTAATAAGTTATAACTAACTTGTCTAGGCTGCCTCAACAGTTCAAATATGTCCAAGACGTCTAACTCTAAAATTCCCTATCTCACTTCCCCCAAAACACTTTAAAATGCTACCAATTCATTGGGCTTTCTATCTAAACAATGTTGTAACAGATTTTACGCCCTCATTCACTCCCAACCTAGCCAATTAAAGTAAACTAAACTCACCCAACTCAATTCCCATCATCATGGTACAATTTCACAGCTTTCACATCTCAACTTTCAAAGCATACATGTCTCAAATCCACCCAACATCAATTCAAATAGCAATATACACTAAAAGAAAACAGTTTCACATGCATCATCACATAATCATCACAAATTCTAATTTACACCTATGAGAATTCTACAAAATCAGAATTAACCCAGCTCCCCTTACCTTGGGTTCTCGCAGCACCGTTCACAATTTTGTCCCTATATAGCTCCACACACAGCAAGGGCACTGCGACACTCTACAAATCACCAAATGGTGATACAAACGGCTCTTAGAGCTAGAAGGAACAGAGGAAAAACGAAATGATGGGTATTCTAGGCACATGCATCTTGCCCTAGGTTCCCAAAACAGTGAAGGAAGAACCATTTATCGGCCAGAAACGAAAAATTAATCGAATGGATAGACACCACCTATTTGAAAATCCAATGGTTGATTAAGTAGAAATGATAAAGAGAAGGAGGAAAAAATGATGAGCTGATTTTTCTAGAGAGAGGATGGGTCTGAGCTTTTGAACTAGGTTTCAAAAATTTGAGATATATATTTTATAATAGAGAAATAAAATTCAGGTTCTCACAACGTCTATCCAACAATTACTATTATTAATTCAAACTAAATCAATCTGTTTTTATAAATTAGTTTGATTTTAAAAGTACACAAAATTCGAAAATTTTAAACAAATTAAAACTAATAAATTTTATTAGGTAACGTTTTATTTTATTCTAAATATGATATAAAATGGTAATTTAAAAAAAAAATTATCCCTTCAATAAAATTGTGTTTGTAACTTTTATTGCAACTTTAATGTATTCTTCAATAAAAGAAATATATTGTGTTTTTTTATTGAGTTCTTTAAAGAAACTGATTAGATAATAACATACATAAATAAGCTGTGTGTTTGATACTTGCAGCTTCAAATTTGGGTTAAATATGTTTTTAGTCCTTATTTTGGAGCGATTTTGGTTTTAGTCCATTTTCAAACTAAAGTACAATTTAGTCTTTCAACTTTATAAAACTCTGGTTTTAGTCTTTTTTACTAAATTTTTTTAACTTTATTTGTTGTTTCAAACGCGTTTCTCAGTTAACATTGAAGCAACAATGTGTCAAACAGTGTAAACAATCCAAATGCTATAATGAAACGTGCTTGAAACATCAACTAAAATTAAAAAAATTTGGTAAAAAAGACTGAAACCAGAGTTTTTTAAAGTTGAAGGACTAAATTGTACTTTAGTTTGAAAATAGACTAAAACCAAAATCGCCCCAAAATATAGGGACTAAAAACATATTAACCCTTCAAATTTTAATCAAAATCATTGTTTTTATTATTTTGTTTGGGCTACCATTTTTTTTTTAAAAAAAAAATCCCTTTTAAGTGATCCCATGTTCTGTAGCAACCATATGCAGACTTTTTCATGTAACATGTCACAATTTGTTCCTCCGATAAGTCAAAATCTCTTTGAACCTTTTTTGTTGAATGAATCAAATCTTTGAACTGACCCAAGTATGCAAATGTGTAGTACTGACCAAGAGATCTTAAATTCAAGATTTTGCATTATAATAATATAATATTATAAAAATATGAATATTGTAAGGTTTTTGTATTTAAAAAAAAAAACTTAAAATTAAAATGACTTAATAGAGAAAAATAAGTAAAATAAGAACATATTTAACTTGGTTGAGTATACATGGATCATGATATACTTTCAGAATATTATAGGTAACTTTCACAATCAATCCTCACCACACAAAAACTTTCATACATGGATCATGATATACCTAGTGTCAAGAATGTTCGCAATTCTTCCTAAAAAAAATGTCGTCTTTAATTATAGTGAATGTTTATAAACTAAATGAGCACAAGGCTCAAAAATACCTCAGAATATATTTTATCTAGAGCATAAGTTAAAATTAGTACAAAAATATTGCACAACATGGCTAATTTTATCATGCTATATTTGTTGATTACATTAATTAATAATTTTATAAAATATGATATAATACTTTAGTTTAACATAATTACCAATTAGCTTTTCAACTTTGAACTAATACGTTAATTAGTTTTTTGTTAAACATGTCTTTGTCTCCAATTAGAACATTATCCCATGCATTTGGATAGAAATTGAATTGATTTGAGGTGAAAGTTCACCCAAAAAGTGACCCTCCAGCTATCTTTTCCTAATATGCACTTTAGACCAATGGAAGAAGAAAAACATGTCTAAGGGGATAATATAATCATGGCCTTCTCCAAGTTCTTAATAAAGGCACTTCTTGACTTTCCTTTATATATATATATATATATATATATATATATATATATATATATATATATATATATATATATATATATATATATAGTGTTATAATGTTTTTAAAGATGAGAGAAAAGTGTAATTATTTGATTTGATTCAAAATCGGTAGTGATTAGATGCATATAAGTGTATCCAATATTTCTTAGTACCACTTTCAGCAGAGTCAATTAGTAGATAATAGAAGTTTGATTTTCTGATCACATTTGAAAAATAGTTTATTGAGAAAAAAAAAACACATTTAGCGGATGAAGATACTGAGTAGTCTTATAATTAAAATGCACAAGGTTGTTTATTGTTGTAATAATGATTAAATTATTGCAAAAGAAAAAGTTGGATTGAAATGTTCAAAATTTTAATTGTCAATAATGTTCAAATTAATTTTTTAAAATGCTCCAAGGGTAAAATATTTAATGGTTTTTATTTTCTTTTATTTATTTTATTTTTCCCTAGCTCTAATGAGTCTTTTCTCTTCTTTTTTTTTTCTTTTCATTTTTTAAAAATATTCTGCGTTAATTTATACTCGTTATAGAGTTTCTTGCTAGTTCTGTGTGATCCTCGAATACAATTTGAGAAGTTCCTGTTGTATCCTGGAGGACTTGCGCAATACATTGCGGATGCCTCAGGAAATTACGGTTCGAGATGTTGGTCAGTATTTTACTACAATCTTAGGACTTAAATTTCAATCTCATTACTGTCAAGTCAAAAAGGTATGAGAAGCTGATCCTATCTTATTATTGATAATTGCAATTGTTAATTTTTTAAAATACTTTGAATGATAGTATGATGTTTGTGTTCTAATTGAATGATTTATGATGTTACCTTTTTTATTTATAAACGAATTTGGGAATGAAAAATTTTAAACAGGCGTATCAGTAACATACATATAAGGTAACATACATTTAAGATTGCCATCCAATTAAAATTATGAACACGTTTTAAATTTGAAAAGAGAAAATTGGAAAGATAACAGTACCCAGAGTAGGGTTTTCCATTGAATTATAATTAGGAATAAAGTAAGAATTTTGATTTTCCATTAACGTTAATTAAAAAAATTTGGGGTTGTTAATTTCTTTTGTAAGTGGTAAATTTATTTTAATCTTAATTACTCTAGTAAAATCCCAGATTAATTTTTATATCAGATATTTCTGACATGATAGGATGATTTTTGAATTTTGGATGATACCTTTAATTATCAATAAATGGCATTGATTATATTAATATGTTAATATCCATTTGGATTTTTAAGCCATTGAATTCTATAATTGAATTTGATAATTGAAGTCATTGAATTCATGTAATTAGGATTTACGTGGTTGAATTCTGTATCAAAATTCTATAAATTAAGATTTTTTTTTTTGGATATAATAAAGTTAGGGTTTTGTTCAAATTAAAAAAAAAAAAAAGAAATTACGTTTGAAAGGTGGAGTTGCAGGGTTTCAAGATAACCTTAGGTTATGTTCAGATTAGGCTCTGGGTTTGGAATGTGTTGGTGTATTATAAACAAGCATATGTTTTTTTTTTAAAAAGATCCAATCAGAAAAGAATTTTGACGTGAGATACTAAGATATTCAATGTTAATTTATTGTTAATTTAAGGTGAATATGATTGGTAGAATTGAATGATATGTATAAAAGAGAAAGATGATATTTGGAAATGTTCATAACTATGATAATTTATATTATGAATTGATGTTATATGAATTTTCAGGTTGATTTATTGAATGACAGTTCTCAGTTAAAAATTATGAGTGTAGGTAATTTTATTTAATTACTTGAAGAAATAAATTTGGCTTTTCACCTAATGATATTGATAATGTTCTAAATTTGAAAGTAGAGAATATGTAATTTTGTATGTGAATGACATGTTAATTTATGGTACATGCAATGAGATTGTCACTAGAACTAAATAAATGAAGGACATGGGTGAAACCAATATGGGTGAAGCCAATATAATTTTAGGTGTTAGAATCATAAGGAAGGGAGATAGTATATTACTATCCCAAGAACAATACGTTGAGAAACTTATTGAGAAGTTTGGGTATTATGATTTCAAACCCATGAGTACCCCTTATAATGCTAACTCTAAATTAATGAAAAATAGAGGAGAATCATTATCTCATCCGCCTCAGTATGCCCAGATAGTTGGGAGCTTACTGCACTTGATGAGCTTTTCTAAACCTGATATTGCTACAAAATCCACTAATGTTTATGTATTCACACTTGAGCGTGGTACGATTACATGGAGATCAATGAAATCTGAGTTTGTTGCTCTCGAGATGGCTGGTAATGAGGCTGAGTGGTTGAAAAAACTTCTTAGCGAACATTCCACCAAGAATGAAACCAACCTCATTGGTATCAATACACTGTGATTGCCAATCGGCAATAGCTATAGCTAAAAACAATAATTTGGTGAAACAGCTGCTAAAGAGTGGAACTATTTCCATTGATTATGTGAAGTCAGAACGGAATCTAGCGGATCCTCTAACGAAACCCTGGGAAGACAAATGATATTAGAAACATCGAGGGGAAGGAGACTTAAGCCACTAGCAAACAAACAAGTGATGGTAACCCAACCTTTGTGATTGGAGATCCCATGAATAAGGTTCATATGAGTAAAAACAAGTCACTTGTTAGTTCTGCTAGCACTATATTGATTTTAATCAATTATGTCCCTTCCTATGGTGTGTGTGTGAAAGTACTAGAGACTGCATTATTGAGAGGTTAAATTTTGTCATTAAAATTCTATGTGGTGAAAGAATTTTAGCTTAAACAAAGTTTTTAATGATTTTCATATCCCTTATGGGTGGTGTATGATTTGCAGCATACACTTGATGAAATCACCTATATGAGTGTCGAGTGGGGCCGCTTGCATGAGATCTTGGCATGATCTCTAGAGCACTCATGAATACCGGGCACGCACATGGCCTAGTAAGCGCAACACAGCGATAACAGCAAGAATTGTGGGGGTGTATTATGATTGATAAACCTCTAACACACGTCAAGTGTCTTTGGTTCATATAGCTTGCTATACCAATTACACTGTGTGTTAAGTTTCTTGATCTAAGATGGTTCATATAACTTGCTATACCAGTTCTGATGCATTACATCCCATGAGACCCAGAATAAAAACTTCTTATCTTTCTTTTAGTGTTTGAACTATTTGAGTCAAAGACTTTTCTTTCAACTTTCTTTTGCAATAAGTGGGTGATTGTTGTAATAATGATTAAATTATTGCAAAAGAAAAAGTTGGATTGCAACGTTCAAAATTTTAATTGCCAATAACATTTAAATTAATTTTCTTAAGTGCTCCAACGGTAAAATATTTAATGGTTTTTATTTTCTTTTATTTATTTTATTCTTCCCTAGCTCTATAAATAGAGAGCTCTTTCTCCATTCCAAGACACACCAAAAATGAGTTTTTTCTCTTCTTCTTTTCTTCTTTTCATTTTTTAAAAATATTTTGGGTTAATTTATACTTGTTATAGAGTTTCTTGCTAGTTCTGTGATCCTCGAATACAATTCGAGAAGTTCCTGTTATATCCTGGGGGACTTGCGCAATACATCGAGGATAAGTCCTTAAGGACAGTGAATTTACACGCCTCGGGAAGTTGCGGTTCGAGATTTTGGTCAGTATTTTACTACATTTATTGAGTGAGATTATTGTCATTCATGTATATTTATTTACATTCTTTCATTTTAAAATTTAAGTAGTTAAACTTCTTTTCCCTTAAATTGTGTTTATATATATATATATATATATATATATATATATATATATATATATAACATCCCAAATATATAATAATAATAATAATAATCATATAATATAGGCGTCATCATCCAAATAAAAGAGAACAGTTCAGAGATAGACTTGCAAATAAGTCTCAAAGTTTACAGTTATCCAAGAAGTACCATAATTTAAACCTTAAATAAAAGGTCTAAACATAAACTTAGGGATATAGTACATCAAAGTGGTACAGTTATCAGAGTATTTCAAAATGACATAAGATAATTAAGAGAAATCCTAAGGAGTCTAAGCAGCAGCATCAGCATCCTTCAGACTTGCTACAAAGGCACCTCCTCAATATCTGCTCATATCCAAGTGGATGATCATCGCAAAGGAAAACATACACAAGCAGCACACAAACATAGAAGCAAGAGTGAGTTAGGTAAACAAGCAATATACATGTATCACAATTAATCAATATCATCATGTTCAGTTACATATAAAAAGAACAATCAAAACATACCATTCAAACCATGCATTAAGAACTCAACACGACTCATCCGGATTTGTATAATTGTCGAACTATTGGTCGTCTGTGCCCTTGCATAGTTCAGCTGGCCCTCCCGAACACTATGCAAGGTTAATCTTCATACCAGTCTATGTCTAAACTCTAAGACTATAGACGAGGATCTCCCTCTACTCTCACCACTCACATTGTTCTTCTCTATATGAGCATGAATAGTGCTTTGAGTGTAGGGATAAACTTACCATTTCAAAGCTCCATACAATTATACAAGACAACAACACATCCACATCCACCCATCTCACCCTGAGATGTCCAATTCACACTCAATTTCACATTCTATTCCACAACATATTCTTTCAAACCACATACGTCTAATATGTAAATAGTCATGGTAGTCTATCAATCAAACAACATCATATTATGCATCTCAAGGAGTACACGCACACTTATCTCAGCCAATCAAAAGCAAAAAGAGAGAATTACATGCAGGGGGTTCGCACAACGCACCCCCTTTTCGCAAGGCGAAACAGGGTTGTTTCACACAGCGCACACTCTGGATTTGCAAGGCGAATTTATTCGCAGAGGTGTAGGACCTCAGGTTTGTCGCATAGCGCACCCAGCTCATTATGCGAGAGCTCAAACAGAGAGCATGACTCTCAGGTTATTCGCACAACGCACAAGGCAACATGACACAACACAACAAGCAAGCAAGGGTGAGTTAATTATATAAAAAGCATGCAATTATACCAACATGAACATACAAGCAAGGCAATATATACAACACAAATCCTAGGATGTTATCTTCTAGACTTGACTCGTCCGGACTTTAGATTGATAGTCGAGCTATGGTGGGTCATGCACTCGTGGTGGCTTGTGATACTTAGGCTCCCCCGCCTTAGGCTCCCCCGTCCTGCCACACTCACGAGGTTAGTCTGTTCTGTGCCCTGGAGCATGATGGAAGCCTCCAAGACTAAGACCTCCTGCTACTCCTCACCACATGGTTTAGTCCTCTCTATGTGAGAAGAAAGACAATTGGAGCGTCAGGAAGACCCCCAAAAATGAGCTCCTACTTTCATTCTAAAACACTAAGAATCTCAACAAGAGATTCTACACAGATGGAACTTGGTTTACCACTTGGATCGCACTTTCATCACTTTGTAATCATATACTTTTTGCCTTAATCAACATATACATAATCTCAGCAATATACATTTCCACCAATCACAAGTTATAAAAATATCATCTCCACAATTGAATCTAAGTTAATCGATACCAAGAACCAAGCAGCTCCAACTAACCCGTAACAACTTATAAAATGCATCAATTTATACATACCTACAAATAATATAATTATTAATTAACACTCACGTTTCAATATAAGAAACAACTATCCTTACTTTCTTCCATATATATATATATATATATATATATATATATCTGGATCCTTACTTTAAACCCCAAACACATAGTGACTAACTTCCTAAAATTATAACTGACCAGAAATTAACTCATGATAACTTTAAGTGTCTACAATAAACTTGTTTTATTCTATTTTTATCATAGTAGAGATGTTACTTTCTCCCAATTGGTCACCGGAGAGGATCCAGATGTCTGAACGCATCAAACTCACCTTCGACGCCAGCACATATGACTAGTCACAACTGACTGGACCAGGCCAGGGCTGCTCTATGATCAGGGATGTGCCAACTCAGGTTTTTAAGGTTCTTCTATCCTACCAACAAAGAAAGACTCTCAACAACCACATTTGATTTATCTAAGTTATCTACCATGTTCTCTTATGCTCTAAATCTGAAATGCTTAATTTTAATATTTCACTTCCTCTCACAGCAACCTTAAACAGTACCTTAATACCCATATACATGCTATCACAGAGCCTTTACTCCAAACCCTCCAACCAGATCAATTTCACCCAAAATAGATTAATATTTTATATTCAATCCTAACCGAATAAAAAGGATTTCAACATACTGTATAATATATCATGTATAAAATATAATATATTATATCAAAATCCTAAACTTTCTAACATATATTACATTATAATATTTTATATTAAATCCTAACCGAATAAAAAGGATTTCAGCATACTGTATAATATATCATGTATAAAATATAATATATTATATCAAAATCCTAAACTTTCTAACATATATTACATTATAATATTTTATATTCAATCCTTACCGAATAAAAAAGGGATTTCTTCCATCAAAGCAGAACAATCCAAATTATCGCAATCAAGTTCATCAAAACACGCCACAGGCAATCAATCACAGGTTCATCATTTGCACAGTCCAATTCATACTCGACAAATATATAAAATAGTGAAAAATGCAATTCAAACATCAGCTTCAAATTCAACAAGCATATATTTTATAAAATAAATTCACAAAAAATAATTAGCTCCCCTTACCTCTTTGGTTACGTAGAACAGTTACTTGGGGATGTCCTAACAGTACCCACACAGCAGTGAACTCATAGGACCTACAGATCACCAAACAGGTGATGGAAAACAGCTCTTAGAGCTAGAATATAATAGAAATCAGAAAAGGGGAAGTTCTAACTGCATGAGATCAGTAAAACCCAAGCCCTAGGTTTCAAAAATAATGGAGGAAACAGGAGAACCACTTACCGGAAGGAGACGGAGAAAGTAATCGGTTTAGAATGAAGCCCTCTACGTCAGGAGTGTTTAAGTGCCTTCAAACCAAAGATTGAACGGTTCAATAGAGTGGTATTTTAGAGAGAAGGCAGAGCAATATTTAGGAAAAGGGTTTTTAGAGAGAGAGTGGAAAATTAGCAATTGAAGAATCTGACTTTGAAAAAAAAAATCCCTTCTAAGGTCATGTGCTCTTAGTCTGATGGGCCTGGCTACCTCTAACTAGGGTTCAATGACCCTTTCTTGTTTAGGTCCTTACATATATATACTCAATTAAGTTGATTTAGATAATTTGAATTAAATTGAATGAATTTTTATATGTTGTGATGACTTTACAATGATAGTTATATTTAAATCTATTAATGTTAAGTTGAAATTGAGATTTTGAGGTGTCATTTTAAGTTTATTTACGAGTAATAAAATGACTGTGTTATGATATTTTCACCCAAGAAATAAATGAAAACATGACAAATTTCTATCCTATGAGTGAGCTAAATATAAGATTCATCATTTACAAAACAAGTGTATATACTCATGTTGTTGAAAAAACTAGTATTAAGCATGTTAGAATACGCCTATTCAACTCCTTATTCTTGGTGGTACGTTGCCCATACTATATCATAGTCTATGATCAAGCTATTAGAAAAGAAGGATATCATTTTTCCTAATGAGTTACAGGTACAATACCTCCTAAGTATCATCACCACAGCACCCAAACTAAGGCAACAATATCCAAAATGGGCCATTCAAGTAACATACATAATTCTATATTAATGTCATCCCAAAAATGTCACTTGAGCAACTAATTTTTGCTTGACCAAACATGATTAAGAGAAAAAGGTTTACTCTCAACCTTATTCTAACAAGAAAACTTTTAATTGAGCAACATATTGTCTTGAACAAGAAAATAATAAACAAAAGGTATTTTGAAAACCAAACGCAATACATCAGGGATGATTTAATTGTGTATTTTAAACTTTAAAAAAAAATGCAAATTTGATGTCTAGTACAAGCCATTACACAAAATTTTAACTTAACAAATGTCTGGTTAAGGAATTTTTGTGAGAGAATGTCTATTGAAGACACCCATGCAAATTTAAGTCGATACACTTACTGTAAAAAATACTTGGTAAAACTCAAATTGGCAAAACTCTCCTTCTCAAGTTAACTACAAATCAATAATATGCAATTCAAAGAGATTTAAGATAAAGAGATTTTTACTATATGTTTTATACTAGTTTGTCTAAAAAGTCAAACCTACTCTTGACTAGCAAATATGGACTACAACTACATTTTGCTAAGATGAAGTATTCTTAAGATTGTAATATAGACTAGATTACAAGAATGCTAAAAGTTTGGTTGTCATCAAGAACCTAGAAAATAGAGTATTGGAATAGATAGGTATATTAAAATAATGAGACCGAGTATTTTATTTTAAAATAATTTTATAATATAAATAGATTTTTTTTAAAACTCGGTTCATTATCTAAATCATCTTTATCTCTCTAAAACTTTGTTCTCTTCCCTTTCTCTCACTTCTCTCTACAATTTCTTACACTACAATCATTAGTTCAACGATCATGAAGTGCTTAGGCGATCCTTAGGTTGAGAGCTTCCTCTTCAACCAATCAAGTTCTTGAGTCGTGCTGGTAAGTGAAAAACCCTCTTCCTTGGCATTTAGGGTTCTTAATTTTGTTGAACGATTTTGTTTTGGCAATAATTAAGAACCTCTCTTACTTGATTCTTAGTTGTTTGTGATTCTAAGACTATTCTTCCTTCATAAATCGGTAAAATTTTAGGTTTCCAAGAAATTCCTTGTACCAAAAGCAATCCGCAGAGTGTTTAGAGGGTGTGAGCTGTTGAGTCAAGGTAAGGGAAGCTGGATTTTATTTTCTTTTTACTGAATAAGTTTGTGCATGTGTGAAGGATGTACTAATATTAGAGGTATTGAGCTAAAATGTGGATTTTTATGTTAGAATGAATGTGTGTAATGTGATTGCTGTAAATGTGTATGAATGAACTTTGAACATAATCTGAATTAAATAATGATTATGGTGCTATGAGCTATATAGGATGTTAGAAGAGAAACTTTAATTAAATATTGAAGTAATCTACACTTGTTTAAGTTGGTTTTGAGGAAGTGGAGTAGTGAAATTTTGAATTAGAAGTTGTATGCAGAGTTACTGTATTGGAATAACTTAGATAGGTCAATTAGGATTTGCTTGAGTCCTTAAGTTGCTGAAAATAGTGCCAAAGGTGATAGAATGTGATCTGGGTCCCTAAGTTGATGAATTTGAGGTTTTAGGTAGGAATTTGGGTCATAAACACTTTAGAATGATTGTAGGAAGGTTTAGAAACATGTGTTCAAGTATAATTAGGTATATAACACAAACTAGGATGGTTAGAAGTTGGAAAAAATAGTTAGAATTAGTAAATGGGGTTTAAGTTGCATAATTATGCAGAATTCATGCTGCAGAATTATGCAGACTTGCTGAGCAAATAGATTCGCACAGTGAGTGGTTGCAAGGAATTGCTCTCTGTCTGAGCTATTCGCACAGCGAGAAGGTGCACTATGTGAATGCTTGTGGGGGTTTGCTCTCTATCTAAAGATTAGCGCAACGAATCAGTTTGCTAAGAGCCTGGTTCTGGTCTGGGGTCACTGCCAGATTTATTCGAATAGCGAAGAGGTGCGCTCTACGAGTTCTTGTGGGGTCTGAAGCATTGTTTAGGCTTTCGCATAGCGAATTGGGACGCTATGCGAGGGGTTGAGGTCTAGTACCACTACAAGTTTATTCGCAAAGTGAGATGGATCGTTGTGCGAGAAACCTTTAAATTCGCTATGCGAGAGTGTGTGCTGAGCACATGATCCAAGTTTTAATAATGTATGATGAAGATTGGTAATGTGTGATGTTTTACTTATGGGGTGTGATTGGTGAATTTAACTCCATGACTCAGGGTGAGATTCTTGGAAGTAATAGTGGTCGATGAGGTTGTTATGTTGTATAAATGTATGGAGCTTTGAAATGGTAAGTCTATTCCGACACTCTAATGATCATTCATTCTCAAGTAAAGAGGAATGATGCATGTGGTGAGAGTAGCGGGAGGTTCTTGTTTATACGCTTAGAGTTTAGCCATAGACAGTGTATAAGAACTAACCTTGTATAGTGTTAGAGAGTTTCAACTGAACTATACAAGTGCGAAGACTGTCAATAGTTCAACATTTATACTTATCCAGATGGGTCGTGTTGAGTATAAGATGCATGGGTAATCAGCGTACATTGTATTGTTTAAAATTTAAGTTGATTGTGTTAAATAATTATATAATATGAATATTTCTTATTTATCTAGCTTACCCTTTTGTTTGTAATCGTGTTTTTTATGTGCAATATTCTTTCTTTTGCAATGATCATCCTGTGGGTGTGAGCAGAAGGAGACGAGACATTTCTGGAGCAAGTGCTGGACGGTGAAGACGCTACTGAGAAGTTAGGTTTAAAATAGACTTGTATATAGTTTTGGTTAGCTTCTTACATGTATTTAAAAGTTTTAAATTCTATGATTATTTTGAATACTGTAAAATCTAATACTTTATATTAGAATTAAATAATTGTCTTATCTTATCATATATACGATGACTCATTTATATAGTTTTATGCTATATTTTTTAAATGTTACAATAATCACTAATCTTTCTTTAGAAATATATTTTATATAAAAAGGATGAAAGAAAAGAATCATTATAAGTCCTTTAAAATTATTGTGAGATCTTGCGAAATTATTCGTCATTTGTAAGTGTTAACAAGTGACATTGTAAATTAAATGACTAGTAATTTTTTTTAATCGTTAATATGATAAAACCATATAATTCTTAATGAAGTTATATTTTGTATAAAATATATACACTAGCATTGTTAATACATTCTTCAATAATATATAGGTAAGTTTTTACGTAAGTAATTTTAGAATAAAAAAATAGTTTCTCAACAAGGTAAAATTATCTTATAGATAGATTATTTTATCAAAAAAAATGTCATAAAAGGTTTCATTTTTAATTTGAACATAAACTAAGCTTTATCAACTAACAAAAAGAATCTCGAATTTTAGAAAAAAAGTCGTCCAATTATGAAGGATAAAATGAGTTTAGTAAAGAATGAAGGTAAAATGTTGAGTGAAAAGGACAATTCCAAAATGTTTGCATGGCAATAATGATGAGGGCAGTAGCACTAAGAGTTAGCTAGGCTGCTATGTAGCCACATGACGAGAAGGAAGTGGTTAAGTACTTCCAAGACTCCGGGTTGAGGAGATACTAGATTACCATCAATGTCTATACTATATTTAAATTTTCCCTTTCCTTTTTCTCTTTTTGGGTTCATTTGAAGTGACTCGGTTTATTGCCTCTGCCAAAGAGAACAGTGCCCGGCACCAAGCAACTTTCGGCCCCATAGAAGCTTGAGTAGGTGCATTACGACAAGAAACTTAATAGAATCTAAAAAAATTATTAGCTTTTATAATGGAGTTGGGGAATAGTGCAATACCATCCCTACCAAAAATTATTGTTTTAATTTTGCGCTAATCTCGATGCCTAACTCAATACTAACTTAACCTCGTGTTAATTCCTCCCACGACAGATATCTAATGTCATAATTGCTCCACTTCACGCCTACGTTCTCATCATCATGTTTGGGGTCCCCATTCCCATGAGATTTACGTATAAAACTGCAAATCAGCTTATGCTTGCCCTAGAACAATTTTGCTGGGTTGAAAACGTATATTAAATAAATCTTCCCTAAGAAACGGGTACCCCAGTAATACACAGTAAAATTAACGGAAAACCAGAACTACAGAAGACATGTTATAAAGGTATGTACAAATTGAATTAACGCTCAAACTCTGAATGAAAATACCATGAAAATAATTCACCGAAACCAACAAGAATAATTTCTTGCCAAAATAGATAAGATAAAAACAAGCAGAGGGTATTAGTTATTGTGCTGCCAAAATTGATGCAAGTTCTTGGATGACAAATCTTGGAAACTACCTGGGTGCTGATGTTCTTCCAAAACACGTGGCTGAGAATGATTAAGGGTAAAATATCCAGGACTAGCATACTGTAACAAGAAAGCCTGATTTGGGTGCCCCAGAAAGTTAGACTGGGTTCTCTCCGGGATAAACGAAGTTCCTGACTCAGACCCATAGTCCCATTGAGAAGAACTGTTGTCATGCTGCTTAAAAGAACGACAAAAAACCATTAACCCAAATGATGAAATTATATAAGACTTCTAAACTGTAGATTATGTCAAAGTCAGTGACCTCGGGAATAATTCTTAAGTTCAAAATCAGTCTTTGAAAAAGTTAATATGAAATAAAGTTTACAAATTAGATTATATTCATGTTAATATGAAAAACTAATTTTAGTTTTTCTTATTTTCTTGTTTATCGAAAAGTTTATCCAAATAAATCTAGTCAACGATGATCACACTTTAGGATACTAACCCATCCGTCAGTTGAATGTAACTTTTTTAATTTGCTTGTTGCAGATGAAGCATGAATAGCTAACTTTACACGGCATTTTTCTCATAATACGAACGAACTATAGTCAAAAGCTCTGTATGGAAAAGATCATTCTTCATCAGAAAAAAATACAACATACCTGATGAAAAGAGCTCAGGTTATGTCCACCTCTATACTGAGAAGATAAAGTCTCGTTTAAGTTACTTGAAGGTATCACATGAGAAGGAGATGGATTAGCCAGAAAGCTTTCAGAACTATAAACTGAAGAGCCAAGATTTCCATAACCAAATGCATCTCTGACAGTGGCACGGGGAGGCAATCTATTTATAAGGAATTCATTTCCATTTTGCACAAGGTTGTACTTCATATCTGCAGGATATTCATGTGCAGTATAGCCCGAAAATGCTCGCGGAGAGCGCAGGGATAGATATCCATTCTTGTCAAGAAATTGATGAAAATGTGTTGAGGATTGAATTGTAGGATCCTGGGGAAGTGCGGATCTCATAGGTAGAGAAAAGGCACTTGGCTCAGTGACCTGCAAGGTTCAACAACTGTCAAGTATATCAATGAAACTATTAGGTCCAATTTATCGATGACTAAGATTTTAGGGCACTGATTTGGAACCTTTAAACTTTAGGTAAATGATATTGTTGAACTTTTGATTGGTTTCTATTCAAGAAACCTCAACAGTCCACCACAGATCACACTCAACAGACACCGAAACAATTGAATAACCTCTTCTTGTATTGACTGTAACGAGTGTACAATGTACAGAGAACCGAATGAGAGCCTGACCTCCCCCACCCAGGATTAACTATTCCTGTTAGAAACACAATCACTCCAAAAGTCCCCCCAAACAACTAAACAATTGCTATTTATACATTCTTATTCCCGCCTTTCCTAACTCCTAAGGCAGTTAGGCAATTAATGTTTATTCCTTTTCTCATACACTCTCCAAGTCCTAACATTACCCTCCACTCCCTCAACAACCTTGTCCTCAAGGTTGAACTCAAGATATTGGTCCCCAATAGTGCTCCTGTCCTCCCATGTTTCCCCCTCTCTTCCTCCTTCTTGCCATTCCACCAGAACTTGTTGCACCCTCTCTTCTCCCTGTTGCACTTGCCTGCTTTCCAGGAACTGGCCTGAAAGTAGGTCCTTCTGCCTACAACTCAGGGGGCAGTTTCTTCTTCACCTTTCCTTCGCCCACTGCCTTCTTGAGCTGGGATACATGGAAAACTGGATGTATCCTAGCCGTTTCAGGTAACCTGAGCCTATATGCCACCTCTTCCACTTGCTGCACTACTTGGAAATGGCCAAAATAACGAGCTGATAGCTTCGGATGGAACCAAAATAACCTGCAGGTGGGGTCAAATCTACAAATAAACCCAATCCTCCACTTTGATATCAGTTGGACACCTCTTTTTGTTCGCCTGCTGAGTCATTAAATCCTGAGCTCGATTCAAATGGAATTTCAGCTGTTTGAGAGCATCATCCCTTGTTAACAAGTCTTGGGCAACCGCCTCTGCTGGTGTCTCCCCTGGTACGAACCTGCTAAGGGAAGGTGGAGCCCTTCCATAAACCGTCTCAAACGGGGTGTATCTGGATGCCCCCTGATAAAAATAGCCCTCCAAAACTTTGTTTACTACCTCAGTTTGGCCATCTGACTCAGGATGATATGTTGTGCTTATCCTGAGTTGGGTTCCTTGCAGCCTAAACAGCATCCCTATCACTAACAATTGAAACTAGAATCCCATGTAGCCTTACTATCTCCTTCACAAACACCTCCGCTATTCTCTTGGCTGAATAAGGATGCTTGAGCAACATAAAGTGGCCATACTTGCTAAACCGATCAACTACTACCACAATTGCATCGTAACCTTGGGATTTTGGCAGCTTCACTATGAAATCCATACTCACCTCCTCCCAAACTACGTGAGGTATGGGTAGTTGGATTCCCTGCAGCCTAAACAGCTCCTTCCAAAAAGTGCTCAAGAACAAAGGATCCCTATCATTAACAATTGAAACCGGAATCCCATGTAGCCTTACTATCTCCTTCACAAACACCTCCGCTATTGTCTTGGCTGAATAAGGATGCTTGAGCAACATAAAGTGGCCATACTTGCTCAACCGATCAACTACTACCAGAATTGCATCGTAACCTTGGGATTTTGGCAGTTTCACTATGAAAAGGCGTTATCCTGATCCATCTCCATACCCCTTTTTTGAAATCTGATGGCCCAAGTATCGGATATGCTTTCTTCTGAACTCACATTTTTTTCTGTTTGCTACCCACTGATGTTGTTCCAGTAGCTGTAACACCAATTTCACTTGCTCCAAGTGATCCTCCCAAGTAAGGCTATACACCAGTATGTCATCAAAGAAAACCAGTACAAACCTCCTTCGATACCGCTGTAACAAGCTATTCATTGCGCTCTGGAAAGTGGTTGGCACGTTAGTGAGGCCGAAAGGCATCACTAAGAACTCAAAGTGGCCCTGGTGAGTCCTGAAAGCTGTTTTGGGCACATCCCCTCCTCCCATCCAAATCTGATGATAGCCAACTTTTAAATCTATCTTGGAAAAGTATCTAGCTCCTCTCAATTCATGAGCTCCTCTATCATTGGAATAGGAAATTTATCGGGTATTGTTGCCCTGTTTAAGGCCCGGTAATCCACACAAAAACGCCAGCTGTCATCTTTCCTTTTTACCAAGATAACCGAGCTAGAGTACAGGCTAGTGTTGGGTTTAATTATTCCAGATCTCAACATGTCTGCCACTTGTTTCTCAATCTCCCCCTTCATATGATGCGGGTATCTATAAGGACGTACATTTACTGGATCTACCCCTTCCTTAAGGGGAATTTTATGCTCTATATCTCTGTTTGGGGAAAGCCCCTGCACCTCCTGGAAAACACTGGCATATAGCTTCAGAACCCCTTCCATCTCCCCTTTTGTTTTTCAGTCAGCCACATTTGCTCCTCTCTTTCCACCTCCTTCTCGACATTACCCAGATCCCATACCAACGTCGAAGCTTCAACCTCGGTTAGCTTTAGTAATGCTTTAGGTTCAACCAACTGCCTAGCCAATGTCGGGTCTCCTCTAATAGTCACCCTCTCTCTGCCTCGTTTATACATCATAGTCATCTCCCCCAATTTAACGTCACTTCCCCCAGTTTGGCTAACCATTCCACCCCCAGGATAACATCAACACCGCCCAACTCTCCTCCACGTCAGTCTCTGCTAGCGTAATCACCACCTTCTCAACACCCACTGGTCTTCTTTCTCTGCCCATCACCCAGACTCACCTGATAGGCTGGAGTTTCTTCTATGGGCAGCTTTAGCTCCTCCACCAATTTTCGGCTAATAAAACTGTGGCTTGCACCACTATCAAAGAGTATACTAACAGTTTTCTTTCTCCTATCCTCCCTACCAGTTTCATAGTTTTGGGTTGTGTTAACCCCTCCACTGAGCACGCCGACAATTCCATGGGTTTCTGGTCCTGGTCTGCTACCTCTATACTCTCGTCTTCCTTCTCATCCTCCACTAGGAGCACCACCCGCAAGCTCTTCTCTGGACAATGGTGGCCAAGTGTGAAAGGACCTCTACACCGAAAACATCAACCCTCTTCCTTTCTCTTTAAGAATTCTGAATAAGGAAGGTTTCGCACCATTCTTCCCCGATTATCGCTTCCACCAGTATTGCTAGCTCTCGCGCTGACAGTCATCGCAATCCCTTCTCTTCTCACTGACACAATACTCTCTGTCCAGCCTGATCAACTCGGATTAGGTCGATTGATTTCATTTCACGACACTACTCCCATCGCACGCAACCCAAGATGGATTATTCTTGACCCCATTCCAATTTCCCCCTCTCGCTCTTCGCGTCGCGTCATCCACGTCTCTGGCGATTCTCATCGCCACCATCAGCTCTTGAGGATCGTGGGTTCAGACCTGCCCCTTAATGTCCTCGTGCAGTCCGGCGAGGAAATATCCTAGCATCTACTCCTCCGAAACGCCACGGGTTTGCCCCACCAAAATCTCAAATTCTCGGACATAATCTTCTACGGTGTCCTCCTGTCACAGCGTCACCAGTCGTTCAAACACCGTCCCCCGATATCCACCTCCAAACCAGCCTATCATGGCTGCTTTCAAGCCCTCCCGAGAACGATTCTTGGCCTTTTCTTTCCAGAACTTGAACCAGTAACCCGCACTGCCCTCCATGCTTATGTACGCGAGATTCACCTTCTCTTCCTCCGCCACTCTCTGAATGTCGAAAAACCTTTCTGCCTGATTGATCCAATTTAGAGGCTTCAGTCCTTCGAACGTGGGTAAGTCCACCTTTTCCCTTCAATTATTCTGCACCTCCTGGTGATCGCTACCCCCTCTTCCTCCAATTTCCTCTTCGTGCCTCCGCTGATTCTCATTTACGAATGTTTGACTTCCATCAGAATGGTCGTCATTGTTGTTAGCCTGCGCCTCCATCATCCTCATTAATTGTTGCAGGTCCCGTCGTACGGCGACGGATTCCGCCTTTATCCCTTCTATTGTAATCTCCAATGCCTCGAATCTTCCCTCCGTACTTCCCTCCATTCTCGTTCTCGCCCAATTTGTAATCCGGCAGGTCGGACCAAATTGATAGGTTTCTATTCAAGAAACCTCAACAGACTAACACAGATCACACTCAACACACACTGAAACAATTGAATAACCTCTTCTTGTATTGACTGTAACGAGTATACAATGTACAGAGAACCAAATGAGAGCCTAACCTCCCCCACATGATTAACTATTCCTGTTAGAAACACAATCACTCCAAAAGTCCCCCCAAACAACTAAACAATTACTATTTGTACATTCTTATTCCCGCCTTTCCTAACTGCTAAGGCAGTTAGGCAATTAATGTTTATTCCTTCTCTCATACACTCTCCAAGTCCTAACAACTTTCCATCAATTAATGTGCATTTCTTATCCACATTAAGACTACACAGTAAGTTATTCACGGTTATAAGTTCAAAAAATTATCATAGGATACTTATTGAATAGGTTATCTAACAATAATAATGAACTTGTAATTAGGTTTTAAGCCTAAATATCTAAACAGATTGGCATTAACATAATAGCCCAATTTCTGTTAGGAGAAAAAGTCCCCGTTCCTCCTAAAGCAGCCACTTCCTGCTAAATCAATGCATTTGCCAGAAGAGGATCATGAGAAACAACTCAACTTGATGTATCCAGGAAACCCAGCATGTATTTCCCCTCATCCATTTTAATTCGATACAGAATCCATGCACATCAAGAAAATAAATAACAAAGTATTAGGATTGATAAGAAATATTGAAACAAATTTTGGGGATCATTAACTTCTGAGTAGTCCAAGCAATACGTAAGACTTGAACCATCTCTTTTTGGTTATTCTTCAACAAACAATGTTCCATAGATATAAACATCATTAAATGACTATTCCTACCAAAGAATATCTGTTCTATGAATTCATTAGCATATGGCCTCAGGCAAAAATACAAAAAACGAAAGAATAGATGAATACTCTACATTGGACATGGAGATGGCAAGATTGCTTATAGACGATACTTTATTACTGTGTCTTGCGGGTTGTGATTGTGACGTAAGAAATGACAACAAATCACCAGGTATTGAATTTGGGTCAGCATACTGCATCAAGGTAAAAACAGAATAAATAAATATCAAAATTTTTAACTATATAACCCTAGAAATTTCAAAAGTAAGCATGAACAAGTAAACAGCTATTAAAGAATAGAATCACGTAGATCATGTGCACAGATAATATCAATAAGAAAACCAAAATAAAGAACTCAAGTATGAAAGGCTATAGTGTCACCTGTTCTCTTGGAAAAGTAAAATGGTTTCGACTCCCCAAGCCTGGCTGTTCCAAAGGCAGTGACGTATTCACCCAGCGAGATGTTAGGAAACTACCGTTTGAGACAGATGCTGTGATGTTGTGTTCATGCTCAACAATTTCCTGAGGAATAACATGGTTCACAGGCCATTGCTTAGGAGACGAAAGGAAGTCACTGTTTTTATCACCAGCTGCTCCTTCAGGAACATCAAATCCAAGCTGCTTATAACCATAGTCTACAGAACTAAGAGAGACATAACAAAATAAAATGAGTTGTACCGTAAACAAAACAGACTATATATCCAAAAATAGGAAATGAAAAATAAATTGCCTTGCATCCAGGAACTGAGCTGAAGAATCATCTACAGCTGCAGACTTCACTTCCATGACATTTTTAGAAAGATGATTAGAAGTAAGAACCGCAGATGCAGAATTACTGCCGCTATTATATGTACCAAAACTCAAATGTGAACAGTCAGCACCCAAGGCTTGTAAATGAATTGGAATAACCACTGAACGGTCATCTTCAAATGTTGGCACTTCTTGTTTAGACTCTCCTATACTTAATCGCTGGAGAATTGAAACAGAAGATGACACGTCTACAAAAACCACCAGTAAATTTATTTGAATAATCAATAGAATAATAGCGATCCATTACTAGCCTTTGAGAAAAAAAAAAAAAAAAAACTGAAAGTAATAAACATTTCATGAAACAACGTTTTCCCATGTTTCAAGATTGAATAATGCAGCATATCCAAATATTGGTTTCATTCCTTTCTACAGATTCTGATACAAGGACAACACAACTTCCTAGAAAACTTAAACATTTACAGAAGTGAGGAAAATGAATTATAATCATCATCATTGAAAACATTCACAATTCAAATGTCAGGTGCGTGATCTACTGTGTAATCCAATTCACTGATTAACAAAAAATGACAATACAAAGGTGGTTTAGTGTTTAGGTTCCAACACCAACTTCATAGTCGTTAGGAAAGTGTTGATATATATTGTATTGAAGAATTGGTCTTTTTGGTTTTGGGCTTTTTAGGTTCAGGTCCATTGTCCCTTAAAAGGACTTTTTATGTAATAGAAAGTTAAGAGTGCAGTAATAATATTTTTACTATTCCATTTTCTCTACCAAACTTTAACATGGTATCCAGAGCAGGTTAGGGTTTGTCGTCCGCCATTGCTCACTGTCCGCCGCCGTATCCGCCGTCGTTCAACGTCGCTTCCGCCGCCGCCGCCGCTGTCGCAGCCTTTTCTCCGGCGAAGTCGAGGGTTCGGTGTGCCTCGTCGAGCGCGACCCATCCCTGGTGGTCGCCGCCTCATCCGCCTCCCGACGCGCCGTCACGCGTCGTTTCTTTCCGTTCTCTCTCGGGCGCGTGGGCTTCACGCGCCGCCTCTCCGGTGCCGGAACTTCCCCGCGCCACTGCCGGTCTTCTCGCCTCAGTCTCCTGAGTGTGTTGTGGTCTCTGATTTGCTGTTCCGTTGAGGGTTGCTCCGTTTAGGGTTTCTTCCCTCAATCTTTTTTCCCTCTTTTTTTGGTTGCCTTTATAATGGCTGGTCTTGGAATATCGTCTCTCTCTGCTACTCCAACCATTACTTCTGCGAAACTCAACTGGAAAAACTATTTATCTTGGTCTTCTTCCGTGGAGTTATGGTTTCTTGGTCAAGGATACCATGACCATCTTGAACAAGAGGTTTCCACCGTTCCTGAAGAAGAGAAATCTCAATGGCAGAAACTTGATTTTCAATTATGCGCTGTTTTATGGCAGTCTGTTGAACAAGAAGTCTTAGAAATTTTGAGACCTTACAAAACGTGCTTCTCCTTTTGGAGAAAAGCTCAGGATATCTTTGCTAATGATGTGCAACGTCTCTTTGATGCAACTCAAAGAGTGACTTCCCTTAAACAAAACAATCATGATATGGTTGCTTACATAGGAATGGCCCGTGCTGCTGCAGAAGAATGGAAGAATTTCTTTGCGGCCGATTCTTTAGAAGGCCTAAACAAGAAACTTGATAAGTTTTACATGGTGTTAATTCTAAGAGGTCTACATTCAGATTTTGATCATGTTCGTGATCAAATGTTAGCTGGTGATCAAGTTCCATCAATGGACAACTTAGTTACTCGACTTCTTCGGGTACCTTCATTAGTTAAAGACGAAAGTTTAATTGGTGGTATTGAGACATCAGCTATGGTAGCACCACATGGAAGAGGAGGAGGCAGAAGCAACCGAGGAGGACGTGGTGGTCGTGGTATGCGTCCACAGTGCACATATTTTAAGAGAATAGGCCATACTCGAGAGAAATGTTATGCCTTACATGGATATCCAGACAAAGCCGCTCATGTTTCGAAATCTGATGATGTCGAATCTAAAATTTCAAATGAAGAGTACCAAGAATTTTTTAAGTATAAGTCTGAAAAATCTTCTAATCCTGGCCAATCCTCCTCCATGCCTAATGTGTCAACTGCCTGTATATCTCAATCTGTGGAAGGTCACAATCCATGGATTCTTGACTCAGGTGCCTCAGACCATATCTTTGGTATTATTTCTTCCTTTTCTTCCATGTCCTCTCAGAAAATCCCTCGTTTCATTACTGTTGCCAATGGATCAAAAGTTGTATCTCAGGGAATTGGCAGCGTTCCCTTATCTCCTTCACTAAATTTAAACTCTGTTTTGTATATTCCTCATTGTCCTTACAATTTAATCTCCTTGAGCCAATTGACTCGTTCCTTAAATTGTTCTGTAACCTTTACTGCTAATTCCTTTGTTATACAGGAACATGGTACGGGTCGCCTGATTGGAGAAGGACATGAGTCTCGAGGACTTTATTTTTTGAAGCACGACTCTTCAGTTTCCTGTTTTACCACTTCATCCCCGAAACTTTTGCATGATCGATTGGGCCATCCAAGTTTATCCAAGTTGAAGATGATGGTTCCAAGTCTCAAGAACGTTCAAGCCTTAGATTGAGTCGTGTCAGTTAGGAAAACATGTTAGATCTTCTTATCCTAAAAAGTCTGAGACACTATGTAATTTTCCTTTCTCAACTATTCACTCTGATATTTGGGGACCAAGTCGTGTTACTTTTTTTGGTTTTAACTATTTTGTAACTTTCATTGATGAATTCTCTCGATGTACTTGGGTTTATTTAATGAAAGAGAGATCTGAACTTTTGTCCATATTTATGTCTTTTATTAATGAAATTAAGAACCAATTTGGGAAGACAATTAAAATCCTTCGTAGTGATAATGCTAAGAAATATTTTTCTTCAGCGTTTTCTTCATTCTTATCTTCCCAAGGAATTTTACATCAATCAACATGTCCTCACACTCCACAACAGAATGGTATTGCAGAGAGGAAGAATAGACATCTCATTGAAACTGCACGCTCCTTGATGTTGAATACTAATATTCCTGTACATCATTGGGGCGATGCAATCCTCACTACCTGTTTTCTAATCAATAGGATGCCTTCTTCCTCTCTTGAGAATAAAATTCTTCATTCTGTCATTTTTCCAAATGACACTCTATATCATGTCTCCCCACGTGTTTTTGGGTGTACATGTTTTGTCCATAATGTTTCTCCAGGTCTTGATAAGCTATCCCCAAAGGCTATTAAGTGTGTCTTCTTGGGATATTCTCGTCTTCAGAAAGAATATAAATGTTATTCTCCCTCCACCAAGAGATATCATATGTCTGCTGATGTCACATTCTTTGAGGATACACCGTTTTTCTCGTCCTCCACGGAGGATCGTTCATCTATTCAACAAATGTTTCCTCTACCATCATGTGATCCCTTGGTTATTCCTACTTCTATACCTCAAACTCAAAATGTGAATGACATTGTTCGTCCACCTCTTCTCACATATCAGCGTCGGAGACAACCTCAAACTCAAAACAATGAAGATTCTCTAGACTCATCTCCTCCTCCATCAGCTCACCAGACCATGGATCCTTCATCCTCCTCGTCTTCTCCTGACCCCGATGATAATTTGCCCATTGCCCTTCGGAAAGGTATTCGTTCTACTCGTAATCCATATCCTGTTTATAATTTTTTGAGTTATCATCGTTTGTCTTCTACCTATTTCTCTTTTGTTTCCTCCTTATCCTCCCTTAAGACTCCTAATAATATTTATGAGGCACTTGATCATCCTGGATGGCGTCAAGCCCTGGTTGATGAAATGCAGGCTCTTGACCACAATGGTACTTGGGACCTTGTCCCTCTTCCTCCTGGTAAGAAGCCTGTTGGTTGTCGATGGGTTTATGCTATTAAGGTTGGTCCTACTGGTGAAATTGATCGTCTAAAAGCTCGTCTAGTAGCCAAGGGATATACTCAAGTTTATGGCATTGATTATTGTGATACCTTTTCTCCTATGGCTAAAACCAGTACAGTTCGTATTTTACTTGCTATGGCTGCCATTCGTCAGTGGCCACTTTACCAGTTGGATATTAAAAATGTCTTTCTTCATGGTGATCTGGAAGAGGAGATATACATGGAGCAACCTCCTGGGTTTGTTGCTCAGGGGGAGTCTGGAATAGTTTGTAAATTACGTCGTTCCCTCTATGGCTTGAAACAATCACCTCGTGTTTGGTTTGGTAAATTTAGTCGGGTTGTGCAAAATTTTGGATTGAAACGATGTGAGGCAGATCACTCAGTGTTTTATGGTCATTTTTCTCCTGAAAATGTGTTTATCTCATGGTGTATGTTGATGATATTGTTATTACAGGGAATGACAACACTAAAATTACTCAATTAAAGAATCATTTGTTCAACCACTTTCAGACTAAAGATCTGGGTCGTCTAAAATACTTTCTTGGTATTGAAGTGGCACAGTCAAAAGAAGGTGTCATCATTTCACAAAGGAAATATGCTCTTGATATTTTAGAGGAAACAGGCTTGACAAATTGCAAGCCCATTGATAGTCCTATGGACTCAAATCAAAAGCTAATGAGAGATTAAGGTGAACCTTTCTCAAATCCAGAGAGATATAGAAGACTGGTTGGAAAACTCATATCTCTTACAATAACAAGACCTGATCTTTCTTATCCAGCGGGAGTTGTGAGTCAATTTATGCAGAATCCACATGTTGACCATTGGAATGCAGTGATTCGCATTCTCAGATACATAAAAGGAAATCCAGGACAAGGATTGTTGTATGAGGACAAGGGAAGCACTCAGATTAAAGGATATTGTGATGCAGATTGGGCTGGTTCTCCAATTGATCGAAGATCTACTACAGGATATTGTGTTCTACTTGGAAGGAACCTTATATCCTGGAAAAGTAAGAAACAAAGTGTTGTTGCTAGATCTAGTGCTGAAGTTGAATACCGATCTATGGCTTTGACTACATGCGAACTTGTGTGGATCAAGCAACTTCTCCAAGAGTTGAAACTTTGTGGAAATGAGTCATTGAAACTGTACTGTGACAACCAAGCAGCCCTTCATATTGCCTCCAATCCAGTGTTTCATGAGAGAACGAAACATATAGAAATTGATTGTCATTTTATTAGAGAGAAGTTGTTGACTAAGGAACTTGTTACTGAGTTTGTCAATTCTAATGAACAACTCGGAGACATTATGACCAAATCTCTAAGGGGGCCTAGGATTCAATTTATATGTTCCAAGCTTGGTGCATATGATCTATATGCTCCAGCTTGAGGGGGAGTGTTGATATATATTGTATTGAAGAATTGGTCTTTTTGGTTTTGGGCTTTTTAGGTTTAGGTCCATTGTCCCTTAAAAGGACTTTTTATGTAATAGAAAGTTAAGAGTGCAGTAATAATATTTTTACTATTCCATTTTCTCTTCCAAACTTTAACAGAAAGAAATGTGAATACCCAGTTAAACACTGAATAGTTTGTTATAAAAATATCTCCTCCAAATTCCAATACTCCAAAAAATGTAAAAGTGGATCATCGCACAGAAACAACCAAACCCTCTCACTAATGCCACACCTACATGAATCAAATGCAATTATGCCACCACTAGGTTCTATAAGAAAAACAAAGTATTTGTTAAACTATAGAAAAGAGAGTCATTGACCTGAAACCGTGTTTTTTGAAACAGCAAGGATGTTTCATTTATATTGAGAAAATGAAATTAATACAAATAAACAGAGGAGACTTCGTATCTTCTAATAATAAAGATATGATATAATAAATAAAAACGTTTCTACTAATAATAATATATACATAGATTTGAGTATATGCATGTGTACATGTATGTGTGTATGTGTATGTGTATAATCTAGATATCCCTTATTTCTATAATTATAAGAATACCAATAAACCCATTTAGGGTGGGCCTTTTAAGTGGTTTCTCAAAAAGTTAATTTTAGTCTCTGCACACCTGTTTTTAATCTGACTACATAGAAAGAAGCCCGAACACTTCAAACTTGTAATTGTGCCTTTACATGACATTTACATGTCGATCATGTGAAGTTACATGTAGCTGTAAGTCTAAAAATTTTATACTTGTATTAAAAAATATAGGTTAAACCATTCACTTAGTCCCTACTATATATATAGTTGTCCACATTTTACTCTCAAATGAGGAAACTGAGTTTTATTCCCTACACATGTATAAAAGTTAAACTTTGGTCGTTTGTGCTAACACCAGAAAAAACTTTCTGCGGTGTAAAACCACTCCAAGGACTTTCTGGCTATGACAAACTCCAACAAAAAACTGTTCACCAACTAAATTTATAGATTTCTCATGTAGGAACTAAAACTTATTGGAAACAGGAAGAGTAATAGGGACCAAATGAATAGTCTAACCTTGTTATATATTCCCACACATGAGAATAATGAAGAGTTACCTTCGTGATGCTTATGAGAACTACGATGATCAGGGGAAAGAGTATTCCCAAAGTTAGAATTGGAATGAGATTGTAGTCCAGTGTTGCTGCTCAAAAGAGCCTGTTTGGTAGACATACGAGCAGATTCAGTTTCTTCAGAAACAACATCACAAGCAACATCCCTCCATGAAACTGGGGCTACATCTAATTCACTATTCCTGTGTGAACATAATGCAGTATCATGCAAGCTAGGATGCTCGAGTGGCCCGTCAGAATTTGAAGCATACATGTTTGGTGCCTGTGAATATCTAGCAATTGGATGCTCAATTACAGGCCATTCATCATGAAAAACTTGTTGCTCAGAATTATTTTGACAGGGAAGACCTAAACTTGACTCCAAATTTCTACATGCAGAAACTCCTGAGGTATTACAGTTGTTCACAACATCTTGTGATGATGTTCTACCCATTCTTACAATGTCTGCCATTGAAAGATGTCCTTTTTTCACTCCTGTGATGGAGGGTTGAGGTCCTGAAGAGGCTTGGACAGAATCCGATACAGAATGTCTTGTTATTAAGGACTGTCTTCCATTATCATTACTATAATAATCACTGCATTAAATTTAAAATAAAACATATGGAGAGTAGTTAGAAATTTTATTTTAAAAACTAATCATTAACAGTAACAATCTAATCAAAGTGATATCAATATGTATAAAAGGCAGGCAAATAAAAACAAATATTTTCACCTTACACTATCAATTTGGTTTATACTATCAATCTGGTAGCTAACAAAGAAACTGCAATGTCAGTAAGAGTTTACGCATTTGATATAGATCCTAGGCATCAAAGCCACCGAATGTATTCACATGATTGCTATAGGTGGAGAAAAAAATACTTGAGACATAACAAGTTGTAATGAAAAGATAAAGGAAAGGTAAAGTCTTGGCTATAAAACATGATAACAAGAGTTTAAGAGTTTAATGGCCAGGGTTCTTCTCTCCAACAGCATAGGTTAAAACGCACGAGTAGGACCAAAATTGCACCACCTATGCATCATAATCAATTTCATACATTCGAGCAGGCTCTTGGACCATAACATCATGGCCCAGCACCACTATAGTTGAACCTGGCTACTCACACCTGTTGCAGCCACTTTTGCACCAAAAAAAGTGGGTATTTTAGGCAAGCAATCTTACAATTTCTCCCACTACTTTCGTCAAAACAAAGGGTTGAAACGAAGGCTTCAATTGAAACCCTTGTTTTTGCACTCTCATTTGGACACATCTCTTTGGATGAACCACACATCCTTCATTGGCACTCTAGCACTCTCCCATGACATTGTGATTTTCAGCTAATTGATGACTGCTGATAAACCGTTGTTAGTCTACAAGAGGAGAGAGAGAGTTAGGTAACTTAACTGTCTAAGCAATTAAGTAGCGGGTTAGAGGCGGTAAAGGTTGGTATTATAAATACCAACCATTTAGCAGTTTTGGGGGACTTTTGGTGAGTTGTAGAGTAAATAACGGGTTCTTGGAACTCTGTTGAGAGAGGTTATGCTCTCGAACATTCATCTGTACATTGCGATTACTAGTGAATATACATCATTCTTTCATTCTTTCTGGTGTATGGCGTGAGTAAGTGCTTTGCAATCGGGTTTTCTAATTAGAAACGTAACATTTTGGTCCGACCTGCCGGATTCTTGGAACGGAGGGGCGCGGGATAGTCATGGAGGGAAGAACTGACGGGAGACTTAATGTGATGGAGGGACGAATGGAGACGGTGGAGATTGCGGTAGATGGGATTAAGGCAGAGATGGGAGCGCTGCGCCAAGATACGTTGGCAATACGTAAGGAATTGAAGGAAATTGTGAAAGCTTTGGGGGACATGGGACGACAACGAGACGACCCACAGTCGGAGGATAGTGTGGTGTTGGTGAACAGGAATGCTAAGAAAACAGGGGGGCATAATGGCGGTGGAACGAGTGGACGGACAGATAGTGTGATCAATTGGAGAAAAAAAGTGGAACTTCCCACTTTCGAAGGGTCGGACCCTCTTATCTGGATCCATCGGGTAGACAGGTTCTTTGACCTGCAAGGGGTAACCAAGGATGAAGAAAAAGTGAGGCTGGCATACGTGAGCATGGAGGGCAGTGCGGGCTACTGGTTCCGATTCTGGAAGGAGAAAGCACGGAATCAATCGTGGGCGAGGTTGAAAGAAGCAATTATCGCAAGATTTGGGGAAAGAAGTCGGGGAACGGTCTTCGAAAGGTTAACCACCACCAAGCAAACCGATCGGTAGACGATTTTATCAAAGAATTTGAGATATTGGTGGCTCAGACTTCGAAGGTGCCAGAGGAGATACTACTAGGTTATTTCATGGGGGGACTGCAGGAGCCGATACGCAGTCAAGTACACTTATTAGATCCTAAAGAGCTGATGGACGCGATGCGCATGGCGCGAGATGGGGAAGCCTTGCATGGTGGGGTGAAGATCGGAGGAACGGGCAGAAGCACATTGAACTGGAGTAGACCAACGGGGTCTGTGTCGCGAATTGAACCCATACGTCAGAACCCAGAGCGAGTGGGTCCAGCAGGGAGTACCAGTACAGTATGGAGGGTACTATCTCAGGCGAGTGGGGCGGCGTCGAACAACCTGGAAAACAAAGGTAGAAATTTTCGAAATTTGCCTTATGCGGAGTACGTTAAACGTCGGGAAGAGGGGAAGTGTTTTCGGTGTGGGGGGCCGTTTGGGCCGGGGCATCAATGTCCATAAAGGGTCTAAGGTTGTTACTACTGGCGGAGGACGACGAGGAAAATGGGGTCAAAGCAGAGGAGGTGACCCAATTACAAATGGAGTTATCTGCATGCTCTGCAGGGGGCTTAACGTTGGCCAAAACAATGAAGATGCCGGGAGAGATTGCGGGAAGACAAGTGACAGTGTTGATCGATAGTGGCGCGAGCCACAATTTCATCAATAAGGAGTTAGTAGAGGAACTGGGATTGACCACGACGGACACCAAACCTTACATGGTTAGTTTGGATGATGGGTGGAGAAAGGAAACCCGAGGGTGTTGTGAAGGGGTGCAAATCCGCATTGGAGACATTCGAATTTCAACGCGATTACACTTGTTCGAACTAGGAGGGGTGGATGTGATTGTGGGGGTGGAATGGTTGGCTACCCTGGGGAAGGTGACTCTGGATTGGAGCAATTTGACAATGACCTATATCCAGGAAGGGAAATTGGTGACCATCAGGGGGGATCCTAGACTGACCAGAAGCTTGGTAATTCCAGAGGCGTTGATGAAAATTAAGGAGGCTAAGGCATGGATGTTGATATGGGAACTGGGCGAGATGGAGAAACTGGAGGATGACAGGGGAAAATAGGGAATAACAGAGAACCAGAAAAAAGAGATGGAGGAAGTGTTGAAGCAACATGCAAGGGTGTTTCATGAGTCAAAGGGGTTGCCACCTGAGAGGCATATGGTCCACCAGATAACCTTGAAGGAGGGGGTAGATCCCATAAATGTAAGACCCTATCGGTATCCGCATGTCCTGAAGAACGAGATAGAAAAACAGGTGGCTGACATGCTGAAAACCGGGGTGATTCGGCCCAGTACCAGTCCGTATTCGAGTCCAGTCATACTGGTGAAGAAGAAGGATGGCTCCTGGAGATTCTGTGTGGACTACCGAGCCTTGAATCACGCCACTGTTCCCGACAAATTTCCGATTCCTGTTATACAAGAATTACTAGACGAGTTGAGAGGGGCAAGGTTCTTCTCGAAGGTGGACCTGAAATCTGGATATCACCAAATACGCATGGGGGAGAAGGACATACCCAAGACGGCCTTTTGAACACATTTGCGGCATTATGAGTTCGTGATCATGCCGTTTGGCTTGACTAATGCCCCATCAACTTTCCAAAGCGCGATGAACGAGCTGCTGCGGCCATATCTGAGGAGGTTTGTCTTGGTTTTCTTCGACGATATTTTGATTTACAGTCCGACATGGGCTGAGCTTCTGAAACAGGTGGGGATGTTGCTGAGGAGGTTGGAGAAAAATGGCTGGGTCACTAACCAGAAGAAAAGCGAATTCGGAAGACTTCAGATTGGGTACCTCGGCCATCTGGTCTCGGAGGAGGGGGTAGAGATGGACCCGGAGAAAGTTAAAGTTGTGGTTGAATGGGATAAACCGAGGAATGTGAAGGCGTTGAAGGGGTTCCTTGGGCTGACCGGATATTACCGCCGTTTCGTCAAAGATTATGGGAAAGTGGTTAAGCCCTTGACAGAATTGCTTAAGAAGGGGGAGTATAAGTGGAGCGAGAGGGCAGAGGAAGCTATGAGACGATTGAAGGAAGCGGTGACCACTGCACCCGTACTGGCGTTACCCGATTTCGAGAAGCCATTCCACATCGAATGCGATGCCTCGAGGGGAGGAGTTGGAGCGGTCCTAACACAAGACAGAAAACCCATAGCACATTTTAGCAAAGCATTGTCGGCTGGATCATTAAATAAATCAATCTATGCGAAAGAGCTTATGGCCTTGGTGATGGCCATACAACACTGGCGACCTTACTTACTTGGGCAGAGATTTATTGTGCACACGGACCAAAAAAGCCTGCGGCATTTGCTGGAGCAGAGAATTACGACCCAAAACCAGTAGAATTGGCTGGCCAAACTCCTTGGTTACAACTTTGAAATAGTGTATAAAGCGGGTACGAATAACAGAGTTGCAGACGCTCTGTCCAGGAGAATGGAGGAGTCGCAGGAAGAAGGAAAGGAACTGAGGGTGCTATCCAGACCCTACTGGCAGAGTTTTGAAGAGGTCATGAAGGAGGTAGAGGAGGATGCTTATCTGAAGAAGATAGTGGAAGAAATCAGGAAGAACCCAGACTCGCACCTTCCTTTCACGTTAGAAAATGTGAAGCTTCATTACAAAGGACGACTGGTTATCTCTGCCCAGTCCACCTGGATTCCAAAACTTCTGGCCGAATTCCATCTAACTCAGACTGGGGGGCATTCTGGGATATACAGGACATATCGGAGGGTGGCCCAGTCACTTTATTGGGTGGGGATGAAGAAGACGGTGACCGAGTATGTGGCGGGATGCTTGGTATGTCAACAACATAAATACCTCACGTCGTCCCCGCAAGGTTTGCTGCAATCGTTACCATCCCAAATGCTGTGTGGGAAGAAATCAGCATGGATTTCATCATTAAATTGCCCAAGTCGAACGGATTTGATGGCGTGATGGTGGTCGTCGATCGGCTCAGCAAATATGGCCATTCGTGCCATTAAAGCACCCATATTCAGCACGCACCATAGCTGATATATTCGTCCATGAAGTGGTGAGATTACATGGGATACCAGCTTCGGTGGTGAGTGATCGTGACCCTCTATTTCTGAGCGTTTTCTGGAAAGAGTTGTTCAAGAGACAAGGAACCCAGTTGCAAATGAGCACCACGTACCATCCTGAAACGGATGGGCAGACGGAAGTGTTGAACAGAGTTTTGGAGGGTTATTTGCGTTGTTTCTGCTCGGAACAGCCAAAGGGGTGGAGTGGGGTTTTACCATGCGTGGAATACTGGTATAACACCCGTTTCCAGGGGGCTACAAAATCTACCCCCTTCGAGGTGGTGTATGGACGACCGCCCCCTTCCTTACACAGGTTCATTCCAGGGGAAACGGCGGTAGAGGCCGTTGCCCAAGAATTACAAACACGGGATGAAGCTTTGAAACAATTGAAGTTCCATTTGGTGAGAGCACAAGAGTTAATGGTCAAGCAAGCCAATAAGAAGAGGAGGGCGACAGATATTGAGGAAGGAGATTGGGTATACCTCAAGATTAGGCCCCACCGGCAGGCGTCGATGCCTTCAAAACTACACCCCAAGCTGGCTGCACGGTATTATGGCCCTTATCAGGTTGAACAGAGGGTGGGAAGAGTGGCATATAAACTCCAGCTGCCCACATCAGCTCATATCCACCCGGTCTTTCATGCTTCCCAGTTGAAGAAGGCAGTGGGAGATAGATCTGTGGAGATGGAGCTACCAGAAGATTTACAGGGAGAAGGGCCATATTATTGGCCTACAAAGGTGCTGGACCAAAGGCAGATCAAAAGAGGGGAAGAGGAAGTTTCCGAAATACTGGTTGAGTGGCAAGAAGGCGGACGCGATGGAGCCACATGGGAGGACGTCATTACCATGCGTGATCAATACCTAGAATTTGACCTTGGGGACAAGGTTCAACTTGAGGTGGAGGGTAATGATAGACCATTGTTAGTCTACAAGAGGAGAGAGAGAGTCAGGTGACTTAACTGTCTAAGCAGTTAAGTAGCGGGTTAGAGGCAGAAAAGGCTGGTATTATAAATACCAACCATTTAGCAGTTTTGGGGGACTTTTGGTGAGTTGTAGAGTAAATAACGGGTTCTTGGAACTCTGTTGAGAGAGGTTATGCTCTCGAACATTCATCTGTACATTGCGATTACTAGTGAATATACATCATTCTTTCATTCTTTCTGGTGTGTGGCGTGAGTAAGTGCTTTGCAATCAGGTTTTCTAATTAGAAACGTAACAACTGCTTTATTCATCCTTGTGATAATGCTTTATTATGTTCTCTTTCTTCGCTATTTTTGAATGCTTTGCTCTCTGTTCCCACAATTTCAACATTTTGTAATATCTGGCAGCCTGTTCTCTCAATGCAACAATGAACATTACTCTATGAGACTCTTCTTGCTAATCTTTTGCTTTGTTCTCTATTCTCTTTTGAATTATCAAAAAATTTTTATTTTTAGCATTTACACACCATGTTAACTATTTAATTTGTATATGTGAAAATAGTTAAAACCTAGGTATAGGATTAATTCCCTTGTATAAAATATATACATAGGTAATGTATTTATAATAAAAAATCATACAAAAGAATATGGGCTAAGCCCAAACACAAACAATATTGTAACTAAAAATATCTAACAATTTGTTAGGAACCTGAGTAAGAATCCTAACTATCTTCCTCTCTCAGACACTTCAGTAATCGCAAATAGAATTTGGGTAAAGAATTTTGATTGTATTCACAGCAAAGAATCAAGAAATACAAAGAGAAAACAGGAGCTTAACCTCCTTCACCAGGTACAGGACCGGTCTACACACACAAGATACTAATTGTCTACCGAAAACAGTAAAAGAGCTCCTCTTATATAGACACCTGTCCCACCCCCCTTAACCGCTCAGCAGTTCCTTATTTCTCTATTCTTTTTCTCCTTTCCTATACTCTCTAAGTCCTAACACAATTCCCATCAAGATGGTGCATATAAATAGTAAGTATCAAACTTGTTACAAGTCCTTGTAAAGACTTAGTGAAAATATTTGCTAATTGATCATTTGAGTTAACAAACTTAGATATAATCTTTTCTCAAATAAAATGACAATTGACCTTGTTAGAATACTAATTAAATGAGTGTGTAGAGTAATTATTAAGTCTAAGTAGGGAATAGTATGTTGGGAACTCTTCCAGCTATACCTAGTCTTGTACCTAGGTGGTCTAGTGCAGATTTTTTATCCTCCATCTTCTCTTGTATCATATTTCTATCATCATAAATCGAAGATCATAAAAGAGTTGGTGTTTCAAGCCCTCCAAAATATATATTTTCTCTTTTTTAATCATAAGTAACCTTAATATGTTTGGTTATTTCATGAAAGACGGGATTAGAGATAATATGAAGAGTCTGATTGCCATGTATAAGTGACATCTCCAAATTCCAATTCTTTTAAGTAATTCTTTAAGCCAAACAAGTTTAGAAGGGACTGAGGTCATAACCCCATATTTTCCTTCTATACTAGATCTTGCCACAACACTTTGTTTATTACTTTTCTAAGAGATCAAGTTAATACCAATGAAGACACAATATTTGGAAGTGAATCTTTTATCAAAAGGAGATCCAGCCTAATTAACATTTGAATAATAGACAACTTTAGTATGGTTACTGTGACCATGTAGAAAACTTTTGGAGATCCTTTAATGTACTTTAACATATAAATGACTACATTTCAATGATCTACACATAAAGAATTGAGAAATTGACTCATCACATTGACGGTAAAGTTAATGTCAAGACAAGTAATAGTAAGATAGTTCAACTTTCCAACTAATCTTTTGTACTTCTCAAGATCTAAGACTACCCTGATTAGGTAGGAGTTTGGTATTGGGATCCATGGGTGTGTCAACAAATTTTGAATTCATCAACACAAT
Organism: Vigna mungo; assembly: GCA_036885675.1. Classification (NCBI taxonomy): domain Eukaryota; kingdom Viridiplantae; phylum Streptophyta; class Magnoliopsida; order Fabales; family Fabaceae; genus Vigna; species Vigna mungo. The sequence continues at coordinate 29,782,077 of CP144691.1, forward strand.
TTCGTTTAAAATATCTAATGCACACTTCCTTTGAAATAAAACAATACCATTGTTGGATTATACTCAATCCCCAAGAAATATTGAAGTCTGCCAAAATCTTTGGTCTGAAAGGTGTGATTTCATACATGAGATGTCATGGTAGCGGCCATTGTCATTAAGAACAATGTCATCAACGTATACTATTAAATTGATACACTCAACACTTGGTGGCGGCCAAAAATTTGTGTGTAATCTTTGGCCGCAAGGCAAGCTCAAAGATGATCAAAAGTAACATCAAACCCAACTTTGATAGCAAAACCCACCAACAACGTACAACAGATTTCCCAAATTATAATGGGACGAGCTCCCAAGTCCGACCATTTAGAAGAACACTTATTTCATTAAGCATGACCTAACTAACGCCAACTAGGATAAGCTAAGGCATCACCTACATATTTTGGAATTAACACAAAAGAAATAGATGAAAGGAAAGTGTAAAAAGGTTGAGATTGTGTTAGGATATAGGGTATTTGGATATAATGGGAAATGGGGTTAGGGTAGAAGGGAGAGGAATTGTATAAATAGATTGATTGTATAGTTAGAAGGCACTTTTGGAGAGTTAGTTGTTGATAGGTTTTGACCTGTGAAGAGGGTTAAGCCTCTGTTACCTACTATACAGACATTGATACTGTGAAAAATATTCAATATTCTTTCTTTCTTGTGTTATTGTGGTGAGAAGGAGCGTCCTTGATTAGGTTCCCAATTTAGGAACCTATCAGGTTGCCTACAAACTCTCCCCAAATTACTTTGGATCATTACAAATTATGGCACACATAGATGAGGTGGTCTAAGAACTCAAGCTCCCAAATTCAGCATAAGTATAACTAGTCTTCCACGTCTCAACTCAAGTGATCCCTCACGTATGGCACTCAAGTAGCCAATTTTACCCTAAGTTTGATTTTAGAGACCTTCAATGCCACCTTACTATAAGTTGTGTTGGCCACTTGAGTGGGGCGAGGCTGTTAGCAACTTTGATGAGTGGCAAGTTTTATGGAGGTCCAAGCCCATTAAAACGTCACTTGGGAGATTGCTTCCTCCATTCCTGACAATATTCCTATGCTTGGCCTTAGTACTATTAGGGGCATGTATTGTTAGGAAACAACACCCATATAGAAATAAGCCTATGTTGGTGTATTCTTGCAAGACCCAAGTATGGTAAGTAGTGCCACTTGCTTAGTTAGATTGGGAAGAGGGTATCCAAGTAGTGACACTTTGATAGGTTTCTGAATAGGAAACCTATCTAAACTCAACACCGACATACACCAAACAAGAACACAGTTAACAAAAGAGCAATTCTGTATTGATTTCTCTTCAATCTGTACACACCCAAACCACCCAAGGGAGCCCAATTGCCCCTCCAAAGGGTAAAAGATTCCTGTCTATACAAAGAATATCAAAAACTATTCTGTACAAAGATACATCAGCTCTATTTATATGAGCTCATTCCCGCCCCCTAACTGTTATTATAGTTAGGCCTCTTTAATTCCTCTCCAAACTCTTCTTTTTCCTCCCATAGACCCTCCATAACCTATCACACTTGCTTAGTTATATTGGTTGCTTATTCATAGTGTTCAATATGTACATGTGTGCTTCTCCTATAAGGGGGTCCATTTGATTGTAGAATCATCCAAGAGAGTGGTTATCAGAAAATGGGTGCAAAGAGTGTTCTCTCTTACTTGGGAAGGTTTAGGCCTAGTCACATTTAACTTCCTTTCTATTAGGTTTCTTGGAGACAAGAAACCAGATTTCAAATTCAGTTTAAGAAATTATCACACAAATCATACTACACAATGTCTAATCACACTTTAATTAGGAAAAACATAATTCAGAAAACATCCAACAGCTTCCAAGGGAAGAAATTCCTCTCTACACAAGCCAAGCCCTGTTCTGAAACAAAAATACACACACCTATAGACTAAATAACTTCCTCTAACCACCCATAAATTGTCCAACTACTGTTAATTGTTTTGTAACTTCTAATTTTGAACCTTTTTCCTAACATACACTTTAAAAGTCTTATCAATACTCCCCAAATTCCAAACAACCTTGTCCTCAAGGTGAAAATTTCAAAATTGATCGCTAATGGTCCTTATCTTCTCCTTCTTCAGGCTCCTCTTCCTCTTCATTCTCCCCTAAAATTAACACCCGAAGGTTCTTATCAGAACATTTATGACCAGGACGGTATGGTCCTCCACATTGAAAACATTTGCCCTCTTCTCTTTGCATAATATATTCAGGGTAGGGTAAATTTTGCCATCCCTATGTTCTATTTTCTCCTAAATGCGAACGGCTCACCTTAGACTCTAAGGTTACTCCCCCTCCATCTCTTCTAGTTGTGCTAATATGACTAGAACTCCCCGATTCAATCTGAGCCCCTTTCAATGTTTCTACCCGAGAAACCACTCCCTTGAAAACATCCTTGATAAAAATTACTTCTAATTGTTGTCCTCTCACCAGACCTTTCATCTCTAGAAACTCCTTCCACATCTCTAGCGATCTCCATGGCTCTCAATAGATCCTTGGGATTGTGTGGGTGGATCTGGTTTCTAATATTAACATGCAATCCCACAAAAAAGTATCCCATTAGTTGATCATCTGTGACGTCCGCGACTTGTCCCATTAACATCTCAAATTCCCGTATGTACTCTTCCACTTCACCTTTCTATCTGACAGTAACCAATTTTTCAAACACTAATGCTCTATCCCTTCCTCCAAACCTTCTTATTAATGCTTCTCTCAATTACTCGCATGAAGGATTTTTGGTTTTCTTCCTCCAAAATCCGAACCAATGACTGGCTCCACCTTCCATAATGAAGAAGGCCAACTTAATTCGCTCACTAGGTGAAACCTCCTGGACTTCAAAAAAAATTTCCAGCCCTAGATATCCCACCCGTTTGGACCCCCTCCCTCAAACGAAGGAAGTTCCACTTTTTTCGTCCACCCCTACTGGTATTCTCTTTTGCCTTCCTCCCATTCATCACCAATATCTTCTCTTCTTCCTACTTTATCTCCATTTACAGAAACTCTGCTTCCTTCAGACCCCCTTTCAATATTCTTAAGTCTGCGCATAACATCCTCCATCATATCACTGAGACTTTGAAAGTTGTCTCTAGATTCCTCCCTCATTTCCTCAATTATCCTCCCTACTATGCTCACTATACTCTCCATGACTCTCTTTGGTGTTTTTGATTTTATCCGACACGTCGGACCAATTGTTAGGTTTCTTGGAGACAAGAAACCAAATTTCAATTTAATTTAAGAAATTATCACACAAATCTTACTGCACAATGTATTATCACACTTTAATTAGGAAAAACATAATACAAAAACATCCAACAGCTTCCAAGGGAAGAAATTCCCTTCTACATGGGACAAGCCCTGTTCTGAAACAAAAATACACACACTTGTAGGAGGAACCGTTTCCTCCTTTAAAGATAACCGCTACTAGACTAAATAACTTCCTCTAACCACCCATAAACTTTCCAACTACTGTTAACTGTTTTGTAACTTCTAATTTTGAACATTTTTCCTAACATACACCTTAAAAGTCTTATCACCTTCCCCTCTTATACATGTACATATCGAATACCCTTTCCAATACACCAATTTGGAAAAAAAAAAAATCATTTCCACCATAACAAGCAAAAGAAAAAAAAAATATTCAAAGGAAGGAAAAAATGGACAGAACAATCCATAATAGGACAATCAAAACATCAAAATAACACATGGATTATCCCATGGAATAAACTGTGACATTAAACCACACTCCATCAACAGTAACAATTTGAATTCACATAAGTTACTAAATTGCATTAGAAAACTCACCTTTTAATACTTTTCACCAAATCATGAGTTGTAGGACCCATAACTGAAGCACTAACACATACTGACTCACCCTCCCCCTTGCCATTAGCTTTATAATGCTCTGACATTAAGTTACACATATTTGACAAGGTAAGGCAATGCAATAGTAAATAACCACGTCAAAATACTAGCTGCGTGTACCAGAAATTGCATGATGTTCCGCAATCAGAGAAGATACCGTTATAAGTCACATGTGTTAATCCACTTTGCACAACACTGCAATCTCTGCCAGTTTTGCCTCCGCGACTCAACCCTGCATTCTTACCCCTAGTCCTTGAATTGAAGGGCCCCTTCATTTGTAGTTTAAAAAGCAAACAGATTATTCATCCCACAATTGGCTCAACCTTATCTCAATGATCATGAACAATGTCATACGAGGAATACCTCTTTTTTCTTTTCACGTTTATTTTTCACCTCATGAAATGTATCTGCAGTTAAGATATTGGAAACTACCAAGCTTAAAGATATATAAATCATGCCAACAATTCATAGATCATAACACTCAGAGTAAGATTTTTAAGTCGCCACTGTAGGTATAACTTATAAAATAATTATTACATAAGCCAATTACTTAATTATAAGAGAATTCATAATTGGATGGCATGGTGGTATTTGGTAAACATTCACAATATCAATGCATCCTAATTAGATTCAAATAAATAAAAGGATGCAGGATTGTCACTCACGGAAAATACACATGTTATAATAAATAAAACTAACAATTTAATTTTCATGCACCATCCTTGCAATGATTTTAGTTCTGTAACCGCATGAACTAAAACTTCTAGGATAGTCATTATAAAAGCGCCGACACGTTATAATTAATTTCATAGATAAATAATGCAGATAAATCATAATACACAAAATGAAGTCAGAGAAATCACTTTTAGACTATTCTTTCTTTCTTTCAATTTCTGAAATAGCGTACGGAAACATCAATCTCCACAGAATCATAACACAAACTTAAAATATAAAAGGAAGCAAACACTTTCTCGTCTTCATCAATTTCTCATGCAACAAAACAACGAGAAAAGGAAAAAAAACAAGACGTTCCACTGCAACAACGAAAAGGAGCACAGTATCGAAGAGCAAAACCTTGAGAGAGAAGCTTCTCAACGGCGCGGTTTACGTCCATGTCACATTCCTCGAGCACAGCGTAGATCTCATGCTCCGTGCAGTCCACGATCTCCTTCACGCTCTGCACCACCTTCTCCGTCGCCACCGGCATGGCGCTCTCCGCTGCAACGTGTTCTCCGCCGCCGTTCATGTTTCTTCTTTCACTTCCCGTTCTTCACCCTCAAATTTTGTCGCAGTTTCTATCCCTTTCAGCCAGAATACTCTGATCAAACAAACGGAACCTTTTCGCACACACACACACCTTTTCAACTTCTCGCGCTTCAGCTTTATATATATAGCGGTTTTTTTTTTTCTGACTTGTGGACTGCGGTTGAGTAATCCACACAGTCGCAGGCACACGCTGTTGTCACGAACTGTGATGTTTGGGGCTCTCACGGTCCAGGCTTGTTTAAGCACATTTTCGCCACGTCTTTGAAAATATGACTGTGATTGGTTGACGTGGGGAAGAGTCGGAATGACGTGGGAGATTAGATGCTTGGAAGGATGAAATTTTAAGATTTTCTTTTATTATTTTAATATATTCTTATTCTTGTTAATATATTCTTATTCTTATTCCTTCTTATTTAAAATAAAGTTTTTCTAATTTTAAGATTTAAATTTTTATGTCCTCGAGATTGAGATAAAATTGCATGTTTAAAAAGATAATAGTTTTATAATTTATAAAAGTTAATAATATGAATGCACTTCTAAGCTTCTTCTAACCCTTTTTTTTATTTCTAACATAAAATTTAATGATTGTATTTTAATTATAATAAAAAAGATTAAATATGTTTTGGGTTTTTAATTTTTAGTGAAAATTAAAATTAGTTTTTTTTTTTAAATTTAGTTCATTATTTTTAGAATTGCGTGAATTTAGTTCTTTTAATCAAAATTTAAGGTTTTAAACATATTTTTCAATTAATATTGAAAAATATATATATCAAACAATATAAACAATTCAAATGTTATCATGAAATATGTTTGAAATATCAAATAAACTTAACAAAATTTGGTTGAAAGGTCTAAATCCACACATTTCTAAAGTTGAGAAATTAAATTTAATCAAAATTTTGAAGATGGGCCAATTCCAATTTACACATAAAGTTAAAGGATACAAAACATATTTAACCTAAAACTTAAATTCAGACCCATTGGAAGTATTTCATACCGATCTAATCTTTTTTTTTAATTTATTTAATATTTGGTAAGTAAAAAAATATAATGAGGTACATTAGATTATTTAGTATGAAAAATAAAAAACAATACAAGAAGGAAGAGTTAAGTTATATTTTAAAAAATTTATCAGCTTTTCACATGTATCACATGTAGAAGTAACATGAGACAATATTGAAATGAATGTAGATGTTAATAATATGTTTTTGCAAAATTGATTTTATATTTTTCCTTCTTTCTTTTATTAGTTAATAGTTTTATATGGGTTTATTTTATAAATTATGACAAGTTTCATTATGAAAACTCGTGCCGCAAAGTACACATAAGTATTATTTTCTAAGTAACTTGTGATTTAAATAAATATTATTTCAACACATCACTTTTGACTTAATTCGAGTATTTTTTTTTAGCTCTTAATCACTCCTAATTAACTCGAGTACGTTAAAGTTTTTCCTATAAGTCACTTATGACCTAAATAAGTATTGTTGTGACAAGTTGTTCCTAACTTGTTAAACACAATATTTAAGTGATCAACAAATCACAGTTTTAACTTCTTAAAGACAACAATATGATCACAAATAATGTTTTTAGCAAAGTTTTAAGACAACAAAATTTCAATACAATTTTGGCATTTACAAAATGATCATTTTGGTCCTTCTTATCTTTTTAAAAGAGTCTTTATATAAACTTTATAAGAGATGGTCCTTGCAAACCATTTTTTGTACATTAAGTAACTTTTAATTTACTTGAATGTCTTCTTCTTGTTGTTATTGTTGTCCAACTTTAAAGTAGAGAAGCATTGAATATGAAACATTAAATTTGTTTATCTTCTTTATGTAACATCTTTGGTAGTTCATAGTTGACAACATTTATATCCATGTGTTGCATAGTTTTTTACTTCTTTAAGTGACAAAATAAAACACCTTACTAGACAGGTAGATTGGTTAGAGTTGACATGCTTATGTCTTAAAGTTAACAAAAATTTCAACTTTAGCTTGAACCTTAAGAGATATTTGAATGTCTTTGAACTTGAGTGCAAATCTCTTGACAATAGATGATGAAAAAATTACATGCATCTTTAAACTCAAGCTTTGGAATATTCTTCATGTATGTCAACTTAAAGTCTTGGTCTATACTTATTGCCAACTTGAAGTCTTTTTCTATAGTTATTGTTTGATTGATCTTCAATTACTTATCAATTGAAGTGAAACTTGGTATAGTACTTTATTGTTGTCACACAAAGCACATGCACTCATAATCTTATTTAGTGATTGTCAAATGCAGCTGCTACATGTTTTTAAGCTCTAAATTCAATCAAAACATTCAAGGTATTCAACTTTTGCCCCAACATTTAATCATATTTAACACATTTAATCTCACATACAATAAAATATTAAAAATCTTAATTCAAGTCATGGGACAAGACAAGTTGCCCATGCTTTAACCCGTACAAACTACAAGTTATGTAAAATGAGCTTGCATCATATGTAATCTATTTTGGATATGTGGAAAATTGGACTTAAATGTCTAATGCACCAACATTTTGTTTTAATGTAGATTATTGACTAACTCGTGTAACTCATCCACATTATCATTCCTAACTTTTTCCATAAATAAATTAGTGTATATTACACATTATACAAGACAGATCTATGTCGACTAGTGGAGATAAATGTCGTAATAGGTGGTGAGAAGATGATGTTGGTCTTACATATCTTGACATGTGTATATGTGTAAACCTAGGTTGTAATGAATATATTATTCTATGGTTTATTTATAAATCTAAGTATTGGTTTAGATCAAATTTTACTCTTTGATGATGAAGTATATTTAATAGGAGTTTTTCAAAAGACATCACTTATTATTCCAGTTGTATTTTTGATGTGTACATTTATGTGTTATTTTTATAATTTTTTTATATTAATATTTTAATATTTTAATGAAACTAAATTGTTTTTAACTTGCTAATAATAATATTTCATATATATATATATATATATATATATATATATATAATGGTTGTATCATTTATATATGTAAAATTACAAAAAGACAGACATATGTAAGAAAAATTTATTTGTGATTTATTATTAAATATTTGTGTTTATATACCTATTGTATATGTTTAACTTATATTTTGAAATGTTATATAGTTTTACATTGGATAGGATATAGATAAAATTTCATTAAATCTTTATATTATTTGTGTAGTTTGTTAACAAAAAATATGTACACATGTCTTTATGCTGTAATTGGATAATTTTTTATTATTAAATTACTTTTGTTCTCAACTGATTTAGTAATAAGTGAAATAAAAGTATTACTAAATTAAACTAATCCAATTTGTAAATCAATTGGATAAAATCATGTTATCGTAATCAGGCATATTTAATTTCACCAATTAAAAGTATAATTTTCTTAAAAAGATTCGAAACAAAAACATTTTTTTTGTTATAATCTTATATTTAAACTATTTAAGATATTTGATGCGATATTTGAATCTTGTAATATTAAAACAAACAACTAGCTAATGCTATATTTATCTCAACCTATGGTTGCATAAATATACAATTTAGGCTTAATTGTAATTTTTATTTATAAAATTGAAGTAATTTTGGTTTTGATTCCTTAAATTTAAATAAGTATTTATAAATTTTTAAATTTGAAAAAGATATTATTTTAATTTTTACATTAAATATTTTTAATCTCTTAAATTTAATATTTAAGGACTAAAACTATATTTAGATTTTTTTTCTTTTAAATTGAGGATCAGAATAAAAATCTACCTTAAATATAGAAAAAAAAACAATTAAACCAACATTTTTATTACCAATATTCATAACAAAATTGAGGCAATAGGACTCTAGTGAATTGTATATTTTGGAAATTGACCTAATGTCGAGCAACTTATAACTTTTTTATGACTTGAGTTTAAAAAATGGTGTTGATAGAATAATATGAAAAATATCGGTTCTAATTATTGTAGGATGTGATGTGATCATAGTCACGGTGTCTCAATCCATGGATAGGTGATGACTTGTATGGCTATGCATAGATGATCATATTATTCGAGGATAAAGAACTAATGGTCAAATATTCAGGCATCTCTAATCAAGATATATTTAAATAATATATTTAAGAATTGAGTGAAGTAAAATATAATTTCACACTCTTTTTGTTTAAAAAAAAACGGAAATCAAGGTTTTTCTTCATAATTTATGAACTCATATGGAAGTAATTAATAAACAAGTATTTTAAAATATATGCAAAGATTTTAGATATAAAAACATTAAAATACATAATTATTTGTTTAACTAAATTTTAAGAACCTTCTAAATTTAAATATTTTAATTGAATCTCCATTACATATTTGATATTTGTATACAAATTATTTTTTATAAATAATCGATTTAGTATAATAAATATTGATATATTTTATTTTAATAATAATAAAAAAATTACAATTTTAATAAAAAATCAAATCTTGTTTAAATTTCATTAATGATTATGATAATTAAAATGTGTTTGAGTTTTAGCTATTGTCTCTTTTTTAGTAATTGTCATATGTATTTATTAGAAGAAATAAAATTAATGATAATATATGATTATAATGAAGGGAGTCTTTTTGATCTTTGCGTGTTTTGTGCAAAGATTTGGAAAAAAATATATATTAAGTGTAGGGATAGGAGAAAGACACGTTTAAGAAATAGAGAGAAAATGTTATATATGTAAAAGTTGAACGTATTAGATAGTAAATACAAATGTTATTTCACTAAGTGTGGGAAAGTATTGTAGATATTATGTATAATTGTATTTGGTAGATGTTATGTGTGGTTAGGTGGAGTAGACGTTAATGTGTGATGTTATGAAGGATAAACTGTGTAAGTGTGAACCAAATAAATGATATAAAATAAGTGTAGTAGATGGAGTGTTTAGTTAATATTACATAGAGACAACGTGATAACTAAAAATACTAACTTAGAATGAACGTGTTAGACAATAGGTGAAAATTGCACTAGCTAATGTTAAATGCAATTACACATAGTAAACAAATGTTTTAAATAAAAAAAAAACGCATAGCAGAATGGTTAAAGAATAGATAACTATAAAGAGAGGGTGAATTTGTTTTATGTTAAAATTGTTTTTTTTAACCAACTTTTACTTTTAAAACTTTATTTAACAAGTCTGAAAAATAACTTTAAATAAAAACAAGTAAACAACATGAATTAATATTTTTATACTGATTCAGATCAAAATATCTTATGTCCAATTGTTAATTACTTTAAAAAAAAAGCAAACAAGTTATAACAACGGAGTAAAGTATAAATTCAGAAAACACCTCTCTTAACAAATAAGAGATGAACAACACCTCCTCTTGACCAACAAAAGGATGAACACAACTTGACTTTGCCTTGCAAATAAGCTTCATCACTTAGACACACTAAGAAAAAGCTCTTCTTTTTACAAGCACCAAGAACACAAGCTTTCTTAAACACTCAGATATTTTCAAGCAAAGCTCTTGCTCTCTAACAATTTTAGTAACCCATTAACAACTCTGAAACAACTTATTTATAGGCCAAGGCTCAACAAAGGTAAGAAGCTAAAGAGCCAACTTCTAACTATTAGGGATAATCGATTATTCCAGAAGGTTATAAAAGTTTTTCCTTGAGATAATTGATTATCCCAAGTAATAATCAATTATCTGCAAACCTTAGGAATTCTTGTTTTTCGAGGATAATCTATTATCCCAAGTGATAATGGATTATTGTAGTAAACATTCTGAAAATGGAACATTTCACTTAACTCTGTGAGTTTACTACTCTAAGGACTTTAACTATTACAACTTTAAATACAACAAAAACTTTAACAAACATTCATCCAAGCATATAATTGTTTCTTCAATTCTTTATGCACTTCATCATCAAAATCCTTTTAAGCTTTGCACTAGCTTATTAGTAACAATCTTTCCCTTTTTTATGATGATCAAAATTCTTGTTTAAAGCTTTTTGTTAATACCTGCATGTTTACAACTTAGACAAAACAAATGACGTTAGAGAAATAATATGAGAATGCTTTTAACACGTATGTTTCTCCTCCTTTTTTATCATAATAAAAAATAATGGATCTCCCCCTAAATAGGAGCTCTCCATCAATATGACAAGTAAAGGTAATGAGGTAGTTTTAAAAAACATAATTTTATTGATCTTTTAACTAATGGTACAAGCTTAAAATTCATCACTTGAGGAATCATTATACTCTTTGTCTAAATGACACTCAATATTAGTGAGCCTATTATCTATATTGGAAATGAGATCATAGAAATGGTAATGTTAAGCAACTTGAAGATCAAGTAATTCTTGATGCCTTAGTGTATGAAGGTTGTATATCTCCTTCATTCTTCTTGTTAGATTAGCAATATTTTCTTCCATAGAGGAAGAGGAGCCAACAAGATCATGCGATGGTCCAACAACATTCATGGGATTAGGCATGGGAGTATCTTCGTCCTCTTCATCATTAGTTGCATCCCCTTTGTGAATGAAAATGTTTCCTTGTGGAATAAAACTCATTTGCCTTAAAGTGCCTTTGCTAATCTCATGTGAGGGCAAGATGTGAGAGAATTTTTCTTCTTCAATGTTCACCCCTTTGTAATCACAAATACGAGAGATTAATAAGGCATAAGGGAGATTGTACACATAATATCTTTTGGCCTTCAACATGGTGTCAATGATGAAGGCAGACCAATCTATGTTGATGTTGTTTAAGAGCCCATAAATTATTAGGAGGTCTTGCTTAGAGCATTGGCATGATTTGTGGTGTGTGTGTGTGGGGGGGGGGGGAGAAAGAATCCAAACAACAAGATAATGGATGAGACGTTCATCCATCTTGAGATCGTTGATAACGGTCTAAACACTGTTATTTTTATACATTAATTTGATATCAAAACACAACCTTTATGACTTAGAATTAGCTTAGAATCATGCAAAACACTTTAGTTTGATTACAAGAGAGTCAAAAGTGGTTTTAGAGATATTATGCTTGGTTTTACATTGTTTTGGTAGGATTTGATGAGAATTGAATGATAAAAAGGAAGAAGGAAGGACTTGGAATGAAGAAAGGGCGAGAAAAGATGCAAAAGAGGAAGTCATGTCCATCGCTCAACGCCATTTCCAGCGTTGAGCGCCAGCTTCGTGAATCGCCCAACGTTGAGCGCCAAAATTGACAGTTGAGCGTCCTACGATACTTGAGTCCACCGCTGAGCGGTGAAATGAGCGCTGAGCGCTTAAATGATGGACCTGGACCAAAATTCTGTTATTTTTCTATATTATAAATAGACCCAGTACGATCCTTAGGGTTATCTTTTGGCAAACAGAGATGTCCAGAACATCTTCTTCATTCCTTGGAGGCGGCTTTTGGATGCGGGAGCTCCAATTAACCAAATCTAGGGTTTATTCTTTCATTCTTTCCATTAATCCCATCTAGTTTCTCCATGTCTATGGTGAACTAAACCCTTTGTTGTTGGGGAACAATGTAATCCTTTTGAAACTCTCTTATATTGAAATTCTTATTTTATTCATATGCTTGTATTATCAATAGTTTGGGTTTTCTTCTCCTACTTTAAAGCTTACATCGTTTAACTCATTCGGTGTCATGATATTTTATTTTGTCGATACGGGGACGTACGAGGAAATCTAGAACTGGGAAGAATTCTCTTGATTATGAAATACTACCTAGGGATAGGAGTAGGACGGTCAATTGCTTTAAACTTCTGTGATTAATGCATTAATAATTAATAGGGAGACTAGGGATAATAAACTAGTAATTAATAATAGGCTCTTTTCACCGAGGGATCGGGTTTAGAGTAGATTAGAAAGCTGTATGAACATTGATAATAAAGCGAATTTAATAAGAATAGTAGATATAGGAGGGTGGATTAGGATGAAATTGTAAACCCCAACAACTCCATCAATTCATAGTTTTATTTGCCAATTGATCACGCTTTGCATTTGCATGTTTAAATTCGGTTTTTGCATCACAACTACAAATTATTCTTCTTTCAAGTCTTATGCAATCAATTCACATGAACGTTTAGGCCACTGAGTCCCTTGGGAAACGATATATGGACTTATTGTTCTATTACTACTTGATACGATCTGGTACACTTGCCAGGGTCTTAACATTTGCCTACTAGTAATTGCTTGCGCTCATTTTGCTAATGTGGATTTTGGAGAAAGGATTAATAGGCAAGGATTCAATTGAAACCTTCAACAGCAAGATGCACTTTAACCACATCTTCCTGGATAGGTAGGTGAGCCACATTTGTCTAGATATCATCGTTAAGGATGATATTAACCCCTTTCACCTTTGTGCGAGAATCTTCATTTCGTACTTTAAAGTTAAAAAAGAATACTCAAACTAAATCTGGGTAATAAACACCTTTGAGTTCTAAGAAATGTTGCAAGCCTTGATTGTATACAAGGTTTGGAAACTAAAAGCCATTATTGGCAAAGCAGTTGAGAAAGATGAACTTGGAGCCACCAACTTGCGTTCCTTCTAGAAATTAATGTACTCTTCGTGTTTCCAGGATTAGAGACTCATCTTTCAAGGTTTACAAGTCTTGGAGCAGGTGTAAGAGATTGTTAAAACTCCGACAAGTGTACTGAATTGTATCAAGTAATATAAATGGTAAGACCAAGTAACGTTTTCCCTAGAGACTCATTGGCCTAGACAATCATGTGATTTGTTGATTATTTAAGACTTAAGAAACGAAAATCAATGTTTATAATGCAAAACAGAAAATAAACATGAATGTAGTTCTTGATCAATTGACCAAAAGATTATGCAGGTGAATGCTATATAGATGAGTTATGTTGTTGGGGTTTCTGACTTTATCTTATCCACTCTCATGTATTTACGAATTCAACTCCTTCATTAATGTCAATGCCACTTTCTAATTTACCCTAAACCTGATGTTTCAGTGAAGAGAGCCTACTCCTAATTACTAGTTTACAATGTCTTGTTTCCCTAGCAATTAATCATACATAACATTCGCACAGAAGCTTAAAGGCAATCGGTCCTCCTATTCCTATGTCTAGGTAATATTGCTCCCGAGATAATTTCTCTTAAGTCTAGATTTCCCCGTATGTGTCCTGTGGAAAATAAGACTGATTTATTATTCAAATCATGAAAAATACATTCTCAAACCTTCTATTTGTAATAATCTAGTTCTCCTAAAAAGGGAAATAGGGAAACTAGGAAACCTAGGAAAAAATAAAATAAAATAAAATATTATGTATCTATTTCCTCTAATTAGGAAGATTCTACAGATATTATCCCAGATTACAACACTCCCCCTCAAGCTGGATCATACGAGATTGTATGAACCAAGCTTGGAATAGACAAACTCAATTGTAGAGAGCGTCAATAAACCCAATAAATCAACTTGGACAGCAACGGATGAAAGCGAACTAGCACAATGAAACTTCAATTTGGACAGCAATGGACGGGGGCGATCTGGCACCATGAAACTTAAACTTGGATAGCAATGGATGATGGCGAACTAGCACCATGAAACTTCAACTTGTACAACAATGGACGAGAGAGATTTCCATCAAAAATGGATGATGACTTGCAACATCCAACAACAACAAACTTCAAGAACAGATGAAGGGCCTGCAGTGGCACATAGCAACAAACTGCAGGGATTGAATTGTCATCAATAGTGGCAAAAACCAACAAAACTTCAAGGGACTTAACTGCCCTAAACAGCGACAAGCCTTTAGGAAACATCTGTCCTGACAGAGGCAAACAACAACAGACCTGCAGGGACTACACTACCCTGCAGCGGCTGGAATTAAAAGGCTAACAGCAATAAACCTGTAGGGACTTAACCACCCTAAACAGCAACAAACCTTTAAGGGACTTAACTGCCCTGAACATATGGGAGGCCTTCAAGAAACATCTGTCCTGACATAGGCAAACAACAACAAACCTGCAAGGACTACACTACCCTGCAAGGGCTGGAACTTTCTCCTCCCCACGACTGAACAGCAAAACGTGTGTCGCAACCGAAAAATCGCGACGGGACGACGACGATCCAAAAAAGGAACGAGTTTTGAAAAAAAGATTTTGGAGTCGCCACCATAGTTTATTCTGGAAAACTATGGAAAAAACCATAAAGAAAAGACATGGTCTACGAAAACCTAAATTCAGGTTCGGGAGTCGGTTACGTGTGGGGAAGGTATTAGCACCCCACAACGCCTGCCCTAAGGCAGTACCTTTAATTAAATTCGCGAATAAAGATGTGGTTTTCAAAATGTTTAATTTCCCCAAATAGTAAAAATCAAGAGAGACAAAATATATTTTTTAAATTTTTGTGCCCGACAAGGATTGACCTTGCTCCTACGTATTCTCATTCAGAATGAGAAATCAGGGTTACGTAGTTCTTTCAAACTGTTTGGAAAATTTGTTTGAGGAATTTGTTTGGAAAAGTTGATTAGAAGTTTGTTTGGTATTTTCGGTATTGTTTTTTTTTTATGTGAAAAAAAGAAAACTCTCAGCACGAGGACGATGCGAATGATCACACACGTGCCTAAACCTTCAAAATGCTTTTGATATTTTTATAAAATGGGAAAAGATCTTAGCGCGAGGCTGATGCGAATGATCGCACACACGCTTAAACCTTTTTGTTATTTAAAATGGAGAAAAGGTTTTAGCGCGAGGCTGATGCGAATGATCGCACACACGCTTAAACCTTTAAAATATTTTGTTATTTTAAATGGAGAAAAGGTTTTAGCGCGGGGCTGATGCGAATGATCGCACACACGCTTAAACCTTTAAAATATTTTGTTATTTTAAATGGAGAAAAGGTTTTAGCGCGAGGCTGATGCGAATGATCGCACACACGCTTAACCTTTAAAATATTTTGTTATTTTAAATGGAGAAAAGGTTTTAGCGCGAGGCTGATGCGAATGATCGCACACACGCTTAAACCTTTACAATTTTTTGTTTATTTTTTGTAAAAAAAATTTATTTTTATTTTTATATTTTTATTTTTATTAACAAATGAATATAACAACACAAAATAATAAAACAAATAATAAAGCTAAATAAAAACAAAACAAATAAATAAATAAATAAAATCACAGTCCAAGCCCAATAAGAATAGGGGTGTAGATATAAACCAGGGGTGCAACATAAAATTTTGATCTAGGCCCAAAGGCAGGGGTGCAGCTGTGGAGATTGGGGGGTGCCACTCGAAATCTTGGTCTGGGCCCAAAGACAGGGGTGCAGCTGTGAATTTTGGGGTGTCACTCGAAAATTTACTGACCAGGCCCAAGGCCTCTTTTCTTGTGTTTGCAGAAACAGGGGGTGTAAATAGCAAACGGGGGTGCAGAGAAGAAGCTCCAGCCACCAGCCAGGCCCAAGGCCCTTTGCTCAGAAAATAGGGGTGTCTCTAATTTCTTCTCATTTGTGCCATCAACATCCAAGATCAAGGTTTTCTTTCCTCTCCCGAAACCTAGGGTATCCTTCGGAGGAGAAATAAAACTCTAGGGCAGCTTATCTCCGCTATGGCTGCACCACCGTCTCCACCTCCGCGATCAACCATTGGGAACCGTAGACTACGGTGCTGTCGGCAACGCCGCTCGCCACTAGAGCCATCGCTGGCCGGGGAGAACACTTTCCCCCTTACTTTACCCTTCGCGCAAGAGAAAACACCCCTGTTCGTGGAAGACGTCGGCCGTTCGTCACCGCAACGGTGCCGCTGCCACCATCGAGCCTACCGCAATCACTACCAAGGGCCGGTGGCGCCTCCCAGGGCCGGCGGTGCTGTGCCTTTCCTTTTCCCTTTCTCTTCACGTGGGTTATCCTCTTGCTGATGAATATAGCCTCTGCTACCAAGCCTGGACTGCCGCATCGGCAGTCGTGAATCGCCGTTTCAGGCGTCGCCTAGTGACGCCGATCACCGCCACAAACTCTGCCAACCACTGCACCAACTCCTTCCTCTTTCTCTGCTTCTCTGCTCTGTTTGGCTTTGTATTTCTGTGTTTCCTTCAGGTGCTGGACCGAATAGAGAGGAGAATTATAGGCAGAGGTGCCTGGGGCTTAGGCGACATCGTGACGTAGGGTTGCTGTTACGGTGGCAATGGAGGTAGTGCCGGTGATGAAGAACTCGGCGAGGTGGAGGATGTCGACGATTATGACAGTTTCCATATGCTTGGTGCCCTCTGCGACAAAATAGCAAAGACCTTCTGAAGCTTCTTGCGTATCACCTGAGAGAGCACGTCGAGATAGGCAGAGGTGACGAGTGAGGACGCCAATGAAACGGTTGTAATCAATGCTGCAGGCGTAGCCACCGAATTGAATGACCTGATCGAACAAGTATCTCGCCTCAAGGTGAAGGGAGTCTGGTTTTTGTTGTGAACACTGAAATTGGGAGAGGATGGGAATCAGGTTTGGCCGAACAAAATCATAGTGTCTGTGATGGGTGATCAAGTGTGGAGTTGATAGATTTTCTTCTTTGTTCCTTGTGTGATAGAGGAGGTTGTGAGTGATTGTGTGTGTCCTGAGGTGTGATAAGAATGGTTACGGGTTTGTCATGAAGCAGTGATAAGCCAAAGGGGAATTTTCTGCTTTTTATGGGGATGAAGGTAAAGGAAGGAGATATTGTCTTTCTCTCTGTTTTTGGTGTTGAAGAAGATGGAGGGGAGAATCTGTGTGTGATTGGTTCTCTCTGTTTTGTCTTTGGTTCTCTGTTTTCGTTTGAATGCAGGGAAAAATAATTGAGAAAAATGTGACCAAGAGCCTGTGAATGAAGATTTGATGGAGATGAAAACAGTGGAAGGGTCTCGGTAGTGTGATGAGAATGTTGTTTTTGATGATAGAATCTGTGTGTATGATCCGAATGGATGAATTGGAGTGATGGAATAAATATTTTTATGGATATGAAGATTGTGGTTGGTTCAATGGTGGTGTTCGGGTGTGTGTGGATGAATTCCGTGGGTGAAAGATTCTGATGAGTGATGGAGAAGATGTGTGTGAATTCCAGGTAGTGTGAGGGCTGAACGATGATTATGAATGGTATCCCTTGGCCAAAAAATGATGATGTTCTGCTATATTCTTTGCTTAAGTCTGTTGTAACCGTTTTCATCCCCACGTTTTTTTCAACTCTTTTCTTTATTTTATTTTCATTTTATTTTCTTATTTTCCTTTTCTTTTTCCTTTTTTTTATTTTTTTCTTATATATTTTCTCATTTCATTTTTTTTTTCAAAAAGAATCAAATCAACTAATAATAATAATAATAATAATAATAAAACTAAATCAAATACCAAAATAGTAAAATCAAAATTAAAAATAACAAAATAAAAATAAAATAAAATCAGACAAAACTAAAAACAAATTCCGTTATTTAGTCACCCGGACGAAATTGGGTGTTGACAGCTGCCCCTCTTTACTTAGACTTTACTGGATAATATGAAAATGTGATATTTTCGTATTATCTGAGTAAAAGTTAAGTAAAGATAGAAACACTAATTTCGTCTGGGTTTCAAAAATGAAAGAAATCAAACAAAAATAAAACAAGTCACGACCAAATGACCATTGCCTAACAGAGGGCCAAAATGACAGAACAGAAATTTAAACTCGATCATTGCAAAGCGAAGGGTCGATAACAGAAAACAAAAACCTGGATTTGACCATTGCCTCGCAGAGGGCTAAACTCGCAGAACAAAAATTTAAATCCGACCATTGCCAAGCAGAGGGCCGATAACAGAAAATTAAAACCTGGACTTGACCATTGCCTCGCAGAGGGCCAAACTCACAGAACAGAAATTTAAATCCGACCATTGCCAAGCAGAGGGCCGATAACAGAAAATTAAAACCTGGACTTGGCCATTGCCTAGCAGAGGGCCAAACTCACAGAACAGAAATTTAAATCCGACCATTGCCAAGCAGAGGGCCGATAACAGAAAATTAAAACCTGGACTTGACCATTGCCTCGCAGAGGGCCAAACTCACAGAACAGAAATTTAAATCCGACCATTGCCAAGGAGAGGGCTGATAACAGAAAATTAAAACCTGGACTTGACCATTGCCTCGCAGAGGGCCAAACTCACAGAACAGAAATTTAAATCCGACCATTGCTAAGCAGAGGGCCGATAACAAAAGAAAAACTTGAGCGTGGGGTGCCAGGCGAGCTGGGCTTTGGGTGCCAGACAAAACTGGGCTTTTGAAATTTTGAAAACTGCCAGATGAAACTGGGCTTAGGGGCCCGTGTGGAAACTGGGCTTATGGGCCAGTGTGGAAACTGGGCTCGGTGGGCCAGTGTGGAAACTGGGCTTAAGGGCCAGTGTAAAAACTGGGCTTAAGGGCTAGTGTAAAAACTGGGCTTATGGGCCAGGTGAAACTGGGCTTATGGGCCAATATGAAAATTGGGCTTGGTGGGCCAGTGTGGAAACTGGGCTTAAGGGCCAGTGTAAAAACTGGGCTTATGGGCCAGGTGAAACTGGGCTTATGGGCCAATATGGAAATTGGGCTTGGTGGGCCAGTGTGGAAACTGGGCTTAAGGGCCAGTGTAAAAACTGGGCTTATGGGCCAGGTGAAACTGGGCTTATGGGCCAATATGGAAATTGGGCTTGGTGGGCCAGTGTGGAAACTGGGCTTAAGGGCCAGTGTAAAAACTGGGCTTATGGGCCAGGTGAAACTGGGCTTATGGGCCAATATGGAAATTGGGCTTGGTGGGCCAGTGTGGAAACTGGGCTTAAGGGCCAGTGTAAAAACTGGGCTTATGGGCCAATATGGAAATTGGGCTTGGTAGGCCAGTGTGGAAACTGGGCTTTTGGAATTTTGAAAATGCCAGATGAAACTGGGCTTTGAAATTTTGAAAATTGCCAGATGAAACTGGGTTTTTGAAAATTTGAAATTGCCAGATGAAACTGGGCTTTTGAAAATTTGAAATTGCCAGATGAAACTGGGCTTTTGAAAATTTGAAATTTTTGAAATTTTGATAGAAGTTTGATTTTTGAAACAATATGGCTTGAAAGAGAAAATCTGAATGTTATTCTTTTTGTATTTTTGAAGAATAAGGATTCGATAACCATTCATATGAATGAAGAGGGTTTAGATCCGAAAAAATTCTTTTTATGAATTGATGAAAGACATTTGCTTTTTCATTGCTTGAGTCAGTCATCTCACTTGCAATTATCAAACTGATCTTTATTTTCAAAGTTTTGTGAAATATGAGTAATGTCATACTTCCAAGGTCTAAACTTTGAGTTTATTATATTTTGACTATTCTTCCGAGACATCAGTGCACACATGCTTGAATTTATTGGCAAGAGAATGGTTGGAGACATTTAGAAGGGTTTGGAGAAGACTAGGACAGCCACACAGGAACATCATCCCTCATACACTCCTCAATGGAGATGTGATATGTGAAATTCAAGGTGAAATGAGACACCCAAAAGCTGCCCCAGTTTGGTGTTTGGGAAAATGGACATGGGGTTTGGATTTATGAAAATCAGGATGAAAAATTCCGGTGAGATTCATAAAGTTGCCCCAGTCTTAAGATCACATATTGGTGAAAAACTCGTGAGAGACTCAGTTGCCCCAGCTTTTGCAAAGGGTTGATGAATTTCAGGGGGAAGATGTACGATGAGATTCACCAAGCTGCCCCAGTTTTTTTTCTTTGGCATAGGGTTCTGTTTGGAAGGGGTAGTGGGTATGCAGAGGATTGGCTAAAAGGATGAACCCAATTGGTTTGATTATTTTTTGCATGCTTCTGGTTAGATGGCGGGGTGATCCCTTCCTTCCGAGACATTATTTTTTCTCTTTTTTTATTATTTTTTTTATGACACATTGAAAATCATTTCGCCTTATCGCAAAAATTAAGCTTTATGAAAAATTGAGCAAACATTATCCAATATGTGTGGACTTTATTAAGCTTGTAACGTGGCCAAGGGCTAAAGGTATTGAAAGAAAGGGTATAAAGGCCCAAATGAATGTTTGTTGGTTATATATATTTTTTGAAACAAGGGTTATCATTTAGGCATTGCATCAACTATTTGACTTTTTGAGCGCTTTGTTTTTCTTGAACCTTGGTTTTCATTCTTTTTGCTCAACATCACTTTGTGATTTTTTGTTGTTTTTTTTTTCTTTTTCACTCTTCTTGATGAATTCTCTTTGTTTAATCATTGAGTGCTCTTCATTTGAATCATGAGTTGACTCTTACCTGATGATAACCCTTGCTTGGGGATAATTTTGAAAAAAGAATTCATTTTTGGCTCAAATGGGGTGACAATGGATATGTTTTCTTTTTACTTTTTGGATAATGACAAGGAAGCCACACATCACTTTGAACTCTGATTGCTTTATTTTCAAAAGATTAATTTTGCAACTACATGACCTCAACATGAGTCTTTTTTTTCTTTTTCTTTTTCCCTTCTAGACTGCCCTTTCAGGTTTTCAATCTAGAGGACTTATTCTCTTTTTGAAAGTTTCTTCTTTCGTTTTTTTTTTGCTTTATATTTTGTTTGTCTCAATGGATTCGGGGATCACCCTACTAGTGCAAGCGAGAAAACTTTTGGCCAAGCCAATCTGCCCAGTGTAAAGGTTTACTCTGTTATTGAGGGCAGTGATAGTGTTTGTTGGGGAAGATCCTTTATTTTGGGAAAGTGAAGGGTGAATGTTTTCAAGCAGCATGTGCACCAACGTCTTTGGAAAAACGTCAAGTTGTTATTTTTATCAAACATTGGACCTCGGAAAAGTCTGACACTACAACTTTTATTTTTCATTTATCAATTTTTTCTTTTGCTATTTTTGAAAAAACAAGAGTTTGACGATTTGCAAGAAAGACAAATGACTCAAGATTGCTTTCATTTTTTTTGTTTTTCAATTTTGTTTTATTTTTTTTCAACAATAACCTTTCAGGACTCGATTTCCAGCACTACTTGGAGAAACCCTGTGGAGAAAGTTCGTATTGCAAGTCATGGACGACAGCACGATATCAATGAGCATACTTTCCCGATAGCAAAACTCTTCACAACATCGAGTTCACTTGTACAATGACTTATGCCTTCTTATGTGGTCCTAAAGCCCACTTCATTTCTCCATCGCATCTGTAGAGACATTCTCAAGTCTTGCCTAAGTGTTTGGTTGCTTCCTTTAAACTTTAACTATCTTGAATCAATCATAGTTTGCCTTTGCGCTTGGATGCCCAACACTTTTTGGTGGAATGATCGATAACCCCTTCATGTAATCATTTTTGCATCATGAGTCTTGAGACATGGAGGTTTTACAGGCTTCACGTAACAAGGAGAAGCAAGGCCTTTTTGTAGCAAACTTGGAAGCAACATTGCCTAAGTGATATGTATAGGAGTGAAACTCGCATGACTTTTGTCTTGATCAACATTTTTCGCCCGACGACTTGGCGGGAAATTGAGTTTGGGCCAAGTATCCCATTCGTCTTGCAACTATTTCAATTAAAGGGTAGGCCAATAAGATTTGAGCGATAGGAGATGAGTGAACTCTTTCCTTTCTTTTCTTCCCAAGCTTAAATCCAAACTCATTCACATTTGTTGTCATGGTAGGACCTTGTGCAATCTTTCCCGTCCTCACACCAATTTCAATTCTTCCTTTGATTATTACTAAGTTTGCAATGTTTAAAGAAACACTACGCACCATATGCTCATAGAAGGGTGATTGCAGAGTATTGATGAATATGGCAGTCATCTCCTTGTCATTCATAGGAGGCTTTACTTGAGTAGCAATCTCTTTCAACTTTTGGACATGTCCTTTGAACAATTTTGACTCATTTTCTACCATGCTTTGTAGTTGTAGTCTATCAAGAGCCACATCCATATTAAATTTGTACAGCCTCAAGAAAACATCCATCAGATCCTCCCCAGACTAGATGTGCGAATACTCAAGATGATTGCCCCAGTTTAGTGGCATGCCGGCTAATCTACCTTGGAAGAAATGAATTAGCCATTGTTCATCATATGCACACACAGTCGCCATGAGATGAGTCTTGAGACAAATGGTCCCTCTATATTTCTCACCTTTGGGAAATTTAAACTTTGAATATATCATCAGATCCGGGACAAAGCAAGCCTTGCAACATTTTCAAGATCAACGCTTCATTCCCCTCCTATGGCTGTCATCCTTTTTCAGCATTTCAAATTTACCCTTGTCAACTTTAACATCCATCGGTGCAACGACTTGAGGGAAAGATTTCACCTTGGGTTACTTTGTTATTATCTTGCCCACAACATTTGACTGAATCATTTATGTAAAGGACATGAAAGTGATTGCCCCAAGCCTGTTTCCTCCTTCAATTGCATTATTCTCAGCCTTTTGAATACAAACTTGCGCTATTTGAAGGTGAAGTGTAATTTGAAGAGAGGCCATACAAGGGAAGTTTTTGGGCCTTTTGAACTCTATGTTGAGGTTGTGGTGTTCATGAATCCCCAAGGTTTTTCAAGGCATTTAGGACTTCTAGGGCTTGGCTCATATGTCCCTTCAATTATTGAGTATCGACTTTCATCCATTGCTGGACTTCTCCTTGGCTCTCCAAGGTTTAGTAACTGGTTCGAGTCCTTTAGGGTATCTTGGATTTTTTTTTTGAAATTTTATTAGATGAAACAAATTAAAAAGAAAATAAAAATGAAGACAATGAAAAGACAATTATTCTAGTCAGAAATTATAAAGCTGTGAAAAGATTGCCCCGGTATAATTTGGAAATTAACACAAGACTGAGTCAATAGGGTGATTCATCATTCAGAAATTCCCAAGATGTGAGGCATAAGACGTCTTGGTCAACCATCTTGGGCCTTGGCCATCACATTCTTCATTTCTCCGATCGGCTCTTGCAGCGATTGAAGAAGGATCCAATCCCCTTAAGCAAGTTAAAGATGGAATTGCAGACTCAGCATCAACTAATAACTTAGGAATGCCTTCAATAACTCTATTAGCAAGGGAAGCTATTTGTGAGAGGCTTCTTTTTCAATTCACCCTCGTTCAACAAAATACTCTTTCACCAATTCCTTCTCCAATTTCATCATTGTTGCTTTCACCCGCTACCCTGTATTATGAAGTTGCTTTTCACAATTTGGGTTGGGAGAAATTAACTTGAATCACAACTTGACTGTCTTAACCTTATCTGACCCATTGGCTAAGGGAACCTTTCACTAATAATCCATGATCTTGGGTCTCTCTTCGAAGCAAACAACATTATCCCCCAACATTTCAGTAAAGATTCCTTCTTCAGAAGATCTGCAATGTGGCAAGAAATGTAGGCATTGGCGACCCTCTCATAGGATACCCAAATTATTTTCTTCTTCTTCTTTTTTTTTCTCTGTTTTTTTTACTTTTTCTTTTTTTTTGCTTTTTTTTTGTTTTTTTGTTTTTTTTTTGTTTTTGACACACACACAACAATGGATACCCATGAGAGGGACATGAGGATAACTCCAGCAATGGTGTATGATACACAATCTTTGCAGCCAAGAAACATGTCATTTAAACTTTTCCTCCTCTGAGCCTGCACAGAGTCGTGCTCATTCATTTGCCCTTTTTCTTTCTAGTTTATATCGTAGTAACTCCTTCACAGGACATGTAGCATACAAAGCTCCCTTACTCATGCGAGAGATGAATCATACATACGACCCCAGTAAACAACATAATCTCTTCCTTGTCTTTGGCTCACAACATTGACTGAGGGTCCCACCAGCTTAGGCTAGGACGATCAAGACTAGATTCACAATGCAAACTTTTTATCCTGTAAATGCATTCATTGTGGCATAGTCAACAAAATCCCTGGTATTAGGAAGGAGTATGACACCATAGAAGATAAGAGCTAGTACATTCATGAATGTTTTCCATTTTTCCTTCTTGGTTAATAAAAAACCACTTTAGGCATCCTTGAGCTAGTATGAATTCACTTTCCAACTTTATAGGATGCATTTTTGTGATTCTCGTTAGCTGCAAGACAGGG
This sequence comes from Vigna mungo, assembly GCA_036885675.1. Classification (NCBI taxonomy): domain Eukaryota; kingdom Viridiplantae; phylum Streptophyta; class Magnoliopsida; order Fabales; family Fabaceae; genus Vigna; species Vigna mungo. The sequence continues at coordinate 29,807,255 of CP144691.1, forward strand.
GTATATTGCCTGAGGTGATTGTTTGGATCTTTGCTCTCAAGAAATACATCTAAGATCAACTCAAATTCTTCTATTGTAGGCACCAATTAGAAATGGGTCATAGTGCTGGGCTGAAACAATAATTATTGTTGCCCGGACCTCCACCTCCAACAAAATCAACAAACCCTCACACTCCTTCTTAAATGCATTTTTCAAGGTTATCCTTTTTCACCAGATCTCTCAAGTTAACAACATTGCCTTCCTAGGCTTCACTGTGTATGTTTTTCTTCAAAACGTCCAAATTTGAATGTCCCTTGACTCAAAATCTCATGTTAATTTCCATCTTTACCATAATCACGACCTTATAATTTCTTGACTAGAACTCACAAAATTTGAAAAGACCATAAAAACATGAGCAACAAAGAAAGAAAGAAAAACGAGGTGTTTGATTTTATTAAGCAACAATGAGGGTTATAAGGCTGCACACATCTCCCTTTGTGCCCTAGTGAAGGTTAAATACTTTGGATTCAAGGTCAAGTATATGAAACCTCACCAGGATGGTTCCCTGAACCTAAAGGTCAAAGGTCACTAGAGCTATGGCCCCCTTCACAGCATCCCCACAATAGTCGAGTAATCAACTAGATGTGAAGACACAAATGAAGAGAACAGACTCTAGCTGGAGTTCTCACGATAGTCAGACAGGAAGTACATCCCAAAGTGACACCGCTACACAACTCCTCTAATTCTAAGCTGCACTCAGACCCGGGTATAGGGCCTCACTCATGATATGCACAAAGTGTGTGTCTGAAGGGAGAATGCAATGCACCCAAACCCTCACCTGCAAAACAACCAGAAAAGTTCCCAGGCAGATATAGACATGTTTTCTAGCCTAGGATTCAATATCCAACAATTATTTCAAACACAAAGAAAAAGCAGCAGAACTCGCATGCAATTATTCTAAATATCAAACATAGACAAAGAAAAAGGGAAGAAAAAACATCAAGCAAAACCACATCGAATTAGCGCATCTAATTAAATGGCTTGACTCTCTAGTGTCCCCAGCGGAGTCGCCATCTGTCGCAACCGAAAAATCGCGACGGGACGACGACGATCCAAAAAAGGAACGAGTTTTGAAAAAAAGATTTTGGAGTCGCCACCATAGTTTATTCTGGAAAACTATGGAAAAAACCATAAAGAAAAGACATGGTCTACGAAAACCTAAATTCAGGTTCGGGAGTCGGTTACGTGTGGGGAAGGTATTAGCACCCCACAACGCCTGCCCTAAGGCAGTACCTTTAATTAAATTCGCGAATAAAGATGTGGTTTTCAAAATGTTTAATTTCCCCAAATAGTAAAAATCAAGAGAGACAAAATATATTTTTTAAATTTTTGTGCCCGACAAGGATTGACCTTGCTCCTACGTATTCTCATTCAGAATGAGAAATCAGGGTTACGTAGTTCTTTCAAACTGTTTGGAAAATTTGTTTGAGGAATTTGTTTGGAAAAGTTGATTAGAAGTTTGTTTGGTATTTTCGGTATTGTTTCTTTTTTATGTGAAAAAAAGAAAAGTCTCAGCACGAGGACGATGCGAATGATCACACACATGCCTAAACCTTCAAAATGCTTTTGATATTTTTATAAAAGGGGAAAAGATCTTAGCGCGAGGCTGATGCGAATGATCGCACACACGCTTAAACCTTTTTGTTATTTAAAATGGAGAAAAGGTTTTAGCGCGAGGCTGATGCGAATGATCGCACACACGCTTAAACCTTTAAAATATTTTGTTATTTTAAATGGAGAAAAGGTTTTAGCGCGAGGCTGATGCGAATGATCGCACACACGCTTAAACCTTTACAATATCTTTGTTTATTTTTTGTAAAAAAAATTTATTTTTATTTTTATATTTTTATTTTTATTAACAAATGAATATAACAACACAAAATAATAAAACAAATAATAAAGCTAAATAAAAACAAAACAAATAAATAAATAAATAAAATCACAGTCCAAGCCCAATAAGAATAGGGGTGTAGATATAAACCAGGGGTGCAACATAAAATTTTGATCTAGGCCCAAAGGCAGGGGTGCAGCTGTGGAGATTGGGGGGTGCCACTCGAAATCTTGGTCTGGGCCCAAAGACAGGGGTGCAGCTGTGAATTTTGGGGTGTCACTCGAAAATTTACTGACCAGGCCCAAGGCCTCTTTTCTTGTGTTTGCAGAAACAGGGGGTGTAAATAGCAAACGGGGGTGCAGAGAAGAAGCTCCAGCCACCAGCCAGGCCCAAGGCCCTTTGCTCAGAAAATAGGGGTGTCTCTAATTTCTTCTCATTTGTGCCATCAACATCCAAGATCAAGGTTTTCTTTCCTCTCCCGAAACCTAGGGTATCCTTCGGAGGAGAAATAAAACTCTAGGGCAGCTTATCTCCGCTATGGCTGCACCACCGTCTCCACCTCCGCGATCAACCATTGGGAACCGTAGACTACGGTGCTGTCGGCAACGCCGCTCGCCACTAGAGCCATCGCTGGCTGGGGAGAACACTTTCCCCCTTACTTTACCCTTCGCGCAAGAGAAAACACCCCTGTTCGTGGAAGACAGTGGAAGGGTCTCGGTAGTGTGATGAGAATGTTGTTTTTGATGATAGAATCTGTGTGTATGATCCGAATGGATGAATGGAGTGATGGAATAAATATTTTTATGGATATGAAGATTGTGGTTGGTTCAATGGTGGTGTTCGGGTGTGTGTGGATGAATTCCGTGGGTGAAAGATTCTGATGAGTGATGGAGAAGATGTGTGTGAATTCCAGGTAGTGTGAAGACTGAACGATGATGATGAATGGTATCCCTTGGCCAAAAAATGATGATGCTCCGCTATATTCTTTGCTTAAGTCTGTTGTAACCGTTTTCATTCCCACGTTTTTTTCAACTCTTTTCTTTATTTTATTTTCATTTTATTTTCTTATTTTCCTTTTCTTTTTCCTTTTTTTTTTCTTATATATTTTCTCATTTCATTTTTTTTTCAGAAAGAATCAAATCAACTAATAATAATAATAATAAAAAAAAAACTAAATCAAATACCAAAATAGTAAAATCAAAATTAAAAATAACAAAATAAAAATAAAATAAATCAGACAAAACTAAAAACAAATTCCGTTATTTAGTCACCTGGACGAAATTGGGTGTTGATAACGTGAAGGTGAAAGAACTAGTGAGAACCGATCCGTACGAGGGACAAACCACATAACTTTGAAAGAGTCAATTCAGCGGTCAGTCTTAAAGAACAACTCTGAGTGAGTTGTTATAACAAAGCATTGGCAAAAACCAAAAACACCATGGCATCAAAAGGCCAAAGACAGGTTGGAGGTCCAAAGTTCTCTGCTGGACTACTTCTAAATGGTGATACTTAACATTGTATCACAAAAAATACGGGCTAAACTTGAACCCAAGAAGAAAGTGACCAACGATCCAAGAAAGAACTGACGCATTTGCATCTAAAGTGGTCGTTTTTGGTCTTCAAAATTCTGAACAAATTGATGGTGAAGGTTGAAGGCTCTTGCGAGACCAAAAGTGGTACATGCGAGAGTTTGCAACATGAGTTCCCTTGCTGTAGAACGAAAAAAGAGAATATGGCAAAGTGGAACTGAGAAGCAAAACCCACAAGAGTTGGTTCCTCTCCTCCCTGCGGCAGAGAGCTGGATCATCGTCGACCCATGGCGGAAGCAAGGTGTGGATATAGTGAGATGAGTGCAAATCTAGGCGCCGATGCATCGGCGACACAAGCGGTGGAGATGAAAATAGCAGAAGCAGTGGAGGTAGGAATAACAACTGATTGTTACGGCAGCGACGACGGCTGACTGCAGCGGTGGCGGCTGACTGCAGCGTGGTGGCTGACTGCAGCGTGGTGGCTGACTGCAGCGGTGGCTGCTGACTACATCGGAGAGAACAACAAAGGACAGTAGTTGCGAAGTGGAAACGCGAGGTGACACTCTCTCCTCCTCGCGGCTAAGATGGATCCTCATCAACCCGTCGACGAAGGAGAAAGTTCCTAATCATGAAACGTGAGAAGAACCCATTGGTGAAGGCATAAACTGGAACGCAGTTGAGGCGGAACGCAGTCCAGTGATGCAGCGAGATGACGGAGATGTCGTGAGGACAACGAAGATGACAACAATGGCAGCTATGGTGGGTCAGAACAACGAGGAAGTTCCGGCGAGTGGGTCACACCAAGGAGCAGAGACTAAAACTCAGATCTACTAAAACATAGCCCAAACGAGCCGTCACCGACCCTAGAAATGGGCTCAGGAGACTCCGTCGCCGGAGGTGGACGTGTGGGATACACGCGCCGACGACGGTGGCGGCGCGTGGAGGCTCCGTTGACGGAGCGACTTCCGGCTCTGTGATCGTCGGTGTTGGGCGCACCTTTCTACCCTATAGACGACCCCAACCGGCGACGACGACAACGGCGGTGGTCGGACAACGGCGGCGGTGCAACTTGGTGGACAGTGAACAGCGGTGAAGAGCGGCGGTGCACAGCGGAAAAAGCAGCGAAGGCAGTAGTATTGTATTATTCGAAAAAGAGACTTTCGGTCCCAAAGGGAATGGGTTCGAATCCACTCTAATGATACTCAAACAAACTCTCTATTTGGCAATACTGGAAAAAAAAGAACAGAACTTGGCTAGGGCAATTGGAGCCCATTAAAAACACAGGTTAAAAAAAGAGAATTTTAGGGGGCCTGCCGGCGGCCATGGCGGTCGGCCGCCGGCAGACAGCAAAGACAGCGGAAGCGGATCAGACAAGCTCTGATACCATGTGGAAAATAAGACTGATTTATTATGCAAATCATGAAATATACATTCTCAAACCTTCTATTTGTAATAATCTAGTTCTCCTAAAAAGGGAAATAGGGAAACTAGGAAACCTAGGAAAAAATAAAATGAAATAAAATATTATGTATCTATTTCCTCTAATTAGGAAGATTCTACAGATATTATCCCAGATTACAACATGTCCATATCGAAAAAATCAATGATCATGCAATTGAATGAGTTAAACAAAGCATGCATAGAGCGTAGAGGAAAAACCCTAACAATTAATGAAGTAAAGCATATATTATAAAGAATCAATTCAATAAATGAGAGTTTCAAAGGATTACATTGTTTCCCCAACAACAATGGAGGTTTAGTTCACCATAAACATGGTGAAACTAGATGAAAATAATGAAAAGAATGAAAGATAGAACCCTAAAAGTTGTAGGTTGTAGCTTCCGCATCCAAAATTCGCCTCCAAGGGGTGAAAAGAGTGGTTCTGCGTCTCCTTCTGCCAAAAGATAGACCCTCTAGGTCGACTAAATCCTTATACAGCTTATAAAAGTAATAGAAAAAATGGCCCAAGCCCACGCAAATAGCGCTTAGCGCTAAAATACCGCTCAGCGGTAGGTGCGATACTTGTTTTTCCCCTTAGCATTAGCGCTTAAGCGTTAGACAGAAAACTCCTCAGCAAGACTGGTTCTCAGTGGTAGAATTGCCGCTCAGCGGTAGGTGCGACACTTGGATTTTCCCCTCAGCGATGACGCTCAGGCGTCAACCAGTGGATTCCTCAACGACCTTGGCGCTCAGCGGTAAAGTTGCGCTGAGCGGTGACTGCGGTTCTTCTTTTGTGCCTTTCTTCCACTTCTTCTGAGTCCAGCTCCTTGGTAATTCAACTTCCTTCATCCAATTCATGTTTTTCCTGCCAAATTAAGGAAAACCAAGCATAATACCAATAATACTACCTTCAACTCTCTTATTCTCTAACTTAAGCAAAAAGCAAGACTTCAAGCTAGTTTCTAAGTCATAAAGGATGTGTTTAGTGTCAAATTTAAGTATAAAAATAACGGTATTTCGACTGTTATAAGAGGTATAGGAGGAAGAACACGACTTATTCTCCTAATAGGGATCTTTTGGCGAGATGGTTCAACCATTAAGAGGAAAAAGTTGAAATATAGAGTTGCAAGTACAAATGGAAGGAAGATGGAAAACAAGAAAGCCCAAAAATTTGATTGAAGTGTGAAATAATCGATTATAGGGACACACACACACACACACACACACACACACACACACATACACACACACACATATATATATATATATGTACAATGAAGCCTAATGTCTCCTTTAAGGAGAATCTAGCCGTTGTAATGACTAGTTTTTGACTTAAAGTCACACAGTAACACATGATAATCGATTATCAATTACGATAATCAATTATCGTTTCAAAACAATTACCCATAAACGTGATATAATCAATTATCACTCCAAGATAATCGATTATTGTCACAATAAACAAAGCGTGTTAGAAGATGACTTAAGATAATAAATTATTCTATGCGATAATCGATTATTCCATAAACGATATCGATTATCAGTTTCCCAAGACCTGAAGATAATCGATAATTCTATGTGATAATCGATTATTCCATAAACGATTATCACTTTCCTAAGACCTGAGATAATCAATTACCAACTTGGGATAATCGATTATTATACGTTAATTTTCAAAACATGCAAAAAATATCTAATTTTGTTTCCTAATACATATCTAATACTCCTAAGTTTTCTTCTAAGCTAAAAAAAATTCCTTAGACAAAGCTTTGGTGAAGATATCTGCTAATTGGCACATAATATCTATGTACTCTATGACACATTCGTAAGCAATGTTACATACGGATTTGTTAGTAGGTTACCTACAAAAAAGTATGTATGTAATTACCCAACGCAAAAACAAAAAACATTTTCTTGTTACATTGAGCACATTACATATTGAGACCTGGACATAATAAGAAACCAACCATCACATGCACATTGAGCACCAAATCTCAAGCAAGCATTTCACCATACAAAAATATTGTTCCATACATAAGAATGATTGTCAATTATATAAAGTATATTGTAATATTCATACAGATACAGTTCATAACATGGTTCCTAATGTTAATAATCACGATAATCATTTTGTCCATCTTATGGTTGATCTTCTGGTTGCATTTGATCATTATCTGGATGATTTAGTGGTTCATTATTTGTAGTTGGAAAATTTTTTGTGCAACTGCTACTGCTAGATGCAGAAGGTACTGCAGGATGGTGCCAATAAATTTTTGAAATAGAGAATTCATTTGTCGAATTTTTTCATCATGTTTTACTAGTCGCGTTTGAAGTCAAATAAAGTCCTCTACATTTGGTTGTTGACTAGATGATTCTTGTGTCTATCGTATGTAATTGTAAACACAGTCATCTTGGGAACCGACATTTCCAGTCCTATATACTTGTCCCTTGTACCTTCGACCCGCAATCTCTAACCAACATTTTTTCCTCAATTTTTCTTGATGGAAACCCATTTAGGGCATTCCATTAATAGGAGTACCAACTTAACATAAGGCTAAGAAAGGAAAGTAGGAGAAGGACTTTTAAAGTTTTTTTCTCTTGTTTCTCTCTTAGCCTTAGAAATATTCTAAGTAATAAATACTTGTAATTGTTGTTTAGTAGGGTTCAATAAAATTAGGAGGTCATGAAACAACCAGCCAAGGAGTTGTTTAGCCAAGAGAAGCAAAGGAGTAAAAGGCATAATTTTAGCGTCATATGAAGCTTGACGTGCAACTAGCACCAGCTGTGATTTTCCACGTGCATCCACCACCTTTCAGGTGCAACCAGCAGCTTCAAAAATGCTTCAGCAGATTCAAGAGATCTCCACGTGGCTCTTCACGTTTTCTTCACACTTGCACAACTGGGCACTTGCTCCATTGCATCATAGTTAATGTTAACTAAATAAACGTGAACCAGGAGCTTTATTTCTCCTTTAAATAGCTTGCTCCATTGCTTGTAACCTTTACCTTTGAATTGAATGAAGAATTATTTTGTTGATTTATGTCCAGAAATTTCTTCTTGTTGAAGGTCACCGAGAAAGAGCTTGAGAGTTTCCTCTAGCCTCTCTCCCTAGCTAGGCTGTCAATCCTAGCAACTTTATCCACCATCCGCATCATACTTCAGCATCCAAACTCTGCCTCCATTTCATCTCTCAAACACTGAACACCACCGCTTAGAGAGTTCCTCCAATACCTTTTGATTCCTTATACTTTCATCTCGCCGAATACACTTTCATCTTGAAAGTCTCCTTCCTTCAGTGGTGTTCCTTCATTAGTTCAGTCACGCCTCAACTGTTCTTGACTTCCAATCAGTTTTGGAATCTAGAAGGTGTTGCATCCATATCCATTCAGAGAAAAAGATCTGGTTGCTTCGATCTTCCACCAAAATCAGCCAAATCCTTCTTCCATCATTTCCTCCTCAGTAAGGTCTAATGGACTATATTTTGAGACACCAACAAATGTAGTCTTATATATTGCTTAAGAAAATCTTGTTTGAAAATCTTCATATTAAATGAATAAATGTTAGCGTTAAATACATACTTAAGGTTTAAAATGTAATACAAAATATAATAGAAAACGTGATAGAGTTGGTAGAAACTAACATGTGTCCGCCTAGACCTGTCATCCACAAAATCTCTTATTAAGCGACAAATGTGTGTCTGCTGAAAGATTTTGTCAACATGGACTAAGCAACCAAGGTCTTGTGGCTGGAAACTAAATATGACTTGCTAACAAATATTATAAAGTTTATAACGAGAGATTATATATATATATATATATATATATATATATATATATATATATATATATATATATATATATATATGTCATACCAAACGAATAATGTGGTCATGCATGCTAATAGATCTCGTGTGTGCAAACTCCCACCCTTTTCAAATGTCTGATTTTTCTTAGTCGTATCTCACTTTTGCCTATAAATTGGCGTGTTCCACTTCTCCAAAAGACCATTCCAAATTATATCCTCATTCAATTGTTAAGACAAAATCATCTATGTGCCTAAACGCTCTCGTGTTTTGAAGTTTAATTAGAGAACAACTTAGGGTGAAAACACAAGGCTTAGAACTTGAATCCTTGACATAGAAAACCTACACAAAACTTAGAGCTTGAATCGTCAACATAGAAAAGCTTAGGAAAACACTTAGGTTCTTAGGAAGTAGAAAAATTTCTAGGTCAAACCACCCAGATTCAGGGGTAAACGTTATTATGCCTAAAACGTCTAAGAGAGTTGAAGTTAAACGTTTGAAGAGAATCGAAACACTTACAACTGAACTTAGTTTGAGTTGAGGAATCTAGGTGTGGTAGTCTAGTATCAGGGGTCATGTGAATACTCAAAGGAAATCTAGGCATGATAGTTTAGTACCATTAGTGGTGTGATTACTCAAAGAAAATCTAGGTGCGGTAGTCTAGTACAAGGAGTGTTGCAAATACTCAAGGAAATCTAGGTGCAATAGTATAGTACCAGGAGTGGTGCGAATACTCAGACCAAGAGTAGTGAGAATACTCAGTTGTAATCTTGTGAAGATTATAGCGGAACCCTCTACGGAGGAGACTGAACGTAGTTCAGTTGGAGTGAACGAGTACAAAAATACTTGCAAAATTATCTCTTCTCTTATCTAAATGACCCTCTTGCAAAAATCTGCAGTTGTATTTTATTTACAAATACAAGAATCTTCCAAGCTAAACAATTATATTTCATAAAGGAAGTTCTTACAAAACGTTGGAGTATATATTTATTGATTCAATGCATATTTATTTAGAATTGTTGATGCTTTATGGATTTTAAACATGAATGTAAGTATGGTTAAAAAGATGTTGTGAAAGGAATTTCCAAGGAGAAGTTCTTGTTATTGTCAGTAGTGTGATGTATTGATATAATACTCTGTATTAGGGGTTATCCTGACACTCTTAATAACCATCTAGCCTCAGGTAGAGAAGGGTGGGTTATGTCGTGAAGAGTAGTAGGAGGTCCTTAGTCTAGTGGTTGTTTCTTGGTCATAGATGTTTGACATATTAACCTTGGTGTGTTGTAGCTTGATGTGGGCGGGGTGTTCCATCACACACGAGCGTTGAACCTCTAGAGTCTTATATCAATACATGTATCCGAATGGTTAAGTCTAGAGTCAATGTTTGTATGCTTAAGACTTATTTAATTTGTTGGTGTTTAACTATTGTTTTATAAATAAAGTGTATGTACGTTCTTTGGTAAAATTAGCTTACTTTTCTATTTGTATTTATGTGTTTGACTTCTTTTTTTTTTCTAATGATCACCTTAATAATGTGAATTATTCTTTTTTTTTTCACATGTTTTAAATGATTTTATTACTCTAGAGCATCAATGTAATGTCATTTCTTTATTTTTATATATATATATATATATATATATATATATATATATATATATATATATATATATATATATATATATATATATATATATATATTTTTGTTTATTTACTTATTGATTTCATATTTTTATAGATAAGTGTAATGTCATTTATGTATTTTTTGATTTAAGTGTTTCTTGTATATTAAAAATGTGATTGATCTCGATTAGTAGTTTATACTATTAAATTAGGAGTTACATTTATAAAATAATTTTATAAATACTTAATATTTTATAATTTGTTTATCTTGGGTAATCTTCAAAATTTAAGGAATAAATACTTAATATTTTTTAATTTGTTTATCTTGTATAATCTTTAAAATTTATGGAAGAGGCACATTTTACAAAAAATTAAATAATGGTTGATGTAAAGCCTTGCAAAATATCTCTTAAGTGGATTACACATGGCAACAAATGATTGGACCAACGTTAAATGCACAAAAATAAACTTTGTAAAAACATTGCTCTCATATGTTTCATTCACGACACTTCTTCACCAAGCACAACTCCTCCTCCTCTTCTTCTTCTTCATTGCTCCACTTTCCATCCATCTTAGCTAAAAATTTGACCGTGGGTTTCTTGATTTGAAGCTACCTAAGCCTTTAGGACTTCAAGAGGAGCATTTCCACCAATTGATTTTCCGTTTCCTCCAACCGGTAAGAAAACCCCCTTTCTCATTTGCCCTAGGGTTGTAAGCATGTGATTCCTTGTTGCATGCAACCCATTTCGTTTTCTTCCATAATCTAGTTTCTATTTGGTTCTAAAATTCATTCTTCATCATCAATTGATGATTTATAGGTGATTCTCACACTTTGGGGTTGCAAGTAAGTGGTCTAGGGTTCTTTATTGAGTTTGGCCGTCCACACTAGAGGTAAGGGGAGCTAGTTCTACTTTCCATTTTAGTTATGTGATGTGAATGCATGATAATTTTGAAGTGGTATGTTGTTGGAGGCATCAAATTGATTATCTTGACTTGAAATGCATGTATGGAAATGGGTATGATGTGTGAAATTGGTGATTGATGGCTATGAACTGTTTGGAATGATTTAGAATGATGAATTATGTATGTTGGAACTGTTTTGGTATGAAAAAAATTGTTGTGGTACTGTTAGGAAGGAGAATTAAGTGTCTTAGGGTCAATTTGAGGTCATTTTAGAGGAAGTGAGGTAGTGATTTTGAGCAATTGAGGTCTGTCACGTTTTTGGGCTGTTAGGGCAGTTTCACCCTTGTATTGTGACTTGTTTGAGTCACTAAATTGGCCAAAATAGGTGCAAAAGGGTGAGATTGGGTTTTGGGTCCCTAAGTTGGGAAAATTGGTATTTTAGAGTTGGAAAGGAGCTTAAATCACTTTAGAAATGCAATGAGGATGTTTAGAATCATTTAGATAGGTTTAATTGTGTCTAAAACAAGAATTAAAGGTGTTAAAAGTTGGTAAAAATCGTTAGAAATGGTCATAGAGGGTGCTGTCCAGATTCTGCAGAATTCTGCATAGTTCTGCATAATTTGACCGTTCGGTCTTGACTGTTGGTCAGAGAAGAGTTGGTTCTTCTCATGACCGTTCGGTCTTGTACTGTTGGTCAGAGAAGAGTTGGTTCTTCTCATGACCGTTCGGTCTTGTACTGTGGGTCAGAGAAGAGTTGGTTTTTCTCATGACTGTTCGGTCTTGTACTGTTGTTCAGAGAAGAGTTGGTTCTTCTCATGACCGTTCGGTCTTGTGTTACTCCTGGTCATACATGGGTTGCCCCACTTGAGTCTTGCCAGTTGAAACCGTTCGGTCTAGATCTGTCTCGGCCTTATATGCTCTCGGTCTCATGTAGGATTCTTGGTCTAGTAATTGTTCTCGGTCCAGTATTGCTTTCGGTCTGGTGGGTCTCGGTCAGAGAAGGATTGGTCCTTCTCATGATCGTTCGGTCTAGTGGGTCTCGGTCAGAGAAGGATTGGTCCTTCTCATGACCGTTCGGTTTGGTGGGTCTCGGCCAGAGAAGATTGATCATTCTCATGGTCGTTCGGTCTATCAAAGGGTGCTCGGTCCTAACACTCAGTTCATTCCTAGTGGTAGGCCAATGCACTAAGTTCTCGGCCATGCTTAAAACGTTTGGTCCACACTGTTTAGTTAATTGTTTTTGGTGAATTAAAGGTGTATGTGATTGTTATTGCAAAGTTAGAATGATTGAAGTTATATGATGTGTGGAAGATTAATATGGCATTGGAGGTATATCATGTGATTGAAGTGGTTGGATTGGTTATGGAATTAAGATCTCTCGGTGAGATCATTTAGTGTATTGAAATGAATGTGAGAGGCTTCCATATGGGGGGTTATCCCTAACACTCCAACGGTCTTTCATTCTCACTTAGAGAAGATTGACGCGTGTGGTGGGAGTAGTGGGAGGTCCTAGGGTAGACGCTATCACTGGAGGTCTATACTGCGGTAACGGAATAGCCTTGTGTATGGTCGGGTGGAACCCGTCGGCAATGGCTTTGCAAAGCAGTAGGGGCCATCAAAAGTGCACAACCCGCCCCAGCTCTACATTCATTCTATGTCCGAACGTGTCTAGGAGTCTTAACGTGATATGATGCTTGCTTTAATGAGTCTTGTGAAATAAATGTTTATGTTTATGATGACTTACATGTTTAAGTGTGTATGAGCGTTCTCGCAATGAATTGTATGATTGTTTGAGACCTAGCTCACCCTTACATTTGTATGTGTTGTATGTGTTTGCCCTCCCTCCTTGCGATGATCATCCAATCCTTTGGATGTGAGCAGTAGCTGGTGATGCACCCTTGGAGCGAGCACTGGAGAACGAAGAAGACGCAGCTCCCAGTTCTTAGGACCTCTACCAATTTTCATGATCTGTATTGTGGAAACACTGTTTAGGCCTCCTTGAACCTTTAGTTGGTTAAGTATTTTGAAAATACTCTAAAACTTGTAATGTTTAAATTTCTAGTCAATTCTAGATGATTGTAACAAGCTTAATTTTAATTACATCCTTATACTGTTTTGTCATATTATGATGTTAATCATCCTATATAATTTCATCAAATTATTGGGATGTTACAGTTGTACGCATCCTAGAACTACTTATTTTCACTGTCACATATTAAGTAAATGCCATTGTTGAAGTCATATATTACATAAATCAGTTATTACAAACTATTTTAAACGTGTTCAATTTTAACGTTTGAAAAATATTACATCAAATATTGTTTCAATTAAACTAATATACTCCTATTCAACGCTTTGAATTTATTGAATGAACCTTAAACATGGCAAGATATTTAGGAAATACTTTACATTTAAATCATTTATTGTGAAATTACAAAATTAAAATATTCAACAATTCATATTTTTATATATATGTTTTTTTTGTTACTTATAACTTTTCTTTTCTACGAAGACTCAATTACATTACATAACAATTCCAACGTGGAAATTAGCATCTACATGGCACCAAACGACACAATGAGGCTCTCATTCATTCTCTTTCAACTTTATCAATAACTGCTTATGCTTCAATAAAAAAAAGTTTAATACGTATTTTGGTCTCTCTTTTTGGGAAGTTTGTTCAAAGTGGTTCTCTCTTTTTTAAAAAGTTCAATAAGGTCCTACTTTTTGCAAAAACTGTGCAAGTTAGTCCATTTTGCTAACGGCGTTAATTTTGCTAACGACAGAACTGCCAGCTCGCAAAGATTTGATGACTTGTACAAATAAAATTCGTTTTAGTCCTCATATTGGTTTAAAAATGTTTAATGTGGTCCTCATATTGGATTAAAAATGTTTATTGTGGTCTCCTTTTACTAAAAAGGAAAATCATCCTTAGAGACAGTAAGCAGCTTCACAAATTTGTCAATGGATGCTCTTGTGGAAAGTTTTGTGGTTTTCTAAGAAAACAGCAGCTAAAATTTCACGTGTTACAATCCAAAACTGATGCGTTCTTTCTTCACATCTCCATACTTACTAATATAACATGTGAAACTACACTGATAAGCGTGATTATACTTTCCCAAAATGTTAGCGCATGAATTACTAGATCACGTGTGAAATCTTTAACATGTATTAAAACGGGACCACAATAAACATTTTTAAACCAATACGAGGACCACAATGAACATTTTTAAACCAATATGAGGACTAAAACGAATTTTATTTGTACAAGTCATCAAATATTTGCCAGCTGGCAGTTATGCCGTTAACAGAATTAAGACCGTTAGCAAAAAGGACTAACTTGCATAATTTTTACAAAAAGTAAGACCTTATTGAACTTTTTAGGGAGGACCACTTTTAATAAACCCCCAAAAAGAGGGACGAAAATAGGTATTAAACCTAAAAAAACCCACCTCCTTGTCTCCATAACGAAGCTGAATACCTTCTATGGTCTCAGTCAAACCTAAGAAGAACCTGTTGTCGAAATCCATCGAGCTTTAGACCACCGTGCTTTGAAGTCAGCTAAAGGGTTTGCATTGAAGGTTGCACCGTTGTGGAACATTGAAATCTAGGTGAGTAAATGGTGCCTCGTATTCTCATTACTAGACTATCTGCGTCCTGCACACACCACAGAAGCATCCAATTCCAATTGGGTTCTCTGCTGCAACACAAGCACAATGCTTTTCTTTTCAGGTTCAACACATTCACCTCTGGTGGGGACAGCCGCAAAGGTGACACCTTTACCGTGCTTTACCTCTTCAACTCATGTGGGTTGTCCCTGGAATTGGCTAGGAAAGTCTCCAAGAGTGTGAATTTGAAAACCCCAGATGGTCCAAATGCTGTTATTAACACTCTCAAGAACTATGGATTCTCCGAAACTCAGGTTGCAAAACTTGTCGAGAAGAATCCCCGTGTGCTTACTGCAAAGGTGGAGAAGACCCTTTTGCCCAAACTAAAATTCTTCCACTCTATTGGGGTTTCCAACACTGACGTGCCTAAGATCGTGAATGAATGTCCTTCAATCTTGCGGAGGAGTCTGGGAAAATGCCTTCTGCCACGATACGAGATTATCAGGAGTATAGTTCGTGATGATCTGGAAGTTGTTAGAATTTTGAGAAAATCCCCAGTTGGTTTCATAATGTGTGACCTAAAGAAATGCTTGATTCCAAACATTAAGGTTTTGAGGCAGTCTGGGGTTCCTCAGGGTTCAATCTCTCTGCTGATGGTCAACTTCCCCTCTGCAACATTGGTGAAGCATTCCAGATTTGTTAAAGTTGTCGAGAGAATTAAGAAATTGGGGTTTGACCCTACGAGAACAAGTTTTGTCATGGGTGTCCAAGTGCTTTTAACGATGCGTAAAGCGGCATGGGAATCGAGATTTGAGATTTATAAGAGGTGGGACTGGAACAGGGAAATAGTTCTTCAGGCGTTTCTGAAGTATCCCAATTTTATAAAATTGACCGAGGAGACAATTACGAAAAAAATGACTTTCCTAGTTAAGGATATGGGTTTGCCATCATTGGAAATTGCCGCATATCCTCCAGTTCTAGTCTACAACTTGGAGAAGAGGATTATCCCTAGATTCTCAATAATTAAAATCTTGAAATCAAAAGGTTTGGTTAGGAGGAGTTTGAGTTTTGGTTACTATATGGGCATTAAGGAGAATGTTTTTTTGAAGAAATATGTCGATAGCTTTAAGGAACATTTGCCTCTCTTACCAGATGTCTACAAAGGATTGATTCATCGTGATGATTTAATGTAGACTTTGAAGGTATATGCAGGCCAATTTTCTAACTTTTAACTTTTCTATTTCAGTTCTAAAGTGAACTTAAGTTCTGTCTGCTTTTGTTTTTTGTGTCGATATAGAGTTTTGTTTTGCTTAAATAGGATGGAATTTTGTTCAGATTTATAGCATATGGATTTTATAATCAAATATATAAATCTACTCACTTCCGATATTCAACTTAATTATCTTGCTCGTTTATCTATTTTACAGTTTCAGTCAAATAAAATTGCATTAAGTTATGGTAGTTTTTTCCAGGCCCAAGCTTACGACTCTTTTCAACTTGAAATTTGTCACTATATCTTGTCATGTCAGTGCATACTGCATACTGCATACTGTTATAGGAAGTCATGGATACGTATAGTTTTGAACTTTTCTCAACTTCTGGTTATCTTTTCAGTAGCATATTATACTGTTGTTAGGAAAGATCGAGTGTCGTGCTCTTTCTCATTGAATGAAGCATTTGCCTTTGGCAAAGGTTTTAGCAGAAGAGATGTTAAGGTCACAGCTTTGTTTCCTTAAATTTTTTCGGAGCTGCTTCTAGTTTAAAGGGTTGCACCATCTACAAGTATTATGGAGTGGGATGTTTAACCCATGGAAACCTGAAGTTGAAGCAGACCTGTTATTGCAAAAACCACTTCATGTGTGTGAAATGTGAATGGTATTCTTGGGAGGGAGGGAGTTTTGGTAAGATTTACAGCATATTGGTTTTATAATCATGTGAATGAAACCATTTGGTGATTTTCATTTTTAGCATCTTTGTGTCTTGGTTTATGAATTTCTGTTGATACAAAAGAGCACATTAGAAGAAGTGTCCCTATGTTTTGCAGGCCTGGGTTAAATCTGATGAACAACCCTATGTGCTTTGGCGTAACAGCAAATTCCAATGCAAAATCACTAATTTTTTTGTTAGTTGCTTTCCAATAACAAGTTCTTGGTAAATAATGTTTATTCTTTTCACCTAATTCTTTACTTTTATCTTTAATTTTTCATCTGAAGTTTAGCTTATTTGGTTTATAAATTAAGGTTCTTGAATCAATGAATTAATACCGAGATGGTTAAGTTTATTGTTAGTTCTAACCACGACCATAATGTTAGTCAGCCACTATTTATGTACAATATAAAGAGGTTTACACCAACAAAATAAGATCAAAACAGTGGCCTCACTTAAGCATTATAAAATTTTAACTTCCCAAGCAGCGCTTAGTTAAACTTTAGAGTATGCAATTGCAAAACATAACTAATGCACAACTTTCTCAATTGTTAGTTTGATGCTACTGATATATGTATGTTGTTGGAAGTTTTACATCAATTAGTGATAAGATCAAATAGAGTATATAAATGAGTACAAACTTCAAAGTTGAATAACTTTAAGAAAAAAATAGCTTCCTAATTGTATAATATAAAAAGAATAGACATTCATAATTAATTCTATTGTAAATATATGTTTCGAAAAAAAATAATTTAATTCTGAAAGCTAATTCAAATTATAAGTTGTCATTGAAATATTATCATGTAAGCAACCTTTCCGAGAATGTTCAACTTCAATTGTAACATGCATTTAAAGAAAAGAATAACTTATTTTACTCCACGCGATGATTTTTTAATTAATTGCCACTGTTTGTTAAATCTATTGTTTCTTTCATCAGTTTTTAACAAAGTCAAAATCTCCCACCAGTTTCACTTTTCTCCTCAATCTTATGAAAAATATATAGTTTCTTCCGTAAGTTATTTCTTAGTCACAATTCTTACCAGTGTCCCTCAATCTTACTGCAAACATGCGTTATTGCTTTCATTATCTTCTCTTAAATTAACAGTTTCTTCTACCCTTCTGTCAGTCAATCTTTTTGCAAAAATATATTGTTCCTTTGATGAGCTTTTCACAAATTAACAAGTTCTTCCATCACTTTGTCACTTAATCTCATTGCCGAAAAAGAAAATGCCTATTCAAACAAATCCCTGGAAAGTAGTGCAAACATTCTTGAAGCGTTTAGTGACGGTACAGCATATTCAAACAAATCCTTAGAAAGTAGTGCAAACATTGTGATAGAATATTAAGGGTATATGAAAGAAGAAAAAATAAATGTGAGGGAGGTTAGGAGGGAAAGGCGGTTTTTGTGACTTAATTAGTTAATAAGGAAGGAAAAGGAGATGTATAAATTGGGGATTGGTTTTGTATAGGGGGATGATTCTTTTTGTATACTGTTAGGTATAAACTGGATATTTGTTTCAATGGAGGGAGAGTGCTTCCTTTAGGAAGTTGAGATTGTCATTGTTCATTCTTTCATTAATAAAATGCATTCTTTCGATTTTTCTTTGTGTGTGAATTGCAACGTGTTGATCGAATTCTTGACAAAAGAAGTCGCGCAAATAATTGATTATTTCACAGAATAATCGATTATCATTGTTTGATTTAATATTGTCTAAGTTGCGCAAATAATCGAGTATTCTTCAAGATAATCGATTATTACTTTTTGAAAACTTCATAATGACCGCAAATAATCAATTACCACTTACGATAATCGATTAACACTGACAATTAGGAGTTGACTTTTCAATTTCTGACCCCTGGACTGTATACACATTTTACTAAACTTCTTAGAGTTTTAACTAAGCCATTTGAGAATACAGAAAAAGTTTGAGGAAGTTCTCCAGTGTTAGTATGCTCGAATCAAGTCTTGTGAATTGGAGAAGCTTACGCTTAGTGTGTCTAAAGTCGAAGCGGTTCTCTTTAAGTTGATTGAGCTGAAATTCTTTCATTCGTTTGTGGAAGGAAGGTGTTTTCTGTTCTTTAATATTTGCTTATCTGATTGTAATTTGTAAACTACATTTTGGGAAAATAGTTAATCACTTTTTATAGTAATTAACAACTGAAATAAGAATTTTTTTATTTGAACCAGTATAAAAATCATCTGTGTTGATTTTCTCTGACCTACACTTTTAGAACTTAAATTGTTTGATAAAAGTTCTTAAAGAAAATCACAATTTTTAAAAGAACCAATTCACCCCTCCCCTCTTGGTTATTGATGATAACGGTTGAATTTATTGTTATCGGTGATTCAATTTTGATACTAAACTAACCCTTTATGACTTAGAAATTTGCTTAATCTCTTGTTTTTAGTTTATTTTTGTGAATAAAGAGTTGAGGTTATACTTGATGGTTTGATTACTAATTCCCTTGATTTTGTAGGTTATTGGAATGATTTGTGTCAACACCGAATTTCGTCCAGGAAAGTAAATAATTAAAATTAAAGAATAAGAGAATAGTAATTAATGGTGGGTAAAGAAAAAGGGAAGAAGAAAATAATTTCCTTAAAAAATGTACACGTCTAATATGGTAATAATTTGAATCAATATCATGTCAATAATTATAAGCAATAAAAATAATATATTTGTTGCGTCAATTGCTTTTTAAAGGGAAAAATATATTTTCTGACAATAATTATAATCAATATCTTGAATGTTATTGGACCATTTCTTTTCCTATTTTGTTCATTGTCAATTAATTCACAATTATGGCAATATCTTCATAATATTACAATGTGTGTATATAAATACGCACACTGTGATAGAAAAAGGGAGAACGAAAAAAAAAAGAGATAAAAACATGCAGAAATAATAGAAAGAGAAAAATAAAGTATAAAGAAAAATAAGTTCTCACACATAAGGGTTCTGTCAACGACAATCACCAAAGAAGAAATAGGGGAGTACCGAGTACCGACAGCTAAAAAGGTATGTCACCTCTACACCATTTTTTTTCTCTTTTTTATTGTGCTTTGAAGTTTTTCTAAAAGGTATTATTTTTTTTTTACTACACACAAATAACGTTTTTTAAATAATAAAATAAAGGGTACACATTAGTCTATGGCTTGTTTCTTTCTTTTTCCCACCATTCTTAAAAATAAAAAATAAAAAATATTTTAAACCAAAAAAGGTCAATTTTGTTAAACTAAACCGTTTTACCAGAACTACGTGATCCTTGATTCTCCATTTTAAATGGATATATGTACGAGTAAGGTCAATCCTTGTCGTGCTCACTTTTCAAAAATCTAAATCAATCCATAATAATTTTTAAACAAACTCACAAACCTTTTTCTAGATAAAGAACAACATGATCCCTAATTGTCCATTATAAATGGATATACGTAAGAGTAAGGTCAACCCTTGTCGGGTTCATAAAACAAAAAATACTTTTTGTTTCTTATTAGTTTCTTTATTTTTTTAAGGGAAAATTAAATATTTTGAAAAAACCATGTCAACTTTATACATTTAATTAAAGGTACTGCTTTTGGGCAGGTGCGGTAAGGTGCTAATACCTTCCTTACGCGTAACCGATTCCCGAACCTAAAATCCAGTTTTTGTAGACCATGTCTTATTTTATGGTTTTCCATAATTTTCCAGAATACATTATGGTGGTGACTCCCAAAATCTTTTCTTAAACCTGTATGTTTTTGGTTTGATATCTTGTCGCGATCCTGGTTGCGACAATATAAAAGAGGAGTTAAAGTATCAAGGAGTTGGAACCCATAAGGGACAGAAAAAGCACCAGAAGAGAAGGCTACAGAAGGTTGCAAGACGTCTGGTTGCCCTTTTTTAGGGCCCTCAACGCCAGAAGCTCACATGGACGCCTGACTGCCGTTTTCTAGGGCCCTCAGTGCCAGAGGCTCGAACCAATGCTTGATTGCCCACCCTGAGGTGCTGAGTGCGAACTTCCTTGCACCGCAGAGCGCCTAATTGCCTCTTTCAGGGCCCTCAATGTCACACCTAGTTTCCAAGTCTCAAATTTTTTTCTGTAATGATGCTTTATATCACAAATTGGAGGCAAACTTTCTCTCTCTCGGAACCCAAGGTAGTGCAGCACTGCTCTAAGCCCCACTTTCTGCCCCTCTGTCAACTCACCAGTCCACTCACCGCATGCCTCCTGCTCCACTACATCCACATTCCACACTAAAACCCATGACTCTGTTAACTTTAGTAAAGCCTGTGGTTCACCCAACTGTTGGGATAAAGCTAGGTCACCCTGTATCATCACCTTCTTATCCCCCAGGCTATACCCCACGGTCATTTCTTTCCAATTTATCATCATCTCTCCCATCTTGGCTAACCCATTCAACCCCTAGGATGATATCAACACTGTCTAGTTCGAAAAAATGGTATCTTTCTTCGACCTTCGTCTCCACCAGAAAAATTTCGACCTTATCACAGCATGCCCTTGTCACCTTTCTCTGCCCATCCCCCAAGCTTACCTAATAAGGGGGTGTGTCACCTATGGGCAACTTCATAGTTTTGGGCTGAATTAACCCCTCCGTTGAGCACGCAGATAGTTCCATAAGTTTCATCTCCGGTTCTACCCCGTCGCCTGCGTCATCTTCCTCATCCTCCGCCAGAACCATAACGCGTAGACTCCTCTCTGAACAGCGGTGATCGGGAACGAAAGGACCCTCACATCGAGAACAGTGTCCTTCTTCTCTTCTTTTTGAGACATTCGGGGTACGGTGAGTTCTGCACCATCCTCCCCCTAATATCACTTCCTCCGATCGTACTCCCTTTTGCGCTACTCGTCGCGTCTCCATCCCGCCTCACCGACCCACTGCTCTCCGCTCCTCCTGATCGGTTCATTGGTTGTCGTTCGGTCTCGCTTCGCACTATCGCCCCCATCGCTGGTGATCACGACAAGTTAGCCTTGAAGCCGTTCCAGCTTCCCCCTCTAGCTCTGATCGCGACGTCTTCCACATCTCGGGCGATCCTCATCGCACCCATCAATTCTTGAGGATCTTGAACGCGAACTTGTCCCTTAATGTCTTCTCGTAGTTCAACGAGGAAATACCCCAACGCCAGTTCCTCTGATAATCCCTAGGTCTGACCCAACAACATCTTGAAACTCCTGAAGAACTCCTCCACCGTTCCATCTTGTCGCAGCGTCGCCAACTGCTCATATGCAGTTCCTCAGAATCCTCCTCCAAAACGATTAATCAACCCAGCTTTCAGGCCAGACCAAGAACGGTTCTTGGCTTTGTCTTTCCAGAACCTGAACCAATAACTCACACTACCTTCCATACTAATGTAGGTGAACTCTACCTTATCTTCCTTCGCAACCTTCTGTATGTCAAAGAAACATTGTTGATCCAACTATGGGGTTCTTGCCCATCAAACCCAGGTAAATCTGCTCTTTGCCGCCAATTCTGTTGTATTCCACCATTATCGCGTCTCTCATGGTTATCGTTCACCGAGCTACTACCCCCTTCAGATCCTCCCTCATGATTATTCACTCCTTCACCCATCAATCTCATCATTTGCTGCAGGTTGCGTCGTATCGCGGCCGTCTCCTCCTTTATCCCTTCCACCGTGATCTTAAGATTATCTAATCTCCCTTTCGTATTGTTGTCCATCGTTGATTCTCCTGTTATCGACAACCCTTGATCCGGCAGGTCGGACCAAATGATAGGTTCTTTTAATCAAGAACCTATAGGAAACACCAGAAACACACACCAAACAATCACCTATGAAATTTATAACCTTACTTTATTGCCAAAAGAATCAAGAATGTCTAATACAATGGATTCAGAGAGCTTAACCTCTCCTCACAGGACCCAGAGAGTTCCTGTACAACTAACAAGACTCCAAAAACTAAATTCTCTCAAAGCACCCCAACTCCTTTTATACAGAATTCTTCCTAACTGCCTTGACAGTTAGGCTGTGAAACATTTCTCCTTCTCCTATATACAAGTAGTTTCCTAACAGTTAGCATATCAATTAACTGGATCAAATGGTTGAAGCACCTTAAGGCTATTTTACAAGGAGTCCATACGCACTTTTTAGGTATAGAAGCCTACTAATTTGTTTATTGACAACAATGGTTTCAACAAAATTCCACTGCTCAACGATTTGTTATTATTTTAATATAAATTGCAAAAGATCTGCTCCTTCAATTGCGGAAGACGTTCGAGCTTGGACCGCAAGCTCTGCGCAGCCAACGTCACTTTTCGTGCACGACTCCAAATTGCTGGTGTGCAACGTTAATATTTTGGATTACAACGTTTATGTTGTTTCCAACATTGCTTTTCTCTCTCCACAACCATCGAAATTGCCAACGTTCTGCAACGTTTTAATTAATTAAAATATTATTTTTTGTAAAAGATATTTTGGATATTTGGATCATGGGCCTGATCAATAAACTCTATAAATAGAGCCCCTCCTCCACTCCAAAATCATCAGTTCTCTCATTCTCTTATTTTTCTCATTCTCTCATTCTCTTTCTCTTATTCTCTTTTCCTTTTATTTTCTTAAAATTATCCTGGGTTTCATTCTTTTTCTTTTTAAGAGATCCTTACTAGTTCTGATATCCTCAGAAATTTTTGAGAAGTTCTTGTTGTATCCTGGGGGGCTTGCGCAATACACCGCGGATAAGTCCTTAAGGACAGTGACTCTACACGCCTCAGGAAATATTTGTTCGTGATTCTGTCAGCCTTTCTACAACAATCTTAAGGACTTATGGCTGACAACAACAACAAATCAACCTCAGAGAATCAGAATACTGTTTCCGGAACTCAGACGGTCTTCGCCAAACCATTCCCGGATGTATCAAAAATTGAAGTCTTCTCTGGTCAGAATTTTCGGCGCTGGCAAGAACGTGTGCCAACCCTGTCAGACATGTACGGAGTCGCCTTTGCTCTTTCATCTGCAAAACCTGACTCCAGTCTCTCTCCAAATTCAAAACAAGTTGAAGATTGGGTTCATGCAAATAAGGTATGCCGTCATACTTTACTCAGTGCACTTTCTAATGATTTGTTCAATGTATATTGTTCCTATAAGGAGGCGAAAGACGTTTGGGATTCGTTGATTCTCAAATACATTGCTGAAGATGTAGTCAGACAGAGGTTCATCATTGGGAATTATTATCGCTGGGAAATGGTTGAAGACAAAGACATAAAGTCGCAGATCAATGAGTACCACAAACTGCTCGAAGATATCAAAGCGGAGAACGTTCTTCTACCAGATGTATATGTCTCACAGCTTCTGATCGAGAAATTGCCGCCTTCTTGGACTGATTACAAGCAACAACTGAAACATAGACACAAGCAAATGTCACTTTCAGAGCTGAACACCCACATAATCGTTGAAGATACCAACAGGAAAGAATGTGCTATTGCAAAGGCCAAAGCTTTGTCTGCAAAAGCAAACGTGATAGAAGACAAACCTGCTCCAAAAAGGTACGAACATAAACCTGATCACAATAAGAAAAATTATTTTCGAAAATCTCGTCCCAATGGATCTAACCCCACCTTTAAGAAGAAAGGAAATTGCTTCGTATGTGGGAAGTCGGGCCATCATGCACCGCAGTGCAGGCGCAGAGCAAGAAACGACAATCCTCCTAGGGCCAATATAGCCGAAGGAGATGACAGTATTGTTGCGGTCGTTTCTCAAGTAAATCTGATGACCAATATGAGCAAGTGGGTGGTAGACTCTGGTGCTACCAGGCATATATGTGCAAACAGAAGTGTCTTTACCTCTTACACTAGTGTAGGGGATGGAGAAGAACACGTCTACCTCGGTGACTCCAGGACTACTCCTGTTCTGGGAAAAGGGAAAGTTCTTCTCAAACTCACATCTAGAAAGACTTTGGCCTTGAGTGATGTGCTACATGTGCCATCAATCAGAGTCAATTTAATCTCTGTGGCACTAGTGGGAAAAGTGGGGGTTAAAGTGTCATTCGAGTCGGACAAGATTGTAATGACAAAGAATAATGTTTTTGTGGGGAAGGGATATTGTAATCAAGGTCTCTTTGTACTTAACATTTCTGAAAATATTAATGAATCGTCTTCTTCTGCTTATATTGTTGACTCGTATGATTTATGGCATGCTAGATTAGGACATTTAAATTCTTCCTATGTTATGAAATTACAACGACTAGGATTAATTAATATGCATGATAATCCTATGTTATGAAATTACAACGACTAGGATTAATTAATATGCATGATAAATAGAGTAGTAAATGTGATATATGTGTAGAATCTAAATTAACAAAGAAGACATGTTTTTCTGTAGAACGCCAAACTGAATTGTTAGGGCTAATTCATACTGATCTAGCTGATTTGAAACAAACCATGTCTAAAGGAGGTAAAAATTATTTTGTGACCTTTATAGATGATTATTCTAGATACACCAAAGTTTACTTAATCAAACATAAAGATGAAGCCTTTGATGTGTTTTTAACCTATAAAACAGAAGTAGAAAATCAATTAAATAAGAAAATTAAGAGGATTAGATCAGATAGAGGTGGTGAGTATGTGTTGTTTAATGACTTTTGTGTTAAAGAAGGAATCATCCATGAAGTAACCCCACCATATTCACCTGAGTCTAATGGAGTAGCTGAGAGAAAAAATAGAACTCTTAAGGAGATGATGAATGCAATGCTTATTAGTTCTAGTGCACCTGATAACCTTTGGGGAGAAGCCTTGCTTACTGCGTGTTTTTTACAAAATAGAATACCTCATAAGAAAACTGGTAAAACTCCCTATGAGCTTTGGAGAGGCTATCAACCTAACCTTAAATATCTAAGAGTGTGGGGGTGCCTAGCTAAGGTGATGTTACCTGATCCTAAGAAAAGAAAAATAGGTTCTAAAACCTCTGATTGCATGTTCTTAGGCTATGCTGAACATAATGCTGCCTATAGGTTTCTAGTTCTTAAAAGTGATATACTTGAAAGAAATTCTATAATGGAGACGAAAAATGTTGAGTTTTTTGAACATGTTTTTCCTTTAAAGGTTAGTGAGACGTCTCAACCTATAGATAATAATTATGATAGTGATGCCTTGTGTGAGGAATTAAGAAGGAGTAAAAGACAGAGAAAGGAAAATTCATTTGGTAATGATTTCTATACCTATCTAGTTGATAATGATCCTAGTAGCTTTGTAGAAGCCTTTGTGCTCCTGATGCAAAACAGTGGGATAAAGCCATTAAGACTGAAATTGAATCTATTCAGAAAAATAATACTTGAACCTTAGTAGATTTGCCTAAAGGAGCAAAACCCATTGGTTGTAAATGGATTTTTAAGAAAAAGTATCATCCTGATGGATCTATACAGAAGTATAAGGCAAGATTAGTAGCAAAAGGTTTTACTCAAAAATCCAACATAGATTACTTTGATACTTTTGCCCCTGTGACTAGGATTTCCTCTATTCGAGTTTTGTTAGCCTTAGCAGCAATCCATAAACTAGTGATACACCAAATGGATGTTAAAATTGCCTTTTTGAATGGTGATTTAGAAGATGAAATTTATATGACTCGACCTGAAGGGTGTGTTGTACCTGGTCAAGAGAATAAGGTATGTAAACTTTTAAAATCTTTGTATGGCTTGAAACAAGCACCAAAATAGTGGCATGAAAAACTAGATAATGTATTGCTATGTGATGGTTTTTCACCTAATGATGCTGATAAATGCGTGTATTCTAAATTTGAAAATGGTGATTGTGTCATTATATGTTTGTATGTGGATGACATGTTAATATTTGGTACATGCAATGAAATTGTTACTAGAACTAAACTGTTTCTAGGATCAAATTTTGAAATGAAAGACATGGGTGAAGCCAATGTAATTTTAGGTGTTAGAATCATAAGGAAAGACGATAGTATATTACTATCCCAAGAACAATACATCGAGAAACTTCTTAAGAAGTTTGGGTATTATGATTTCAAACTCGTGAGTACCCCTTATGATGCTAACTCTAAATTAATGAAAAATAGAGAATAATCGTTATCTCAGCCTCAGTATGCCCAGATAATTGGGAGCTTACTGCACTTGATGAGCTTTTCTAGACCTGATATTGCTTATGCAATAGGTAGACTGAGTAGGTACACTCAATGTCCAAATCAAGAACATTGGGATGCACTTTCCAGGCTTATGAGATACTTAAGAGGTTCAATGGATTATGCCATTGAATATAGTGAATTTCTTGCTGTCCTAGAAGGGTACAGTGATGCTAACTGGACCTCTGATTCAGATGAGACAAAATCCACTAGTGGTTATGTATTCACACTTGGGGGTGGTGCGATTACATGGAGATCAGCCAGACAAACAATTATTGCAAGATCAACAATGGAATCTGAGTTTGTCGCTCTTGAGATGGCTGGTAGTGAGGCTGAGTGGTTGAAAAACTTCTTAGCAAACATTCCACTGGGAATGAAACCAACCCCATCGGTGTTTATGCACTGTGATTGCCAATCGGCAATAGCTATAGCTAAAAACAAGAATTACAATGGAAAGAATAGACATATCCAATTGAGACACAATTTGGTGAAGCAGCTGCTAAAGAGTGGAACTATTTCCATTAACTATGTGAAGTCAAAACGGAATCTAGCAGATCCTCTGACAAAACCCTTGGGAAGAAATATGATTTTAGAAACATTGAGGGGAATGGGACTTAAGTCACTTGCAAACAAACAAGTGATGGTAACCCAACCTTTGTGATTGGAGATCCCATTAATAAGGTTCATATGGGTAAAAACAAGTCACTTGTTAGTTCTGATAGCACTAATTTGATTTTAAATCAAATATGTCCCTTCCTATGGTGTGTGTGAAAGTGCTAGAGACTGCATTATTGAGAGGTTAAACTTTGTATTTAATCAAAGTTTTTAATGATTTTCATATCCCTTATGGGTGGTGTATGATTTGCAGCATACACTTGATGAAATCACCTATATGAGTGTCAAGTGGGGCCGCTTGTATGAGATCTTGGCATGATCTCTAGAGCACTCATGAATACCGGGCACGCCCATGGCCTAGTAAGCGCATCACAGCGATAACAGCAAGGATTGTGGGGGTGTAATGTGATTAATAAACCTCTAACACACTCAAGTATCTTTGGTTCATATAGCTTGCTATACCAACTATATTGTGTGTTAAGTTTCTTGATCTAGAACTGGTTCATATAGCTTGCTATACCAGCTCTGATGCATTACATCTTATTAAACCCAGGATTTTTTTTCTTCTTTTCTTTCTTTTAATCATTGTTTCTTATCTTTTGTAATGTGTGGGGGATTGTTATTATTTTAATATAAATTGCAAAAGATCTGCTCCTTCAATTGCGGAAGAAGTTCGAGCTTGGACCGCAAGCTCCGCGCAGCCAACGTCAATTTTCGTGCACGACTCCAAATTGCTGGTGTGCAACGTTAATATTTTGGATTGCAACGTTTATGTTGTTTCCAACGTTGCTTTTCTCTCTCCACAACCATCGAAATTGCCAACGTTATGCAACGTTTTAATTAATTAAATGTAAAAGATATTTTGGATATTTTGATCATGGGCCTGATCCATAAACTCTATAAATAGAGCCCCTCCTCCACTCCAAAATCATCAGTTCTCTCATTCTCTTATTCTCTCATTCTCTCATTCTCTTTCTCTTATTCTCTTTTCCTTTTATTTTCTTAAAATTATCCTGGGTTTCATTCTTTCTCTTTTTAAGAGATCCTTGCTAGTTCTGATATCCTCAGAAATTTCTGAGAAGTTCCTGTTGTATCCTGGGGGGCTTGCGCAATACACCGCGGATAAGTCCTTAGGGACAGTGACTCTACACGCCTCAGAAAATATTTGTTCGTGATTCTGTCAGCCTTTCTACAACAGAAAGCTCCCTCAAACTGCTCATTATTGACCTTTATCTATATCTACACAAAGAACAAAATAACAGATACAATTTTTTAAGAACTTCCAAGAACAAAAGAACAGAAGTTAGATACAATTGTTTAAGTACTTCCAATCGTTTGCGTAGTAAAAATTTGAATAACTTATGAGTGAAACTCTAACTCTGGTAGAAATCACATGCTTAAGGGTGTGTGTGTGTTTTTTTTTAAAGATGAATTTAAGAAAAAATGAGTTCATGAATTTAAAGATAAAGTTTGTTCCTTTTGAAGAATTTAGAGATGAAAGTGAATGAATTTAAAAATAAAACTTGTAAAAGATTTGATGGATGTAATAATTATAAAAAATTAATAGACTAAAATGTTAAATTACTTTTTTATCTTTACAGTGATTATTATTATTATTAGTTATTTTTATTATTATCCTAAAAGAATGCAACATAAAGGCTAGGGAATCAGATTCATTAGACAAATGATTGGGAACCGGTTCCATTAACACAAAAGATAGGAAATCGTTTCCAGCTATACGGAATCGATTCCAATTATTGCTTTTCAAGGCTCTTGTCACCCTTTCAGCGCCAATTCTGGAATGCCAATGGACACCACCGAAAGTCAAGTCATCATGAACCTGCCTTGGTTATCACCTTGCTGCACAACCCAATCACTCCTCGAGCTCTTGGAAGCAAAAGCACCACGTGATTTTAAAGTGGAGTTATTTTTGTACAAACTCATATATCACCCATAAATCTCCTTACATGAAATAGAATCGCATAAAGTGCTAATTCCTCGCAAATCTACGCCTTCTATTTTGTGTGAACAGAAAATCCATCCATAAGAACACAGTCTAAAACAACCAAGACACTAAACGTAAGTTTAGTCGAAATCAAAAACATTGAAACAAAGAAGTGTTTCAACTGGCGAATATTATAAGCATATATGTCATTCGGTTTAGTTTATCCATTTCCTGGTTGATCAATAATGATTTGGGTAAGTGGCAGATTGAATCACACGACATACTTTCCTCTATATGTACAACAGGTTGAAATGTAATAGAAACTGTTAGGGTACAAGGTAATGTTACGGTACAAGAAAAGAGAATATTCAGTAAATAAATATATATTTTAGAAAAATATTTAATATAAGATATTTATAATTAAAAATATAGACTAGGATAATATATGGAGAGATATTTATGTATAGAGATATTTATATTAAATGCAAATATATCATAAGAAAATATTTAGTAAGAGATAGATTGGAAAATAATTAGTATAAATAAAATTAGAGTCTAGAATTAAGAAAATGCTTTTGATATGTGAGTTTTGTAAAATGCTTTTGATTTGTGAGTTTTGTAAAAAAAATTATACTCTGACGGAAATCCTGCTCCCAGTTATTATTACTTTTATTTATCCACGTATTACCATGAATCAAAGATATTCATTCGTTCAAAAAGTGTGTGAGAGATTGTTCTCGTTACATCTCGCCTTCGGATACGTAACAGACACATAATAAACGTGTACACAATTCATGGCAACTTCAAAAGAAAGAAATATTATCACTTCACATAATGCTTTTTGGAGTTTATACATAATGATAACTTAAAGCAAAATGGCAACTACAGTGAAGTCAAGTCAGTTTTCATCATCTCCACTCTCAAGCAGACAAAAATGGCCGCAAAATTAGCAGTCATGTAAGGAAGAGAGTGGTTTCAGATGACGTCTGTACAAGTACAAAATGAACTGGTTCACTCACCCTGACTTCATCCTCCAAAAAATTGTGTATGATATATCCTTGAATAATCATCTTGAACAAGAAAATGCTTCATTGTCCAAATGAGCTATCTCCAACTTAATTCTCCTATCAGAATTCATTATCTTCTCGGATTTGAGGCAAAAGAAAAATCTCAAGACAAGCTTTGAAGAACATATATGGTATTTGATTGGTTACAGAAATTGAAACAATGCCGATTGTACATCCTGGTTAAGTCAAGTGTGGCTGTCAATCCTACGCTTGAGTTGTTTCTGGTGCATGGCCTTCAGAACCCTTCACCTTTTCAGCATCAGATGGGCCAGAAATATCCTTCAGAGACTCAATTTCCATGCTGGCTGTGCGGCTCTTTCTATTTCTTCGATCCTGGAAGTGATATAGAATAGATGTTTGGCTTAAATTAACAAATCCAATAGAAGTGACTGATGAAGAGTTAATGTAATATCCAGAAACGCATACATTCAAACATGCACATACAAAACCAGAGGATCCATGGAATTCAACATTTAGTGACTGGTAACTAATCATGAAAGGGGCATGCATACGGGGCAGATGAATTCTGAGAATAAATTTGGGAACATGTTATTGATTACTAGTCATTCAAAAATATCAAGTTAAAAAAATAATTCACACAGAGAAGAAGCTTAACACACTAGAATTACAAAAAGGCTATTGAGTTAGTGTGTACTCCCAATCATGTGTCAGGTAGCAAGGAGCGAAACAAACATCCAAAGTCCCAAATTGTGATAAAAATTCAGATTCTGTAGCAAAAGTTAAATATGAGAAAATAAGACAAAGAATGAACCTCTCGGAATGGATATTCATCGGCTTCAAGCATTCTCACAACCTGACTCATTTTAGGCCTCTTTTCTGCTTCAGGATCAACACACTTAAGTGCAACCAGAAGAGATCGCTTTAAAGCACGAGTTGATGGTTTCACTTCAAGCCTTGAATCCACAACTTCCTCGGCCCTTCTCGTCCCCACCATCATCTTGAGCCATTCAACAAGATTCACCTGTAATGAGGATAATCAAACTATTATCAGCTATACAAAAAGCAAAACAAAGATCACCTCTCATGCAAAAGAAAGTTATAAGAAGTACATTAGGCACTGCTTAAGTAATTCATACCTCATTAGCAGGACGTGAATAGTCCACAGGATCCCTTCCAGTAACTGCTTCTAGCAGGAGAACACCAAAGCTGTAAATGTCACTCCTCTCATTTAACAAACCTGTATTGGCATATTCTGGTGCCACATAACTGAAATTGGAAACAGGAGTAAGTTT
Source organism: Vigna mungo (assembly GCA_036885675.1). Taxonomy (NCBI): domain Eukaryota; kingdom Viridiplantae; phylum Streptophyta; class Magnoliopsida; order Fabales; family Fabaceae; genus Vigna; species Vigna mungo. Next base: position 29,838,930 of record CP144691.1, read on the forward strand.
TCATTCATGCAATCCTTTAAAAGTATATGTAAAGTGGATACCAAAACATTTTACATACCCAAACGTTCCCATTACTCTAGTAGTAATGTGACTTTCTCCTGAGTCCAAAAGTTTGGCCAAACCAAAGTCAGAAACTTTTGCATTGAAATCTGTATCAATCAATATGTTGCTAGACTTGATATCCCGGTGAACGACTTTCGGTTCTATTGCTTCATGTAAATAAGCCAGTCTGCCACCAATAACAGGAAAGAGAGAGCTTAATTAGTGGAACTAAGCCTAATGTCGAAATTGCTAAATTAAGTATCCAATGGAGCAAGCACCAACTTAAAACTATGGAAAAGATAATAATCTAGGCAACAGGTCCCTTGTGCCCTATATTTAGGGATTTAACAATGGACCAGTGGAGCAGATTAGCAGAGAACACATAGCTGTGTTGTCCAGAATCCTAGTGGAGCAAATAAATTGCAAAAGACATGACTATATATCCTACAAAGTAGCAATATCAGCCTTTACTCTCAAATTACATTGATGACATTCTTTGGTACACATTAAAAACTGATTGTTCAATTTTGATACACTAACAGTGTGACAAGTTTAACATGGTCAACCATTTAGAGATCACCCTAAATATGAATTTTAAAATAGTTATCACAAAATGCTTTCACTGCAATTTTTCATAAGTCGACAGAAATAATTCATACTGTCCTCTGTTTGAAGTTTTCAAATAGAACTTACGCTTTGGCTGTGCCAGTTATAACTTTAATCCGCGCTTCCCAGGTAAGTGTCCCTTGTTGGCTCATAGCCCCATGTAGCCATTGTTCTAAGTTACCATTGTTCACATATTCATACACCAGTAACCTGCAAATCAGATGGCAACCACACTTATTAAGAAAAGACAATCAAAAGAGCTTGCTTCAGTTCAAATTTTCAACAAAAAAGTAAGACTAAGGCCATCACAAAAAATAAAGTTAGTAATGTAATCCAGTATACAAGGGAATATTTGCATTTGTGATATTTTGATACATTAAGAACACCAAGTTTACCTGTGAACTCCTTCTACGCAATAACCAAGTAAGCGTACAAGATTTTTATGTCTCACATGGCCAATAGCTTCCACTTCCACCCTGAACTCTTTCTCTGCTTGTCCCCTGTGAATTCAACACATTATGCAATTATGGAGCAAGTTCAAAGATCATTGGTCAATCAAGAAATATCAGCAATAGATGACAGTCACAGGATAAACCACCAAGTGTTCTTACAAGTTGTTAAGAATTTTCTTAACCGCCACCTCGGATCCATTGATCAATCTTCCCCTGTAAACAACCCCATATCCACCCTCACCAATCACATTTTCTGGAGAGAAGCGACTAGTTGCAAGTTCCAGATCTCTTAGTGTGAACCAGTGACCCCACCCAAGATGAGAAATTTCTGGCAAGCCAACTAGAGGAGAGGCAGTTACCACTCCACCAAATGCCAATGCAGACTGCTTCTTAACAGTGCCGGAGCTTCCTTCTTCCCCTGACATTGAACTAAATCCTCTCTCGTGATGATAAACTGAACTGCACTGACTGATATTATCAGCATCGCCTGATTTGCTTTTGCGCAAATGAACTAAGAACTTGTCAGAATTGTTCTCACTTGCTTTGTCTTGAACAGGAATAGCTACACTTTCTGCTTGATCATATGAAGTCTGCACCCCAACCTTGTCAACTCTGATGTCTTTTGAGACATGCGGTATTTGTGACAAAGAGAACTTGTCCAGAGATCTCCTAGACTTTCTCCGAAACATCACCCATACAGATAATGCACAAAGAATCAGAACTATAAAAGCACCAACACCAATCCCAATCAAAACCCATAATTTCAATCCCAGAAACGAAGTCTTCTTCGATAATTCCACGTGCAAAGAATTGTTTGCTGACATGCTTGGATCCAAAAATTTGTCAATCAAATATGTCCACCAAACTTTTCAGCGTACAATCAAGACATTCCCACCTGAATGCAAGAACATGGTTAAGTATTCAACATTCAATTTACAGCCAATGTTCAAGTTCATGCAGTAAATCCTCATAAACCAAACAAAAAACAAAATCAGCAACTCATCTAATCACCAGTTCCACCTTTTTTTTATCAAAATCAAACATAGTCTGGCTGCAGCATTTTTACCAATTTGCGGGAATTCAGGTATTCTGAACCAAAAACTATTGCAACACTTCAACAAATCAGAAACCCATTTGCGATCACATCACTCCGATCAGAAAAGCGATAATAAATTTACAATTTATAGGGAAAATAAGGAGCCCTCCACTGTCTCAAGCAATTCTAATCACAACAAAATATCCAACAAGACTAAAAAAGCAAACTTGTAAAGCATCACTAATAATCAAAACAAACAAAAGGCAAACCCAAATGCCAATTTTTCCCAAAAATATACAAAAACAAAAAAGTGGCTCTGAGAGACGCAAAGGACTCACCTTTGTATTGATCTATATCACCCTCCTTGATCCTCTATCTCCAGCACCCACAGGGGCAACAAAGGGCCTTCTCTCTGAACCCAAACAGACCCAATGAGCATAGATAGACGCAGCAATGGCAGAATAATAGAAGAAAAAAACACAAGAAGCCCTACAAAACCCAGATGCTGCAAAAAGATGCAGAGTCTGATATGCAGTTAGCTATAGTGGATTGTGACCTCAAGTGGGTCACAACTAAACCCAAGGCAAGACCAAGATAACAGGAAATAAATAAACAAAAATTGATAGGAATGCCAGACAAACGTACTATTTTTATGAAGAAAAAGAAATGCAAGGAGAGAGAGAAAGAGTGAAAATGGCTAGATTTTGGTGTAGGAAAAAGCAATGGTGGTGGGGAAAACGGTTGGTGGGCACTGTGCTTCAGGATGAGAGCGGGACCTAACTAGCTGGAAAGGAAACCTGGTTTGTAATGGAGGAAACCAGAGAGAGAAAGAGAGAGAAACAGTAAAGGGAAAGCAAAAATGTAATAAACAGGTGAAGCATTTATAGCTGGAAGCAAAAAGTGTATTAAATAAGCTAACAACAAAAGTAGAGTGAAGAAAGAAAAAGAGGAGAGAGAAATAAGAAGTGGGTTGATGAGAGAGAGAGAGTCAACCTCAATCCAACAGGGTTGAACTCCAAACCAAATCTAGCTTCTTCTGAGGTATACTCACCAAACTGTCCTATTTGTATGAACAGAAAAATAAATATTTAATAAAATGCTTACATTCCAAATCTTAAAAGCATTTTAATTTTTTGGTGATAGAAACTTTAGAGTTTGATCTTCTGATTTCTCATTTTTTGCAAACACTCCTTCAATACTTTTTCTTATTTTCCATCACATCATATATATTACTAAAATTTAAAAGATGAATTTTTTGAGGTATTAAACTTATTTTAAGAATGTAACATCTTTTTAACATATACTTTTTAAACACGTGTGAAAGAATAAAAGGATTGTTTCATAGCATATTGGTGTCTTAGTAAGATTTAAAGACTATTTTTTTTCATCTTATATAAAGAAATGAATAAAGTTATATAGCTTACACTTTACTATAAAGGAAACTATATTTGATGAATCTCTTGGTGTTATTTTGAATAATACTGATAAATGTTTACTTTACCGGCTAAAAAGATGGAAGATAAGAAGAAGAAATAAAGAGTTAAAAAAATATGAACAAGAAATGATTTTTAATAAACAAATATGAATGGTGGAAACAGAATACATGATAAATATTTTAGTACCTTAAAAGCATTTTATCATGGCATATCTGTCCCTGCACAATAATGCTGATGCAATTGACTGTGGAATTTGGATTTTGGACACATTATGGTGAAGGGGTCACAGAAAATTTTGACATTTTTTGAAAGTGTAGCTGGCATTAACATTTATATTCTGACCTTTTGTTTTGGTTCTTGCAGATCGCAAATTCTAGTAGTGGGAACATTTTTAGTTTGTTTCCATCTACTGATCAATGTGATAGCTCTGCAACTTTGCAGGCTTAGCCATTACCTAGGTTGATTATGATTCGATTGCACATGCAATATAATTAAACAGAAATTAATTATGTTTTTGTTTCCAAAATTTGGAATATATTTGACTTTAATTTTTTAAAAGTTTAAAAGATACAGTTTCAGTTTTTTTTTAATTTATTATTCAGAAACTAAGAATAGTTTATAAATATTTTTTTTTCAAATTTAGTGTCTAGAGATTGGAAATATGTTTATTTAAATTTTAAGCAGTAAATTAGCTTTTTTATTTTAAATTTAGAGCAGTGAAATTGATTCAGCTCAAATTCTATGATTTAAAAGTATGATTTAGAGAAACATATAGTTGAATCATTAAGGATGTACAAACCAAATTTGAATGACTGCACTTTTATAATAATTAAATGATAAATCAATGGGAGCACAAATAAAGTTTATTAAAAGAAAAAAGACAAGCTGAATTGAGGTCATTGATAGTGTATAATTATAAAGTTTGTACCCACAGATTTCATTGTTCTAATGGAAATTTTATTGTTAAAACGTGTGGTTTTTAGTTTCAATTATTGGAATTTAGTAGTGCTGTGTAATAATACATTAATTGAAGAATAATTTGTTACCAATTAAAACATTAACACTAAAAGTTATTAAAACCAAAGACAAAAAATATGCTTTTGATTAAGAAAATTCTTTGTCATTTATGTCTTACAAATATTTCAAAATATCACGACCCTTAATTGCAATTGAGTCCATTTATTTACCTTTATTAATTAGTTAGTAAATGAGAATTAAGGTATAGTATGCATTACCTTTTGTATGTCTATCAAATTATGATCCAAAATCCAGCTTTAAGAGAACATTTTCAATACATATTTATAAGTTTAATAAAAAAGATATTACAACAATTTACAATTTTAATTAACGTAAAGCAAGTATTTCATATTATGTTTAATTTTAAACTTTTTCTATAATAAGTAATATATACTTTTAGCGTATATATAACATTTATTAATATTTTTTGTCCTTTTACATAAAGTCTACGTTAAAGAAACAAAAAATGTGAGTTTCTACTGAGAAATATTTATGATATTTAAAATAAATATTAATTACTTTTAATGTGATTTAAAGTATAATGTATATTTAATAATTTTTTAACTTACGCATTAAATATACAGGAATATTTGTCTCTTTTGACATATTTAATTTATCGTAATAATTAAAGTTAATTTAAATTCATATTTTAATTATTATTTTGACTGTTTTTAAATTAGTTTTATTATTATTTGAATTCGCTCCTTTTTCTCTCTTCAGCCCAATTTTAAAAGAAAAAAAAATGTTTATATAATTAATTTATATGACTTTTATTATCTTAAAAATATTATAAGAAAAACCATAAAAATACACATAAACATATAGAGCTGTCAAAAGGGTCATTGACTCGACCTACCACAGATTGATTACTTAATGAGTCAATTCAACACAACTCATTTATTAGGGAACCAGAAAAATTCGAACTCGGTCTAACCCATCACGAGTTAGTGGGTAAATAGGTTAGCTCACTCACTCAGTTTATCACAATTATTTTAAATAAAAAAATTACAAACTTTTTATAATTCAAATCTAAACAAATTTCACTCCAATATATATATATATATATATATATATATATATATATATATATATATATATATATATATATATATATATATATGGGGTTTGTTAACACGCGTACGCCTGTTTTTCAGTTGGTACGTTTTAACAATGTGTACCAGATTATAGTAGACAAAAATACCCTCATTTATCATGGATCCTAAGTTTTAAGGTTAAGGATATTTAAATAATTTCATTCTCAAAACTAAAAAAAAGAAAAAACCCAAAACCTTACTCACCTTCCTCATTCCTCTCAACCCTTTGTCTTTCATCTCTCTCACTCTGACATTTTCTCTATCATCCCTACTGTTGTCCCAATTGAAAAAAATCAGAAACATTATTTTGAGAATGGAAATTAAAGAAATAGGTATAGAAGAGCTCCCTAGGAGTACAATTCTTTCAATTCTAAGTTGTAATCTTACATCATGTATACCATACCAAAAGAGAAAGGAAAAAGAAACACTTTGTGTAAAGGAACAAGGACAATAGAGGGAAATATCTTGTTCTTTAAAAATATAATGAAATGTGGTGTAGATGTGTAAATGATGTATGAAAATTTAATTGATTTATGAAGGTTTTATTTACATGATTTAATTTAAAAATAAAATTTAATAATAATAAGAAGGGAAAATATATAACACATCCTCCAAATGAAAAACAGAGCAAGAGCAACAAATTACGATATCGCGGGTTGTTGTGTGTGACTGAGGGAGAGTATGGAGACGAGAGAGAAACAAATTGGATAAGTGAGGAAGGTGGATTAGGGTTAGGCAATGATTTTTTATTTTTTTTTTCAATTGGGGCAACAGTAGGGATGACAGAGAAAGTGTTGGAGTGAGAAAGATGAAAGAGAAAAGGTTGAGAGGAATGAGGGAGGTGAGTAAGGGTTTGGGTTTTTTTTTTTAGTTTTGAAAATGAAATTATTTAAATATCCTTGACCTTAAAACTTAGAACCCATGATAAATGAGGGTATTTTTATTTACTATAATCCGATACACAGTGTTAAAACGTACCAACTGAAAAACAGGCGTACGCGTGTTAACAAACCCCTATATATATATATATATATATATATATATATATATATATATATATATATATATGTGTGTGTGTGTGTGTGTGTGTGTGTGTGTGTGTGTGTGTTTTAAGGTTAAGGGTATTTTAATAATTTTCATTCTCAAAACTAAAAAAAAGCAAAACTCTTACTCACATCTCTCATTCTTCTCAATCCTTTCTCTTTCATCTCTCTCACTCCAACTTTTTCTCTTTCATCCATAGTGTAATCCCAATTGAAAAAACCACAAACACTCGTCTAACCCTAATCCACCTTCCTCACTTATCCAATTTGTTTCTCTCTCATCTCCATACTCTTTCTCACCCACACACAGTAACCCACGACACTGCAGTTTGATGCTTTTGATTTGTTTGTTCATTTGTTTTCCACTTTAATAACAAAATAATCAAAAGGAGTGTTGTAAGATTATTTATTGTATCTTAATATGTTTATTTATTATTATTAATTTTGTATTACATGAAATTACTTATTTCAATTTCATGTAAACTACTCTCACTAAATGATAAAAAAAACGAACGTCGTTCAACGCAGTTATCGTAGCCAGAAATGCACCCTTCATACATTGACCAGAATAATCCATCTGGAGTGACACTAGTGGCAACCATGTTTTGCTGCTTCCAATAAGAAGAATATTTTGCTACGTGTGTTTAACTATGCATAAAATTTATATCAATTTTTTTTAATTTTAATATTTATCATTAAAAAAAAGTCATGTATACACATCAATAAATAAACTCAATGTATATTGTGGTAAAAATATAATGAAATGTGGTGTAGATGTGCAAATAATGCATGAAAATCCTGTGATTTGTGAAAGTTTTATTTACCGTGACTTAATTTAAAAATGAAATTTAATAATAATAAGAAGAGAAAATATATAACACAACCCTCAAATCAAAAATCGACATCAACATCATCAATTATTTTGTTATTAAACAAATTAGATAAGTGAGGAAGGTAGATTAAGGTTAGACAAGTGTTTCTGATTTTTTTCAATTGGGGTTACAATAGGGATGACAGAGAAAATAAGGTTGGAGTGAGAGAGATGAAAGAGAAAGGATTGAGAGGAATGAGTGAGGTGAGTAGGGCTTTAGGAATTTTTTTTTAGTTTGAGAATGAAAATTATTAAAATACATTTAACATTAAAACTTAGAATCCTTAATATATAAGAGTATTTTTGTCTATTAAAACTCAGTACACAGTATATATCCGTTAGCAAACCCATATATATATATATATATATATATATATATATATATATATATATATATATATATATATATATATATATATAATATTGTATTGACAAGATTAAATTAAGCATTCTCATTAATTAATAAAATTATAAAATCTTATATAACTTAAAACTACTTAATACTTTATGAATTATTTTATTTAATATGGCATATTTTTAAATAGAATTAAATAATAAATACAAAATCATCTGTAGGTGAGTACTTAATTTATCTAAAATTTAGATATACATTCTTCAAAACAACGTTACATATTTAATAATTTAGCTTAGTGAAAAGCTGTATGAATTATTATTAAAAAGAAAAAAAAAAGAAAGGAATTAGGGTGCCATTCTTTTATTATAAAAAATAGTAGAATGTGCCAGAATGTTTTGACTGTGAAATCAGAGTTTTAAATTCCAATGGTCTGAGAGGGGTAATTTTCTCAATACGGTTTGACTAAACCTAATCTTTTTCTTACTCAAATAATTGCAACATTGGATTAAACAATTGAAACCTTTTTGGGAGTATAATGATGGCTTTGGAGGCTGAAAAAGTCACCAATAGAGGAAGAAACACAAACTTTCATTTTAAGCATAACTTTTTATTAAAGTATGACCCACACCCAACCATTGCAACTTTTCTTTCCTTTCCCAAATTTAATTTGCAACTCATTTTAGATTAATATCTTAATCATCTTTATGGCAACATCACACTAATAAAAACTTTCTTTAAACCCTAATTTTCTCCCCAAATTATTGAATTCTATTTAATTTCTTTATGCATGTTTAGACAAGCTTATCTTATCAAAATTTATAAGAATAAAAATAAAAATAGAGGTCAATTTCTCTTACAAATTAAAATTAGTTGGTCAATGTTCTAATTATACCGTTAAAAACTTAACAAGAATTGTTTATTATTAAAAAAAAAATTCCATGTTCCGTAACAAACATTCTACTTTAATTTCTTAATTATTCTTACTAGTTAACACTTTTCAAAGTAGTTTATATATAAAAGCGATTTTTTTTTATAAATATTAAAATTACTTGATTTAAAAAATAATTTTGATTTCTGTATAAACTAATTTTATTTTAGAAATTACTCTTTTTCTTAAAAGAACTTCAAAATAGTTATCCAAATGCTACGAGGACAACAAAACAAATTTGATAGGAAATATATATTCAATCTTACTTATACGAAAACTTATCAAATTAATATTAAACATTGTAAGTAAGACTTGTATCTGATTTAAAATCAAAAGACTAGATAAAACTCAATGTAGAGAAATAAAAATTGAATTTTACATTTACTTAAAAATATTCTCATCAATTAAGTTGATATATATATATATATATATATATATATATATATATATATATATTAAAATTAAGTAATTGGTTCTTAATTTTAATTAATATTTCATGTTGTCACTTTAAGGTGATAAGTGCATTTTACCTCATTCTCATTTCACAAGGTCTAAATAAAAATAAAACACTTAAATCAGTATTAATGTCAAAGGTTAGGTGCAGCTATTTTCTCCCATATAATAAAACAAAAATGGTGAAATTTGGTGAGTGACATTGATTTGCTTTTAGATTTGTAATTAGGAATTTGAAAAGCAGTCAAGTCTAATTAGTCAAATTGTTTAACTTGCTAGAAAGTCAGTCTAAGCTTCAAAATTTTAAGTCTACTTTAATTATGATTTAATGCAACTTATTCAAAGACTTAGTTGGCCAGACTATTTTTACAAAAGGATAATTTATTTTTATTAGTTTAGCATAAATGTACTTATTAAATCAGGTTTAAATTTAAGTTTGGGTTAAAAAATATTAATTAAAGATTTGGATATCAATTTATTTTATCTTAAATGAAAATGTTATTAGTAATTCTTATTTTTTAACAGGAGCGTTTTGAAGAATTTTCGTTCACACATAATATTTTAAGAATTTTTTAATATCTATTTATCTTACTAATTTTTTTTATCAATAAATAATATTTAAATTTAAGTTTAAATATAATTTTAGTTCCTATTTTCATATATTTTCTTTAATTTGACATTTTTTTAATAAAGTCTAAATTTTCGTTAATTTAATATTTTTGTTGTTATTTTTATTGTTAATAGAAAAGCTTGTAAAGGATGACATTGTTTGCATTATGTGTCTTGTATTTTCTTACATTGCTCGTTTAAGTAGGTTTTCTATTTATGTGAGATTATGGTAAAAATTGTTTTTAGGATTTTTAAGAATATGTTAATTAGGGTTATCGACTTTAGAGAAGATTGTAAGACCTTTGAAATTCAAAAGGTAAATGTAAGTCTTGGATCATTAGAAGATTAAAAAAACTCAAAATGTAACAAGTTGTAACAAAAGTTCAACTTATAGTGTAAATACAATGTTGTCAACTTTGACATGCTTTAGTATTTTATTTATAACTTTTTGTACGTTTAGATATTGAGTTGATTATTTTTCCATTAGAAAGTAGACTCAAGGATCTTCGATTCGAGTATACATACGCGTATTTTCGACTTCAGGAAGGGGTTCAATTGAGTTGTCGAAGTTGTGAAAGTAACTTCCACTCGTTGATAGATTTGCTTGAGCAAATTGACAACATTGACAACTCGTTGAGTGAGTGAAACTTTTTCCCGACATAAAAAAAAGTTGCCTAGAGACTTTTTGACTCATTGGGCGAGCCAAAATACTCGTTGGGCAAGTAAAACAATGCGTTTTGGCTATATAAGGACGTTCTGGGGGCTTAGGGAAGGCTTAGAAGTGAACCTGAGACCAGAGAGCCGTAATTTTGTAGCAGTGAAGTCTTGAAGCTGAGTTGGAGCCATGAGAGCAGATTCTAAGCTAGGGAAACGTCTACACGAAGCTTTTGTCAAACAAGTTACAGAGAAAACCGTAAGGGGGGCTAACCTTGAGTGTTTTTCGTCTCTATGAGTTTCTGAGCCATGAATATGTTATGTTTTCGAAAATACTTTTTGGGGGTAAAAGTAAGGTTTTGATACATGTTTGAATCGATGAATCATGGAAATGAGAATATGTTTGTAAGGGAAGCTAACCTTGATGATGATAGTTCAAATAAGAAGTGAATATGCAGAACAATTCAATGTTGTTGAGATTGTTGACAACATAATATCTATATCACTCTGGTTTTTGATGATGACAACACTTTTTTAATAACACACATATGTTGTTGTTGTGTTACATGTTCTTATGCTTATTGTTTGTATATTGTTGAACATGTTTATGTGTTATACTACTATGTGGATGCACACTTATTGAGCTTGTACATGTTACATCATATCTGGTTGCATTACATATGTTTTAAAGGATGAAAACCACATGCACTTTTGTGAACTTAAAGTTGTGTGACAAAGCTGCAGTAAAGTCGACTCCAGTACTAATTGAATCGACTATGCTAAAGTCTTTGTACAGATTTTCAGAAACAGTGCTATGTGAGATTTTGTGAAGGAAAGAATTTCAAAATTCTCTGACATGTCGAAGTTGGCTGTGGGTGCCACGCATTTGACTGTATTAGTTGTTTGCTTTGAATTCTGTTATGCTCATGAACAATAACGACTATATTTTTAAAAGTTAGTTGAGCATTGAATATAAGTCAACTGTATTGAATGTGAATTTATTTTGTTTGATTGAATGTTATTGGTTTCACTAATCTGTTATAACTGTCATAACCCAGTCGACTGAATTAGTAGCATATTCGACTGAGGGAGCGTCTAATTAACATAAATATATAAATAGTTGAAATCTGAAGTAATTCAGAGACTTTTGGACATTTGATGATCTAACATTTTCAGATTCTGTTTCAGATAGTTTCTCTGAGATTATAGAGCTCCAAGAATTCTCCAAGAAGACGGTGGTGATCTTGGTTGAAGGAGATTCAAAGGGAGATTGACTGTGCGCTCACTGCTTGATCACATATCTACACATTGGGGTGTTTTTTGGTTGATCAAGATTCTTGTTGGCATCTGTTGGTGATTGCTCTGGTTACCTGTTGTGATTATAGGGGATAGACTCGTGGAGTCTGGTTCACTTTAAGGATTGTTCAAAGTGGTTGGCAGATTGCAGGAGATGGGACATCTTGCTGCAAGTCTTGCTATGTGGTTTGCCTATATTTTGGTTAGAGGGTTAGAGAGGTGTTTTATATTTTTGACGTGAAGATCTTCTATAAAAGCCTTGTTGTAAAAACCTTGACCATTATAGTGCATTTGCTTCCAGGTACAGGAAGGACACTGGATGTAGGCATCGAGGCCAAACTAGTATAAAAACCAGTGTTTGAATTTTTCTATCACTGCTCTTTTAATTACAGTCAACTTTATTATCTGCACAATCAACTACGTTTTCACACGAATTTCCTACAAAACTTGAGGCTCTTCTTGGGCTCCCACTCTTGATAGTTTGGATGCTCTTCCAAAGTACACAAATTTCCTACAAAACTTGAGGAATTAGTGATGAAAACTTCTAAATGTAACCTAGCTAAACCTATTCACAAAGTTAGATAAAAGAGAGGATTAAACATGTTTCATGCTTCAAGAGAATTGATTTGGTAAGAAAATTGCACCACAGATAATGGTAAGATTTACCGTTATCAACAACCCCAAACTTGAAACTTTGCTTGTCCTCAAGCAAAAAGGAACTTGGCTTAGACACAACAACCCAATTACAAAGGTCTAGCAGCTCAAGAAAACAATTTCAATCAGACAAGTCAATCAAACATGTTTGCTCATCGTGGAAAGACCAAGCAAAAGATAATGAAGCCTCTACATATCAAGCTTAAACTATGGTGCTCACAGAACAAACATTACAAGACAGATGCAAAGGCTTTATAAGGGATATACAAACATGGCAAAATGTTTTCCTGAAATGCATGGAACCTTTCCTCACCATATAAAGTGTTTCACTCAAGCTCAATGGTGTATCATGAGGTGTGTTTTTCACTCTACCATCACAATATCATACAAATCAACTTTGCCCTTCATTTCAATCCATGTCAAACACATCACATGCAAGTTATCATCACAAGGAATTTTTGAGGCTAGTATTGTGGTTGGGCTAAGAAGAAAAATTGGTTTACAAAGCACCTTGAGTTAAGAGAGCAAACAAATCAAAGCATGATAACATAGTTCTCTCTTTTGCTTCACAAGAATTGAAACCAATTCTCAACTCATTTTCCAACTTTCATTCATTGAATTCTTTTTCTTGATCTTGATCTTCTTTCTTCTTTCTTCTTTTCTTTCTTTTCTTGTTTTTCTCAAAGCTCCTTTATAACATGATTTCTCAAACTACCCCAAACTTACACCATTCTCCTATAGCACTACAAAAAACTATTATTTAGTGAATGTTTATTTTTCATTTTGCGGAGGTTTTTACCCTCCGCAAATTAATTTCCAGAGGTTTTTCAAACCTCCACAATTAGAGTCGTCGCTATTAATTTGCAGAGGTTTTTAATGACCCCTGGTATCCGACCCCTGCTATCAGATTTATATTGTGGAGGTTTTTATGTGGAGAGTTTTAACCTCTTTTATTAGTGACTATTATTTTGTAGAGGTTTAAAACCGCTTTTATTTATAATTACCCACTTACATTCATAATTTCTTAATTTAATCTATTTTTTTATAATAAGAAATAAATAAAATATATAAAATTATAAAATACACAAAAAATATTCAAAATTAATTTTATTAATGATTTAAAATAACATATGTTCATTGACCATTACAATGTAAATATAAAAAAAAAATACATCATTCCTTCACCACTACTTCTTTAAAATTCCCTGTAATTTGAGTCCAACACAAGACTTGCAACAGCAACGGTGGCCAACACAATAACCAAGAAGCTTCAAAACGAGAAAGAAATCCATGTCACACCTAAAGAAGAGCCAACACTCAAGATTCTCGCTAACAAGACCACATGAATCTAACTCTGAAGCTGCTGTCATTGCATCTCAAGAGTTGCTTGAATACGGTTACTAGAAGGGTGGATATTGGAATCTAATTTTGAAGCAACTTTGCCTTTGGAAGTGCCCTCAGACCTGATCAGCATCACACAAGGACAACTCAGGATGTTGGTCTTAAATATTAGGGACAAAATTAAAGAAAAATAAGATAAATAACCATGACCATGATGATAAAGAAAGTTTCCCTTCCTTTCTTTGATCTACATTTAATCATACAAATTATGAGAAACAAAACCTAACACAATGATAAAGAAAGTCAACTGGAAAAAGTAACAAATTTGGAATAACTTATCCTATTAATCAAAACATCATTAGCCAAAGTGGAAAAAGACTTTTCTCCTCACATCAATCATTGACCAAGGTACCTGGTAAGAGAATTATCTTGCATCTACTATTATATCATATATACCAAATTCGCATAATTAAAATAAAGAAAAACATGGTTAGTCATAACACTCAAAGTTAAATGCAAACATAGAAGGAAGAGGCCGAAATCAAAAACAAAGATCAATCAAATGAAAGAATTTATACTTAAGAATTTCCAAAGCATTTGAAGTTGGCAAAGCTTCTTCATGTTCTACAACTTCAACAGTAGAGTTTAACATATGTATTTTCATTTTAAAATTATTGTAATTTTGTACGAGACAGGTCACCCCTAAACACAATGCATATCATCTTAAGCTAAAGTTTGTACTTGTCTGAGGATCCATATTCCCTACAACTAGAATTTAATTAATGCAGTCAGTAAATTGGACCTACTGGGTTATCATAAAACTCTTATTTTGTATTGTAAAACTTAAAATATATATTTGAAAAGCAAAATTATCCAATTTGCATCCAACATTGTAGATTCACGGTTAATTATAAGAATACAAAGTGTACTGTAAAAGTAAATTTGTCTTATCTTTATCCAACCATTAGTTTTCCCATTGTTAGAGGTAAAATTAATCAATGTGTGGAATGTAAAACTCATCATCTCTATTAATTATAAGAATGTACAAAAAAATAACGTACCTTCTGCATAAGGAATCCTACAATAGAAGGCTTCAAATATTTTGCCACTCCTGTTGAAGCATGAGCTCTATGGGCAGTGCCAAATGCATCATTCACATAGATATCCGCAAGAGAAGCTAGCTTCTTTGCAAACTTGAGATCATTCTTCTCTTCCTCTTTGTATAATCTAACATGCTCTAGAAGCAAAACACCACCTTCTGGAAGTCCTGCAACCAACTTCTCAACTTCCTCCCCAATAGAGTCATTTGCAATCTTAACCTATAATCAAGAGATAGTGGCACAATGAAGTAATAGTAAATCAGAAAATAAAAAGGGCGAACAACTAAATAAAAAACTAGAACAGATAAGAGGCAAACCTCAAGTTCTAGAAGTTGAGAAAGCCTTGACACAAGAGGCTTCAAACTGTATTTAGGTGTAACACCTTTCGGACGTCCCTGAAAATAGGATAGTAAAGGAAAATTCACTTTTAGACTAACATACCTTAGCAAGGCTTGTGGGAAGTAATGGATCAGATATTAAAAGGGGCAATGAAGCAGTTTCAGCCTTTGGAACAATTCCGGTGCTCTTATGACCAACTGATGATGTAGATGACTTTGTAATTGGCCAATTCGATGCACCTATCATGCAACACAAATGCATGAATTACATATAAATAAAATCAATATTTATGTTCACTCCTGATGAGGAAGATGAAGCCTGAAACCACATTCCCCATACGAATAAGACCCTGAGAAAATTTATTTAAAGAAAATAGTTTCTTATCAAAATTATAAGGCAAAGAAGAAAAATAATACAATTTAATTCAAAGCTATTTTTCCTTCATGACCAATTAAGGGTTAAAAAGAATTGATATGTAACTTGGTTTTCAACATAATTAAAAAGAATTCAAAGCATATTTTTCCTTTATGACAAGAAAGGAATATATTTACCATCATAACCAAATAATATACAAGGGTTTTCAGAATCATCAGAAACCTTTAAATCTCTGCACGAGCAGCTAGCAAAACCATAGCGCAGGTAAGTGAATAATCTTTGAACACCACCACCAAGATCAACAACCCCAATAGTCTTTGCATAATCTTTTCCCAAATTTCCCAATAGATAGTTGATTGTAACCTAAAAAATTCCCAAGGTACAACTTCATAGAAGAGAGAATACACAAAGTTCATAATTAATTTACAAGGGCACCCGAGCAACCACTAAGACACTACAACGCCACGACAACCGTGAATGCACTGGCGACCGCAGCGACGACGCAGTTGAACGGCGATGGAGACAACCGTAATGGCAATGGAAACCACCGATGAACTAACAATGCGAGACCACCAACGATGATGGGTTGAGGAAGATGATGACCTAAGGACAACACTAAAAAGAAAAGCTTGTGAAAACGAAAGAAAAGGGGAAAATTGTGTGAAATGTGGGAAATGTAAATTAGGTTTGGAAAATTGCGAGACCACCAACGATGATGGGTTGAGGAAGATGATGACCTAAGGATAACACTCAAAAGAAAAGCTTGTGAAAACGAAAGAAAAGGGGAAAATTGTGTGAAATGTGGGAAATGTAAATTAGGTTTGGAAAATTTTTCAAAAAAGTGGGAATGGGAGAGGAGAGGAGGGAAGATAAGTTTTGGAGGGAAGGTATAATTTAGAAAAGTATATTTAATTTAATTTGTGGAGGTCATGAATCTCTTCAAAAAAAATAATTATAACTCCCACTATTTCTACTATTTAGAGAAATAATGTTAATTTGTGGAGGGTTTTTATAACCTCCAAAATATAACTCCCACTAAACAACAATTTTTTTGTAGTGTACCAGACATGAAAACTCTACTTAACTCAAGGTAAGGAGGTTAAGGGTTTTTCACATCAAGCTCAAGGTTCAAGGGATGAGAAATTTCTTTTTCTTTTTGGGTTCAAAGGGATGACATTGGCTTATTTGGCTCAAAATGTAGAAGAGGGAGAAGAAAAGATGGCCCTGATCATTTATAACAAGCAAGTGAATTATTCAAAAGAAGAAACTTAGGCAAAGTCAATTGTGATTCAACGTGATAACATTCAACAATAATTATGAGGCACAACAACTCACAGGTTAACTCACAGTTCCAAAATCTATTAAACAAGATGCCAAGAATATTGACCACAATCGAAACCAATCATCTATCCAAAAAAACAAATATGAGCAACCACCATCTATGCTTCATAGCTCAACCAACATCATCTCAACAAATTTTCAAAATCAATCAAAATGAATAAGAGCAAACACAAGAGATTTTAATTCAAACCAAGCCCAAAACATAATTACTTGAGACCAAACCATTGCAAAAGAACTATCTAGTTAGCCAAGTTCAAAATTAAAAGCAACAACTAAAACTAGAATTAGAACAACTGAAAGCAACAAAAAACGAGAAATTAAAATTGAAAAACCAATCAAGTTAGACACTTTGCAGCTCCAGCAGCTCCCATGGAACACTAACTTCACTTTCATCTGACACATCTTCCTCCTCAAAGCAGCTTATACTCCGCAATTGTTCCACCTCCCCCATCGGTAGGGGCCTGGCCCCCAGGCCATGCTATACGAGCAGCAAAATCTTGAAGTAAAAGGGTGCTCAGCTCTCACATGCCTCAGACCATCAGTGATTTTGACACTTTCAAAGTCCTATGGAAGATGTTATCCTGCACAAAGTAAGCTTAAAGTAGAATTGACATCCCATAGTCAACAACTAAAGACAAAGGTCCAAAAACACACTAAAATATACTAAGACAAACAAAGAGAGATGAACATACACCAATCACTATAACAATAGACTAAACACAACTAAACAATTATGAAACAGACTTAAACACTCAAAGAAAATCAAACTAAAACACACATCACAAAAACACCTTCAATCATTCACATACAATCATAAAACTACATAAACATAGAGGGAATGTTTAAAATTAAGCCCCCCAAAGGTACAACAACACAAAAAGGTTTAAAAACACATTAAAAGAAGTGTGTCAAAGAGTGCAAAACAAGGGAAAACTCAGAATCAAAAAACAAAAAATAAGTGCAGAACCAGTCTGGGGGGCTGAGCGCCCCTTAGGGGGGCTTGGGCGTGACCAGGTAGCAAGCAAAAAAAAAAAACCAGATTTGTGCAACTCGAGATGGGTGCCCCCTGGGGGCTCGAGTGTGGATTCTGCACCAAATTCTGCAGATTTGGACTTTGGTTCAACTCAACTTTGACTTTTGGTTTTTGGCACTTCTAAACACTCAAATCAGTCCAGATTCATATATTTTAACTAAAAAAACTTGCTCAAATCCATAAGGAGTGAAATTGAGTGTAAGAATGACAATTCAAGTGAACACTTCCAAGGCTTTCCAACTCCCCAACTCAAGGATTTACTCTTTGACACTTTAAGCTTACCTAAACTCCACAAACCAAACTAAAACATACACAAACATACCAGAACACATCAAACCAGATTGACCTACACCTTTTCACAACAATTTACCACAACACTCAATACTACACTAATGCAACTAGTCACATCTATTAACTTAAGATGAAAATCACATAACTTCAAATCAAAAGCACAATTTCTACAACAACTAATTTGCACATGAAACATATCAAACCAAATTCAAATAATCAAAACACACTAAAACAACAAAAACACACAAGAAAAGGGATAGAAAAATGGGTTGCCTCCCAGCAAGCGCTCGTTTAACGTCATTAGCTTGACACCATTATGCTCAAGTTTGGTTTTTAATGTTGGAGTGCTTCTTTCTTTCATGACACCAACATGTTCCCAACAACTTTCTAGTCACCAACTTGACTCTCCTTGAGTAGTCCTCAATTTCAAGTACCCAATTTGCCTTTATCGCCTTGATAACCCATAACCTGTTCTTGAGCTTCACTGGTTTGCCAAGTTTGGGTTCATTACTTTCCATAACAGGGTGTTGGTGTGCAAGTTTCTCTTTTTTATCTCCATCCTCCTCCTCCTTCACTTTTGGAGAGAAACAATTTAGGCTCTTTGTGGCCAACTTGGTAGCTTTCCTTGGTAGACTAGTGATAACGGGTTGAAACACTGTTATTTGCTATGTGATTTTGATACTAAAAACACCCTTTTTCACTTAGAAACTTGCTTGGACTCATGTGTTTTTAATAAATTGTGTGAATAAGAGAGTTGAGGTTGATTTTAACCGTTTTCTAACAAAATGCCCTTGTTTTGACAAAGATTGAAGCAATACTGGAAGAAGTGAAAAGCCAAGAAGATGGAGCTAAAAAGGGGTCAAAAAGGCACCAAGAATGGGAAAACCCGAAGCCCAGGCGACAGGAACGAAAAACAGCGCAGAGCAACATCACCGCTGGTCGCCTGGGTGACAGCCTCGACGCTCGGGCGACGGACGCTCGAAGCTTGGGCGTCCAAAACTGAGGCCCAAACCCCACATGAACCTCAATTCACGCTTGGGCGAGCTCCCTGCGACGCTTGAGCGTGATTTCACGTGGATCGGGCCCTGATTTTGCCCTGATTTGATTCTTTTGGACCGGGCTGCACTTTGGGACGCGTCTGGCACTATTTAAAGGATCCTGGGGCTCTAGGTTTTGCATCCCTGGGAGAGAAGAGCATAACTATACACTCTTAGTCAATTCTTAGTCTTCCATTCTTATTCTTTTCTTCCATTGTTCGTAGGTTCCCCTATGTCTATGGGGAACTAATTTCTATTTGTTGTTAGGGGAATGATGTAACCTTGTAAACTCTCATGTATTTGAATTGATTCTTAATTCTATATGCTTTATTTCATTATTTGTTAGAGTAATTCATCTGCTTTATTCTTCCTTATACAATAGCATTATCTGTGAGTTGCATGAGTGCCGGGAGGTTCCTTTCAATTCAGGTCCTTGTTGAATTACTCCTAAGGGTTATATTGCCCAGCCCCCTTTTGGGGGGCCCGGGCCTGATTTTTCTGCACTGCATCTTTTTCGCTTTCTCTACAAATCTGCTTGCTCTTGTAGCTCTTCTTGGGCTCACACTCTTCATAGTTTTGGATGTTCTTCCAAAGTACACAAATTTCCTACAAAACTTGAGGAATTAGTGATGAAAACTTCTATATGTAACCTAGCTAAACCTATTCACAAAGTTAGATAAAAGAGAGGATTAAGCATGTTTCATGCTTCAAGAGAGTTGATTTGGTAAGAAAATTGCACTACAGATAATGGTAAGAATTACCGTTATCACAAGGCAAACAACTCTCATATTCTAAGTTAAACTATCTAATGTCAACAAAGCTTTAGAAGATGACTCTTGGATCAAAGCTATGCCATAAGAGTTTGACTAGTTCCAGAAGAACGACGTCTGGGAGCTTGTGAAGCTACCCTAAGACAAACACGTTGTTTGAGCTAAATGAGTTTTTCGCAACAAGTTAGACGAAGATGGCAAGGTAATATGAAACAAGGCAAGGCTTGTAGCAAAAGGTTATTCTCAATAGGAAGATATTGATTAGACTGAACCTGTTGCAAGATTAGAAGCAATTATAATATTATTATCTTTTGCAACATTCAGTGAAATGAAACTTTATCAAATGGATGTAAAAAGTGCCTTTATAAATGCTGAAATCAAAGAAGAGGTATATGTGAAAGAACCACTAGGTTTTGAGTACTCTACTAACCCTAATCATATTTTTAAATAAAACAAAGTATTTGTGGTTTAAAGCAAGCTCCTAGAGCTTAGTATGAACGCTTAAGCTTGTTTCTTATGCTAAAGTGTTTTAATAGGAGAAAGTTAGAAACTACATTGTTCTAAAATAGGTAAAATATGACTTCATAGTAGTTCAAATTTATGTAGATGACATAATCTTCGGTGCTACTAATGAAAATCTTTGCCAAGACTTTTCCAAGATGATGCAGGATGAGTTTGAAATGAGCATGATGGGTGAATTGAAGTTCTTCCCTAGGCTACAAATAAAGCAAGAGGCAGACACTATATATATACACTAGTTGAAGTATGTCAAAAAGCTACTTAAGAAGTTTAAGTTGGAAGAGGCAAAGGAGATGAAGACTCCAATGCATCCAACAACTATCTATTGACAAAAGATAGGTTCACTCTTATATCTTATAGCATCTAGGCCTGATATTATGTTTAGCATCTATTTATGTGCTAGATTTCAATCAGATCCTAAGGAAACTCACTTGACTGTTGTTAAACACATTTTTCGTTAGCTCATTAGAATTACCAACCTTGGTATTTTTTTCAAAGGAAGAGAAACATATAGATTGTAGGGTTATTGCGATGTAGATTTCACTAGAAATAGGATTGGGAGAAAGAGTACAAGTGGAGTTTGCCACTTTATAGGAGGAATCTTGTCTCTTGGATAAGCAAGAAGTAAGGAACAATCAAATTATCAACGGCTAAAACAAAATACATATCAGCTATTAGTTTCTACTCACAACTCCTATAAATCAAGAATCAACTTGAAGACTACAACGTATACGAGAGCATAATTCCTATCTTTTGTGATAACAAAGCATCTATTAGTGATGGCATACGCCCTAGCTATGGCCAAGTACACTTAAGAAGAGTTGGATTCATCTATGGAAGGTGTGTCCGGGCTCTTATCATCATGAGACATCAACATGTTCGTAGTAAAATTATGTGTATTTTAGACCTTGTATTAAGGGTCAAGTAGTATATGATTTCATTTTAGGCCTTGCATTAATGGCCAAGTATTGTATGGTTTGTAATCTTAGCTTAATGGAGGGTGTCCCACCGTGGGGCATGATGGCCACATGGCAAGATCTTAGTGAAAATTTTTCTTTAGAAGGAAGCGATCACGCGTCATCTTCTAAGTGGAGAAACTCTTTCTAAAGTGGATTGCCACATGAAAATCTAAGAGTGGAGAAACTCTTGCTAAACTGGATTGCCACATGGCACTCTAAGTGTGGAGAAACTTTGCAAAAGTGGATTGTCACATGGCATTTTAAGAGTGGAGAAACTTTGCAAAAGTGGATTGTCACATGACACTCTAAGAGTGGAGAAAAATTTATAAAAGTGGATTGTCACATGGCACTCTAATAGTGGAGAAACTTTTTAAAAGTGGATTACAATATGGCACTCTAAGAGTGGAGAAACTTTGCAAAAGTGGATTGTCATATTGCATTCTAAGAGTGGAGAAACTTTACAATAGTGGATTGCCACATGGCACTCTAAGAGTGTAAAAAACTTTACAAAAGTGGATTGCCACATGGCACTCTAAGAGTGAAGAGTTTTTAGGGTTTCTTGTCTACTTTGGAGACAACTTTCTCTATAAATAGAAGGGTCTCCCTCCTTGTAAAATCACTTGATGAATTTGAATGTTATTATGCCAAAATATGTGCAAACATATCTTGTCTCAAGTCAAGGCTAGAGCATTCCATGAAGTCTCTCTAGCCACCCTTCTCTAGAGTTGGACCAACCTCTTTGGAGATCCATCAAACACCTTCATCCTACCACAAATGCTCACCAAAACCTCACCAAAACTGTGAGACCACCACCATATCCATAACTTTTGCACCAATTCCACCTCCATAGCTTCATCTTCGTGCTTTGGCCCAACCTAGCTCGAGGAGGACGCTCTCATTTGGTCTCAAGAGCTTTGGTTCTATAAGAGCTAAGTATCTTGGTCCTTTACATATATTTGTGTTTTTGTGTTGTTCTTTATTGTCTTTCATTGTTTACATCCATACATGTTGTTTTTATGGTTCTACGGAACCATTAGGTTTTTACCACTATGTTTCCATATACATGTGTTGTAGTGTGCTTTATATTTTGTTGAGTCTTTCTTCATATATTTGGTTCTGTTTTGATCTCATTTTTGGGTTATTTTAGTTTTTGATTCCATCCATGTTGTCTAGAGTCATGTGTAGTTATTTCTATGTCATTTTCTATTAGTTTGGGGTTTGCAAAAATCACAAAAAAATATGTTTCACTGAGATTTCAAAATTACACTATATACATCCATTTGAGTGCTTTTTCTTTTCATATTGAGTTCATGCTTGTCATTGGACCCCATTTGCAAGTTCTTAGAGTTAAGTTTCTCTTGTGTTTCTTTGAGTTTCATGTTCTATTTTTGATTATAGTAAGATTTCTTCCATTTTTTGAGTCATGAACATTGAGCTACCAAAACAAAATTCTCCATATTTAATTTGTGGTAGAAAGCAAAAGTGTAGACAAAAAGTAGAAAGTCAAAGTGAAAGCAAAAAAAAAAGTAAAAGTAAAAGCAAAAGCAAAAATAAAAGTGAAAAGCAAAAGTTACTTTGACTTGAGACTTTGACATAAGACTTTTCCATGACACTTGGACATGACATTTAGACATAAAACCTTGACATGACACTTGGACATGATACTTGTGTTGGGAAACAGGTAGGCTTCGTTTTACACCAAGAGGGGTGGGGGGGGGGGGTGAATTGGTGAGTTTTCAAAATCAGAGTCTTTTTCAAATCTTTAAAACAAAGTTGAAAAATTTACAAGTCTTTCTTGAATCGCAAGTAATGAAAATTGTTTGCAGCGGAAAATCGTAGTTGCCTACACAGATAATACAGTCAACTGAATATAAAAGAGCAAGGATAGAGAAATCAAACACTGGTTTTTATACTGGTTCGGCCAACAATGCCTACATCCAGTGTCCTTCCAACCCAGGAAGCAAATGCACTATAATGGTCAAGGTTTTTACAACAAGGAATTTATAGAAGACCTCCACGTCAAAAATATAAATCTCCTCTCTAACCCTCTAACCAAAATATAGGCACACAACACAGCAAAACTTGCAGCAAGATGTCCCCTCTCCTACAATCTGCCAAACACCACTTTAAACAATCCTCAAAGTGAACCAGACTCCACGAGTCTATCCCCTGTAGTCAAAACAGGTACACACAACAACACCACGGATCCAAGTAGATTCTTGATCAAACCAGAAAAACCTTCAATGTGCAGAATGTGATCAAGCAATGAACGCGCAAACAATCTCCCTTTGAATCTCTTTCAAGAACGATCACCACGGTCTTCTTGGAGAATTCTTGGAGCTCTATAAACTAGAGATATCAATCTGAAACAAAATATGAAAATGTTAGATCATTAAAAGTCTTAGAACAACTTCGTGTTCTGTCAATTTATAGATTTCTGTTTAACAGACATTCTCTGAGTCGAATAAGCTACTAATACAGTTCACTATGTTATGACAATTATAACAACTCAATCAAACTGGTAGCACTCAGTCAAACAAATTAAAAACTCATTTAATATAGTTGACCAACTATTCAATGCTCAACTAACTTTTGAAAATATAGCTGTTACTATACATGAGCATAACATAATCTCAAATCAAATAACTAATGCAGTCGAATATGTGGCGCACATAGTCTACTTCGACATGTAAGAACATTTTGAAATTCTTTTCTTCTCAAAATCTCACAAAGCACTGATTCTCAAAATCTGTACAAAGTTTTAGTATAGTCGAATCAATTAATAATGGAGTCGACTTTACTGTAGCTTTGTCACACAGTTATAAGTTCACAAAAGTGCTTATTGCTTTCATGCATTAAACCATGTGCAATGCATCCAGAAATGATGTAACAAGTACAAGCTTAATGTGTATGCATTCACATAACAATATAGCACATAAACATGTTCAACAGATCTATCAATCATTTAGCATAAGAACATGTAACACAACAACATATGTGTGTTATTAAGCAATGTGTTGTCATCATAAAAAACCAGAGTGATATAGATATTGTGTTGTCAACAATCTCAACAACTTGGACATGACACTTTTGACAAAAAATATTGTCTTTGGCCACAGTGCACCATTAACTTAGTGTTTGTGAAGACAGGAAGTAACCATTCTCTATTCTAGTTGTTTTTGGTTTTGTTCATCTATTCTAGTGCCTTTCTATAGGTAATTCTTTTGAGTGTCTAACCTTTGTTCTTAAGCTTTATTTTCTTGATTGTCTTGTTCATCACTCTTTGTTTTTGTCTCAACATAACTCCCTTTGAGGAGTTATTGTTCAATTTGGGCCTTTATTTGTCTTCTCTTTAGATTTCTACCTTTCGGATTTGGTTTGATAATTGGTGTAGGATATTCTTTGGAGGAAAAACGAAATTGGACATAACATATTGGGTGGTTGGAGACCTCTTTGGACCTTGAAGCCTTCAGGAAGAGACAAGAAGAAAATGAGTGAAACACTTTGGAGAAGAACAGACATTCTTTATTTGTATTACGCATTTTTGGAGAAAAAGCAAGAGGATTTACAAAAGGAAAATGAGAAAGTTAAAAAAGAGACTCAACTTGCTATTCTAGATGAGGAACTTAGATAAAACAAAAATATGAAAGGATACAAGAGAATATTAAGAGAATCAAGCAAGAAAGAAAGGAGAATTAAGAGCAAGTAAGAAGAGAGAAAGAGGAGGAAGAAAGAAAAGAGAAAAGGGAAGAGGGAAAAAGAGATAATGAAGAGAAAGAGGAAAGAGAAAGGAAACAAAGAAATGATAAAGAAAAAGAAGAGCATATAAGAGAGCATAATCCTATCTTTTGTGATAACAAAGCAGCTATTAGTGATGACATACGCCCTAGCCATGGCCAAACACACTTAAGAAGAGTTGGATTCATCTATGGAAGGTGTGTCCGAGCTCTTATCATCACGAGCCATCAACATGTTCTTAGTAAAATTATGTGTATTTTATACCTTGTATTAAGGGTCAAGTAGTATAAGATTTCATCTTAGGCCTTGTATTAAGGGCCAAGTATTGTATGGTTTGTAATCTTAGCTTAATGAAGGGTGTCCCACTATAAGGCATGATGACCACATGGCAATATCTTAGTGAAGAGTTTTCTTTAGAAGGAAGTGACCATGTGTCATCTTCTAAGTGGAGAAATTCTTTCTAAAGTAGATTGGCATGGCACTCTAAGAGTGGAGAAACTCTTGCTAAAGTTGATTGCCACATGACACTCTAAGAGTTAGGAACTTTGCAAAGTAGATTGTCACATGGCATTCTAAGATCTAATAGTGGACAAAACTTTATAAAAGTGGATTGCCACATGGCACTCTAAGAGTGGAGGAACTTTGCAAAAATGGATTGTCATATGGAACTCTAAGAGTGGAGAAAACTTTATAAAAGTGAATTGTCACATGGAAGTGATGAATTTGGTGATTAATTGTTGTGTGGGAATAAATGGTTTATGATAAATAAAGTTTCAACATTCGCATAAAATATTTGGATGTTTGTTGTTAAATATATATGTCATATATGATTTTTCCATCTATATTTGTATGATAATGTTTGCATAATACAATTATGTACTAAGTTTGGGCGTCGTCACCTTAATTATATATTGCATGTAGTATGAAGCTATTTTAAGTTATGTGGTTTTTTTATAATATGAGATGGAATATGTGTTATTATGAATGTGATGTCTGCATATATGATGTGATTGTGCGGATGAGAAGCGTGCATCTTGGCTAGAGGTGAGGGGGCTCTAGGAGCTGACCATGAGGGGGCTCTAGGAGTTGACCCTAAGAACTCCAATTGTGGTCTCTAAAAGAGTAGTAAGGAGTGAAGAACTCGATGTAGTTGTATCGAAGGTGAACTTTGCCAGGGAATCTCTCTAGGAGAGTGGTGGGAAGTGACATCTGTGTATTTCACCTATATTTCACCTTTGCATGTTAGTAGTTGTGATTGTCACATATGATGATCATATGTCTTGTGTTATATGTAAGACGATAATGTTGCAAATGATGGTTCGGATGTACAAAAGTGTGGAGCTTGGGGATTGCTTTGGAAAAACAATTTCTTTTATTTCGGATGTATTTTGGATAAATATTAAATATTGAATACTTTTACATGTTTTCTTATTGTTTGAAATAAATCTTATTAATAGAACATTTATTTGATGGAATAAATGAACATTTTAACTTTATTTTATGATGCAAAATAAATATGTTTAGAATATGTACTAAAAAAATTTCTAAATTTTTAATAGAATATGAAAGGATGTTACAGGTGTCATTAGAGATTAACATTTAATCCACTTTTAAACCTATAATAATTTATACATTTACTTTGTAGCACTCAAATATATAAATTTCCTTCAACTTTTTACTTTTTGATGCACTAGTACCAAAAAAATGTTTTTGTAGTGAGTTATTATACTTGTTATAATCCATCAAGTATAATTTTGTTATGGTAGTTTTGTAATTAAGGAAAACTTTTCTATATCGGTTTTGTATTAAAATTAGTATAGAAAGTGGTGCAGTGGTATAACTATAATTAAGTGGAAGATTTTCTATATTGGTTATAGGTCTAACTAGTATAATAAATAAAGTTTTCATATTCATTGGCGTTTCACTTTCATTTTTGCCTGAGTTGTATTTCTCTCGTTCCTTTCCCTTTCTTCCCTACACCTCATTCGCATTTCTTCCTTACACTTCACTTTCATTTCTTTCTTTTCATATTCATACTCATTCCTTTGGGTTTGTTGGGTTGTCTTCGTTGTTCACTGTTGTTGTTGTCGGTTCACTGGTTCGCCTTTGTTAGTTCGCTAGTTTGTCATCACTCTGGCACATCCTTACCGTAATTAAGTTTGATATTTCTCTTGTTCTTTTCTTTGTTGGTGTGCTTATGTTAGATTTTGGGTCATAGTTTTTATTTGAGGATTTGGGGTTTGTGAAAGTTTTTGTTATTTTTGAAAGAAGGATAACTTTATGACAAATAAGACTTTTAGTGACGCGTTGGTAAAGAAAAGTGCAAGATCTCATCCTCAAACTGTTGCGAAGGCTAGTTCTAAGTCAGATTTGAAGGTTTTGATTGGTGATTCGTCACCTTTGACATTCGTGGCAATGCCTCCATTGCCTCCCTTGCACCACCTTCATCGCCTCCTGCATCATTGGCTAGTTCTAAGTCAAACAATATTGTTGTATCATTATTTCCTTCAACTCAAAATCTCAGTAGATAATATCATAATACGGAAAACATTGAAATCCACTAAATTGTTTCTTTTGTCACGTTTAATATGTTAAAACTAAAAACAAAACATTTTGTAGTTTATGTGGGTGGTGTTTTTTTTCTCTCTCTCTCATAAACCATTTAAATTTATTCTATCTAATTTTAAATAATTATTTCAAATGAATTTTTACCCTAAGAAAATCATCCATATTTTTTTTTCTCATTTTCCCCCTCCCTTACCACAAAAGAAAGGAAAAGCACAAACCCTGTCTTATAATTCAGCCTCCCGAAAATTGAATACTGATAGAGATTCAATTATTATTGTCATTTTAACAATCAAACAAATATCAGTTTTCTAATATAAGAATAATCATCTAATAATACATAAATATAAGGTGTTGTTTGTTGCAAATAAAATTATAGAAAAGAATATAGATAAGACTAAATTAACCAAAATCATCTCTCAATATATTCAATTATAAACTCACTTGATATGGGACACGATATCAATTTGAAACATGACAAAATTTTATTTTTAAAATAGTTAAAAACAATTAAAAAAAACGACGAACTGACATATTATATTTCTTTAAAGTTGCTGGTACAGTGCTAACAAAAAAAAAACTAATTGCATCACATTTCTCAAATAGAGATCAAATTAAAATGTATAAAACTTAATTAATATTTTAAAATAAAAATTAAGACTAAACACATAATTTAACCTAATTATTAATTGAGTTATTGGTTTTTCTCACTCATATCTCCCTCTTTGGTAAAAAAATATTCAAAATTTTCATTTTATAGTTTTGTACCTAAAAAAAAGTTCAAGCTAAATCCACTTATAACTAATAAAAAGTAATTTTATATTAAGAATTTTGTTCTCAATAATTTAAGTTTTATATCACATCATCATTCAACATATAAATTATATTAAAATGAACACTTATAGAATAACTTGCTAGCATATCTTGACTAAAAAAAACAAGTAGGTTTATATTAAAAAAAGACTCTTTTCTATTTATGTCAATTAGAATTCTTTCAAGATAACCCTAATGCTCGGTTACAGTCCTAAAAACAACACATGCATGTTGCTTATTTCCAATGCTAATTTTCTTTGTCAATGTGCCTTTTACTATCATTTGTGTCAAAACTTTATACCACAAACACATGCATATATATATATATATATATATATATATATATATATATATATATATATATATATATATATATATATATATATATATATATATATATATATATATATATATATATATATATATATATACATAAAAGTTCAAACCTAACCTAAATACCAAAGTTCTGAAAATTAATTCCAAACATCTTTAGAAACTTACATAGCAATGCAGTTCACATGCATCATGTGCACATCACGTGACTGTGCAACTTTTTCCCACTTGGCTTCGCATTAATTAATTTATGGCCAATACACAAACATTTTGCAACTTTTGATTCCTTACCAATATAAGACCACCCATAACATCTTTTTCAGTTACTTTTATTAGCAATTAAAAAATGCTTTGTGCATTAGATAGTGTATTAGTGTCTCCTTGCTTCCCACAATGTCAGAAATAAATAAACTATTCATAAAAAAAATAAAGTTAGAATAATGTAAAATTGGTATGAAAAACTACGCATATTCTCTTTTCAGTTCTCTATGAAATTCCACATGCTATGCCACCTTGAAGTTGCAAAAATGTATTACTACACATACATCAATATCTCCATTGCATCATTTTCATTGTCTGTCTCTAATATGGATAAGTTGTTCACAACATGCACATGGACCTCACATTCTTTCATATTTAATTAATATTAACATCTCTCCATAATATAACTATTTAAATTTATATATCTATTCTTTGACTTTCACGTCTCTTCTTTTATGTATGTATATGTCTTTTCTAAGTAAGAAGGGTAAACCCTAATACTATGTATCATACACGTGTGTAATTGTATGTACATATGTATTTCGGATTTAAATGGGTATTTTTTAAATATAAAAAAGTGTATAAATTTAAATATCAAAGGTTAAATAATATTATAATGAAATTGTTTCTTGATGGAATATTATTATGGTGGTGATTTGTAAATAGTCTTTAAGTTCAATGTGAATAAAAAGAATGATTGAATTTAAAATTACGCCTTTTGCAAAAAAAATGATAATAGGAATTTGTTTTGTATAAAATTAGAATATACATATTACAAATAAATAAAAAATGGTGAAAAAGATCCTCACTCGGTATATTGTTCTTGAAAATGAGAACTTATTATTTAGCGGTAAATTTTTAATAGATATATATTTGTTCTCCCATTTACCTTTTTTTTAAGTAACTTCTTTTAATTTAGAAAAACAGAAACTAAAGTAAACAAAGAAAGTCGTGATAAAATATTTAATATTTATAATATAAAAGATTATTAACCCTAGTATAATTCGTGTAAATTATTGAGATATTGTAAGATTATGCTTCAGATATAACAGCTCGACAACAATTGTCCATATTCCTCTGAGCTCTGTTTGGGAGAATAACTAGTTTGTATTTTATTTCCTATGAATGCAAAGAGAAATATTTTATTTTTTATAATATTAAATTACGAAACTACTCTTTACATTTTAAGATATTAACTATATTTATTTTTATTTATTGTAATATTAATAAAAAAATTGGCAAAAGACAACACATCATTCAAGATGGAATATCACAGTCCAACTTGAAAATTCCACAATTTGACAGTGCATTGGATGGATTTTCTATACTACATTTTCTATTAACCTTTTTTTTTTGTTAAAAGTCTTTTTATTAGATTAGGGGTGACATTTCAAAGGGTAAATTTTTTAGGTAAGATATTTTAATATTATATTTCCATCATTTTATTTTTAATTTAGGATAAGTACGGAGTACTTATCAACTTAAATTCATAATAGTAAATTTTTTATAAAGTTTCGCAATATATTATTGAGATAGTAATATATTACCTTCTTTTCATCTTATTCCATCTTCCAAAATTATAAATCCATGATTTTCCTTCTAAACTTAGATTTCATAGTTTCTTTTAAACTATATAATTTCATATAATTTCATGTACCATATTAACATGTTATAAATATACAAATTTATTTTTTCAAAATTTAGTAAATAAGCGTTTATTAGCATCATTAATAAAAAAAGTAATAATAAGATTACATATATTTATATTTATTAGTTGATATATATATATATATATATATATATATATATATATATATATATATATATATATATAAGAATAAAATAGTTATAAAAGAATTAAATTTTCATATTTTTTAAATAAAAAAAGAGTAAAAAAAAAAACATTAAATGATTATAAAAAATTTGTGTGCAAAAATATCATTTTTATTAATAAAAAAAGTAGTTGGTTAGTAAAATATCAAGTTTTGCATGTCACTTTAATTGTTTAGGTTTTAAAAAATTTACATTAAGAATTATACAATCTCTTTCTGTATAGTTCATTCAAAAAGATAATCTCTATAGTCATGGATGAATAACTTTTGAATAAACATTAGAACTAACAAAGTAAGCACATGAAATTTTGATATTTAGAATAAACATATTCAATAATATATGTTGGTTTTTTCATTTAAAGTATTTTGCTACTAACTTTGTCAGGATATGAAAATAAGCTTAGGACTATTGGGCCTTATGAATTGGAGCAGTCAGGCCCATAAGTTTATAGTGCCTCAGCCTTAGAGGGAGGTCTTTCCTTTTTAGAAGTTAGATTCTCATTTTTCTAATTTCCTTTCTCTCTCTAACAACCTTGCCCTAACCTTGTGCTCTGACTTCTCTCTACAATTCCAGCACTTTGAACCGTTCGATTCTTGGTTGGGTGCTACCAAATCATTCTTGGCGTAAAGAGTTCCACTTCTACCGATTTATTTCTTCATTCCGACTGGTAAGTCCCTTTTCCCCTTCTCTTTCACTGTTCTAGAACCTAGGGCATGCAACTTTGCTGAGTTCATGTGCCTGTACGTTTTTCCTTCCATTCTCTGCCCATTCGAGCTCTAAGAGCTATGTTCTATCACCAATTTGGTGATTTATAGGTTTTGTAAGTTCAACATGGTGTGTGTACGGTCCTAGGGCATTCTTGACCAGTTATTGTTAAGCTTTCCAAGTAAGGGGAGCTAATTATTTTTGGTTGAATTTGTTTCAGCGTTCTATGTGTGATTAAATTTATAATAAGATGTTCTGTTGGGACGGTTTTGTTACTGTATGATGTATTTGATTTTTGGTATGAACTTGATTACGTAAAGGAGGAACATGTGATTGATTTTCTGTGTATTGTTTGATGAATATAATTTGTCTCTGAATAATTTATTTACTGTGATTTGACAATGTTTTGGAAAGGTCTTGGGTGAGATTTTAATTAGCGTTCTTGGGTAGTAATTGGATGCACATGTACTGTCTCAAATTACTGTGAGAGGAAATAAAATAAAAAAAATTGGTATTTGAGGTCTAGAGTACAACAGACTAGTTTAGGTAACTTAAATAAATCAATTAAAACTGTTGAAAGTCTTTCTTTGTTGGTAGGATAGAGGAACCCTAAAAGCCTGAGTTGACACATCCCTGATCATAGATGATGAGAAAATGCATACCTAGAGAGAATATTCTAAATGAAATTTAAGAGAATGGAAAAGAAATTAAAATGGAAGAGATTAAGAAAGATGAAACTTATGACTTGAAGATGCGCCACTTGAAGGAAGCTCCAAGATAAGCATCAAAGGAGGACCGCCACTTGCTTGACCAAGATAAGGTCTGCCCAAAATAGGGACTTTGGAGATAGAATACTATCTCAAAAGAAGATTGCAAAAGTGAAAATCAACTCAAAATTCAATTGATTCAAGGTGTGTGTTCAAAAGGAGACCCCTAAGCCTTCTTATATAGCCTTTGGAGTGAGTTTGGATGCAAGATCTAGGAGATGTGGGACTTTTGAGTGAGGAGGCTGACCAGTAGCTGCTGTACGTCCTCTAGGGGCTTTGGAGTCCCACATTGATGAAACCTCTCCACTCCAAAGGGTTTATAAGGCAACTAGTTCTCCTATAGTTCAAAACATGAAAGCTACCTAAGCTACCTTGCACTACACGCCTAGGACACCCATCTCCTCTCCTTTTCTTTTTAAGACCAAGCCATGGAAAGTCCCACACTGCTTGTTCTTAAAGAGAAGGAAGAGTTTATAAGTGTTTATTCACAAGAACTAAAAGAAAGAAATCAAAGAGGCAAATACACACCTATGAAACCTATTCTACTCTTTTTTATTCTTTTTGTCATTCTAAAAGCTCTTCATTGTTGCCCCATCTATGATCATATCATCACCCCAGGTTGGAGAGGATTCAACCTCGAATCTTGAAAAACCTACAACAAAGAGATATTAATGAGTTATTTGTTTTATAAATCAAAGAAACTCCTCCTGGATCAAATGTTAACTTGCAAAAAGCATCAAACGTTTTGTGAATGAAATGATGTTTTCAACAACAATTATATAGACAAGGAATATTAAAAGAAGGCTTCTTTGACTTTGGATTGATTTTATTTATGAAATATAGAAATCCTTCTTTAGAAAAATTTGTAATTTTGTCTTGATTTAAGTGTAAAAATGAAAACATGAACTCAAGATGTGGTTTGGAAATGGTTTGTGAGGAAGTGGTTTGGAAACGGTGTGGAAATGGTTGGATATTTTCAAAAAAGAGTTTAGAAAAGGAAGAAAGCTTAATAATTGGAGAAAAGTGGAAGGATTGAAAAACTCCCTTAAATTTGCTTGAATCTTGTAGAAAGATGGGAGTTGAAGGTGCCTGCAGTAACACTTTCTTTGTGACTAAGATGTTTGCCTTCTCCTTTTCTCTCACAAGTTGTTCTTTTTCTTTGTTTGCTTTCTCCTCTTTTTCTTTCCTCTCATTTTCTTCTTTTTCTTTCCTCTCATTGTCTTCTTTTTCTCTCTCCTCTCTTTCTTTCCTTTCTTCTGTTTCTCTATCCTCTTTTCTATCTTGAAGGACCTCTTGAGATTGTTGACAACACAAACTTTATATCAAAATGGTTTTTGATGATGACGACACAATGCTTAATAACAGTACATAAGTTTCAGTATTACATGTTCAGCTGATATACCAAACTGTTCTGAAAAATGCTTTTATTGAACATGTCTTGTTATTTTGCAATGTGTGTTCCTATGAATGATTATGTGTTATATGTTTGGAACATGCTTGTATTGAAATGTGTGATAAAATGATTTTGATTATTTCTGCACATTTCTGAAGAAAAGTTCACAAGCACTTTTATGAACTTATATTTGTTGTGATAAAGGTCTAGTTCAGTCGAATACACTAGTAATGGATTCAACTATGCTAAAATCTTTGTACAGATTTTGTGAACATGTGCTTGATGAGATTTTGAGATGAAAATAATTTCAAAGTGTTTTATCAAGTGTCAGTCGACAGTGTGGAACACCTATTCGACTGTACTGCTGTTATTTTTGGAATTTTGTTATGCCTACTTGCTCCAATGACTATATTTTTAGAAGTTAGTTAGGATTGACTGACTGGGTCAACTATCATGAATGTGCATTGATTTGGTTGACTGAGGAGCCTTTGTGTTGACCGTCTGTTATAACTGTTTTAATACAGTCGACTGTATTAGTAGGCTATTCGACTGAAAATGACAGGAAAACTATAAATAGTTAGAGCACGAATTACTCTGTAGACTTTTGTGATCTAACATTTTCATTGTCCTGTTTCAGAGAAAGTTCTCAGTTTTGGAAGCTCCAAGAATTCTCCAAGAAGACGGTGTTGATCTTTCTTGAGAAAGATTTAGATTGAGGAGTTAATTGCGCACACTGATTGATCAACATCTGCACAAAGAAGGTGCTTCTGGTTTGATCTTGAAGGCTTGACATCCTGTGAAGATTGATGTATTTGACTGAAGGCTTGGCAACCTGTGACGTCTGTTGTGATAGGCTTGGCAACCTATGAAGCGTGCTGTGATAGGCTTGGCAACCTGTGAAGCGTGCTGTGATAGGCTTGGCATCCTGTGAAGAGTGTTGGTTACACGTTGAGGATTGTTCGATGTGGGTTCAGATTGCAGAAGAGGGGATTTTTGCTGCAATTCTGGTTTTGTGTGTGCAGCTATATTTGGTTTTGGGTTAGAGAGGATATTTATATTCACTAGTGCAGTCAGGGGAAACGACAGCGGTTGTTTTCGCCCTTTGGCAGCGGTTCCCGAACCGCGGCATATTCAGCCGCCGTAAAAAGTCTGGGACTTTACACCGCGGTTGTAACCGCGGTCCAAAGTCTGGGGAATAGACTGTGGTTCCTATCACACCCGCGGCCTAAACTCGTGTTTTAAAAAAAAAATCCTAGCATTATATGCCGCAGTTGGAACCGCGGTAAAAAGGCAGGAATAGACCGCGGTTCGTACCACAACCGCGGCCAAAAGTCTAATCTAAAAAAAAAAAAACGTGGAACTTTCTACCGCGGTTGTGGTAACAATCGCAGCATATGCTCTACTTTCTACTGCGGTTGTGGTAACAACCGCGACATATTCCCCTGCTTTTTTTTAAAATAGCAGGTCTCTTTTTGTGATATCCAATACCACAAAAACAGACCTGCATATCAAAACATGTATACAGATTCAATTTCAACAGATCAAACACATGTTCAAATGTATCTCAACATCACATAAATACAAAGTCTAATAAAATACAATCTAATCAAATGCAATGTTTAAATCTAGTAACTAAGAACTATTATATAATCTAACTATATACTTTGCAGCAACTTTCCTCATGAATAATAGTGACTTCTCAGGAACTGGTGTAGTAGTCTTGAACCTCTGCACAAGATAATTGATATTAATTAGTGTATATGAATTCTAACTTTTGGAAAAAATCAAAATTTGTTAAAGTTAAATGTTACCGTTTCCCAGCCTCTTGTGATATGGGAACGAATAATGTGGGTCATCCAATACATTACACAATAACCGCACTCATATGACCCATTCTGT
Organism: Vigna mungo; assembly: GCA_036885675.1. Classification (NCBI taxonomy): domain Eukaryota; kingdom Viridiplantae; phylum Streptophyta; class Magnoliopsida; order Fabales; family Fabaceae; genus Vigna; species Vigna mungo. Next base: position 29,874,888 of record CP144691.1, read on the forward strand.
CTGTTACACTACAATATATGATCACAGTTGTAAATAGTTAGTGAATAACATTAAAATAAAACAACTATAAGAAAGTATGGCTTTAGCATATGTCAAACCTTGAGAGAAATCCAAGCAATCTTTCTACTATTAGTAATTGATCTCCCAACAATCATCATACTTGCTGCTATAGAACTATATATAAAAAAAGGTTTTAGCATTCATTTATATAACAAAGAAAGTCCAAACATTGAGGTTCTTACCAATCAATTGCTTGTCTGAGTTGTGTGAGAGGAGGCCTGTGGAATGAGCAGAACCACAAAGCATAGTTCTCTTGCATAGAAATAACAAGAAGCTGCCAATGGCGCCTGAAATTCATAATAACTTAACTATTATATATTAAAATCACATATGGAAGTTTATTATGTTAACAAAGTTCACTTACCCGGATATATAAGGCAAAAAGTATATTTTCTTGCCGCTTGCAAAACTTCTCATCAGATTTGTGTTGATCGTATCAAAATCATTTGATTCATGAATGGATTGGGGATCAATGAATCCATAATCATCAGAACGCCCCAACTTGTTACTGACCCCAAACATATACCTGAAATCAAAAATTAACTTTGATATAAGGATACTTGATATATAAATCAATTTTATATATAAATAATTGCTCATAGACTTACATCATCCATAGCTGAATAATTGAAATATTCAACTCTTGTGTTCCCGACGCAAGCTCTCTGACATGTTGGCTATGAAGGTATATTGGGACCTCAGATCCTATCCCAAATACATTAGCATCATACTCAACCTCCAAAGGCTTATCTTCAAGGATGTCAGCAAGTAGATGCAATGAAGCAAGAGGATCATCCTCAGATAGAGGAATCTTCTCCTGTGCTTGCGTTTGTTGTTACATGAAAAAATAAGATAAGTTTTGACATCAATAACCTTTAAAATTGAGAAGTGTAAAGAAGAATTTCATACCGGGGGGTCAGAAATTGAACCAACCAAATGTTTAGGCCAAGCGATAAATGACTTGAATGCTTGTTCCACAGTGAAAATCTCATTTGTGGCCAGAGGAACTGAGGCATCTGGTATGATCATTTTGTCCACTGAGACCTTCACCTCATCATCTGGTAGCTGCATACCATGAACAACAATCGCTGACTTAAACTGTGTTCCATGAGCTACCAGGACTATCTCAGTATCGTCTAAAATGTATAGCAGACATGGACTAGCATCGTCCATGTCATCCCCTGGGACGACTGATGCGGAACAACTTCCTTTCCCGCTTCTCCTTGTCAGAATAAATGTTAGATTATACAAAAGATAGAAATAATTGCACATAAGTGTTTATTGAGTTTACCTGTGGGAGGCACAACATGTTCCTGTTCCTGTACAGGAGATGGCACCGGGTGCATGCCATAGGTCTCAAACCGCTGCTCGAACATGGAGCTGAACTCACTGTACAATTCAGCCCTAAGCTCTCATATAAGATTGTTTGTGATCTCGGCCGTAAGGTCCACTCGGACCTTTTTTGTGATCTCTTGTGTCATCCTTTCTTTTTGTGCTTCGTTGTATGCATATGAAGGCTGACGAGAAGAGCTCCCAAAATAATCTTTAATTCCTACTTAGGATCTGCAGCACGTACACGACCAGGTTGCTCAGGTCGTCCAATCGCAGCAGCAAGAATATCCTGGCGACCCTCTGGAGTAAATTGACCTTGGGAGCTCTGCTCAACCAAGGAGTTCTGTAACATTACAAAACACCATTATTCTTTAAAAAGTTCAATGTAGTATGTATAATTACAGTTATTATTATTTTAGGAACAATGATAACTTACAATTCTTTCAGAAATTTCCGGTGCAGTGTCGAAAGAGTAGGCGTCCGATGGTCTCATACGAGCCAACTTCCATTTTTCATGTCTAGAAGGTGGAGAAGGAGGCTGAGGGGGGCTACCACCCTGAGATGGTGGTCTAGCATCTGCCTTTTGCTTGAGGATTTTCTCCTCAAGCTTCCTATACCCACCACGAGATAATAGGTGAGGGGTTTTTGTTATGAGCACTTGTTCCTTGTGCTTTGCTTCTAATTGCCTGTCACATACACATTAATTAATTAGTTCATATGATATATATTTGTTAATGAGGAATTGAATAATATCAACTATACTAACCTGCCATTCCTCTGTCATCCGACTCTCTTTAAAAAGCCGCCAAGTCTCCTCAATGGACTTATATGTACTACATGGAGACTTATGTTTAAGGTGTCCAAAGATATATCTTGATGTCAACTTACTTTTAAAGTTTTTGAAGTTTTCAGCAACAGTTGACAAACACTTATTTCTAAGTGTTGCGACATTTGGAATGTCAAATGTCAGCTGAAATAAACATAATAAAGTTGTATCAGTACAAAATTATCAATAAAAACAAATTTTAATTCAAATGATATTAACTAACTTACCAATATATCGTTCCATATAATGTTCCGATCAACCTCAGACACATGATCAAAAGATGGAGTGAGAATATTAATCCTATCACGTGCCACTACTCCAAGGTATGATCGGAAGTCATCTGCATAGGGGCCAACTACCACACCCGTGATCACGTTCACATTCACTGGAGTTCTTTCACCACTATTCTTTCTGATCAAAAGTTGTTTCATCCTGGTGGGTCCTCTAGTGGATCTGGTAGGGGGAGCCTCATCCCCTGAAGAATGTGGATGATCAGCCATACATCTGTCAAAATAAATAACAACATGAAATATTAATAAAAGACTTATGTAATATCATATAATTTAACAAAACATGTAATAGTAATCATAGGAAATATATAAAAGGAAAACTTATGTGATATTAATAAAATACTTATACAGAAATTGAAAATTCATACATAAAGATATGAATTCATCATATGTATATTCTCTCATCATGATCTGACCGAATTGCATGTACATCGTCGTCAACTAAAGACTGGTCATCCAAATTTGTTGTAGTTTGAAATGAATGGTTGTCAGTAATATGAATATTAATCAGATTCTCTTCGTTAGCTTCAATTTATTTTTTGCCTTGAAGAGCGACATACCAATGGTCAGACGCAGGATCTTTGACATAAAAAACCTGAGATGCTTAATGAACCATGATAAACGGTTGGTCTCGGTAACCCACCTTTCGAAAATCAACCAGTGCCATACCTGATTCATCTATTTTCACACCACTCTTATTGTCAAACCACTTACATTTGAACAATGGAACAAAAAACTTGGTGTAATCAACCTCCTATATCTCTTCTATTATACCATAATATCTCATTGATCAAAGTATAGGAGATTGATCTTTTGATGTGGAAAATTGCAGCGACTCAGCTTCTAAACTAACTCCACTATTTTGTACTGTGTTTTTATCATCCAAAGTCTTCGTATAGAAGGTGCAATTATTGACTTCATAACATGTACAACACACGACATCAAACTTCAAACCATTTGCAAGCCACAATAAAGTTTGAGAAGAATGTGGCTCTTTGTCAATTTCAGATTTGAACCAAGACATAAATGTTTTGTTAAGCTCCATCAACTTCCATTTCTCTGATTGTCTTGGATTTTTATTCTTAACAATGGCTTTGTGTGCTTCCAAAAAAGGGATCAACTCATCTGTGTTGTTCAATATATAAAGATGCGCTTGCAACAATTCTTCGCAATCTTTTGTCACCACATTCACACCTCGAATGCTTTTACTTGTAGAAAATTTATTCAACCATGATGTGCGAGGAACTCCTATTGGATTCGTTAATGTCATGTAATCTGAACAAAACTCGATACTTTCTTCAGCAATATACCTTTCAATCATCGAACCTTCAGGACAATATGGATTTTTAACGTACCCTTTCAAAATCTTCATATAACGCTCAATAGGATACATCCATCTTAAGTATACCGGTCCGCACAACTTGATTTCTCTAACCAAATGAACAAGTAAATGTACCATGATGTCAAAAAAAGATGGAGGGAAAAACATCTTTAGTTGACACAAGATGATAACAATCTCGCCTTGAAGTTCATCTAACTTTGTAGGATCGATGACTTTACTACATATTGACAAGAAAAATGAACACAACCTGTTTATGGTTTGCCTAACATTTTTGGGCAAAATTCCACGAATAGCCACCGGTAACAACTGTTGCATTAAGACGTGGCAATAGTGAGACTTCATGCCAACAAGCTTTAAGTCTTGCATCTACACTAAACTCTTCATATTTGAAGAGTATCCTTGTGGTACTTTGATACTCTTTAAACAAAGACAAAAACTAATCTTCTCTTGTCTAGACATTGTGTAACATGCAGGGGGCAAATAAGTACGTTTACCAATCTCCTTGGGTTCCAACTCTTCTCGGATATTCATGTCAACCAAATCCAAACGTCTTTTGTCTTTCCCTGAATGTTGAGTAGTGTACCAATCAAGCTATCACACACATTCTTTTCTACATGCATCACATCTATGCATTGTCGAACATCTAACTTTGACCAATATGGAAGATCAAAGAATATTGATTTCTTCTTCCAAGGGGTCGTTACATATGACTTCTCGGATGTTTTCCCAAATACATGATGTATTTTATTAACTTTTTCAAGAACTTGAAGGCCAGTAAGTGGATTTGGTCCTTCGTCCCTCTATTGATCTCCATTGAATGTTTTTTTTAACCTTCGATATTGATGATTACGTTTTAGAAATCTCTGATGACGCAGATACACCTTCTTTCTTCTATGTTTCAATTGACGAGCTGCAGTGTTTTCTTCACAGATAGAACATGCTTTATGACCCTTGACACTGTATCCTGACAAATTACCATAAGCTGGAAAGTCATTAATGGTGCAAAATAACATTGCACGCATCAGAAAAGTCTCAGAAGTGAATGCATCAAATATTTCAACCCCATCAACCCACAAAAACTTCAAGTCTTCAACTAGTGGGCTTAGATAAACATTTATGTCATTTCGAGGCTGCTTTGGACCAAATATCATCATAGATAACATCATGTACTTCCTCTTCATGCACAATGCAGGAGATAAGTTGTAAATTATCAATATAACTGGCCAACAACTGTGATTGGTACTCAGATTACCAAATGGGTTCATTCCATCAGTGGCTAAACCAAGCCTAAGATTTCTACACTCTTTACCAAATTCGAGGAATTGTTGATCAATATTTTTCCATTGCTTTGAATCAGCTGGATGACGAAGTAGCCCGTAAATTTTTCTCTTATCTGCATGCCATCTAAGATTTTTAGCATCTTTGGGATTCGCAAACAAACGCTTAAGTCTGAGCACTATTGGAAGGTACCAAACTACCTTCAAAGCAGATCCATTTTTTTCTATCTGACCATTATCTTCACTATTTATTTTTACTTGTATCGTGATAACCCACATTTTGGACACTTTCTTAAAAATTCAAACTCTTTCCTATATAAAATGCAGTCATTGGGACAAGCATGTATCCTTTTATACTCCATACCCATTGGACAAAGAATTTTCTTCGCATCATAATTACGAGTGGGTAGTTTATTTCCATCTGGCAGCATTTCATTCAACAACGTCAACAATTCTGTAAAACTCTTATCAGTCCATCCATTGCTCGCCTTCAAATTCATGAGCCTTAACACCGCTGACAAACATGTGAACTTAGTTGAACCGACATACAAAGGTGTTTCCGCATCAGTTGACATCGTCTCATACACATGAGCTTTGGCAAAATTTTCTGCGCCAACATCGCGGATCATGTCCTCCAATTTGTCTTCATCCAGTCGATCTTCTTCCATGGTGGAATCAGTAACATTTTCAGTTTGCGAGTCAGTCCGAAAGTACATTTCTTCGCCATGCCATATCCATGTTGTATAACATCTTAGGAAACCATCACAAATAAGATGTTCTCTAATTTGGGTTGTGTTCAACTTTCTCCCATTCAAACAGTTCACACAAGGACATCTAAACTTCACTTCATCATCACTTCTCCCCTCATTACGTTCTGCAAATTGTATAAATTCCTTTACACCTCTCTCGTACTCAGAACTAATACGTGGTAAATTAATCCACTTTCGATCCATTCCTAAATTTTACAAAATTAAAATTATACAATATTCTATATAAAATTATGAATTCAATCATACAATCAATTCAGTCATACAATCATACAATTAATAATCATTGAAATGATCAATTCATACATTCTATCATAAATAATTACATATGAGAATTATCACAGTTTGTCTATAGGAATCATTCAATCACATAATTTTGATTTTATAATAAATCTACTAAAAAACGTTCATAGCATATTATTAAAATTAAATAAATTTGCTGATAAAAAAAATTAAATACATTTTATCTACCTCTATTCCAATCCTTTCCCCTACAAACTAAACATTCTTTGTCTCTTAATGAACCACCAAAACCACAACAAATTTGACAAAAACGATCCACAACAACATATTCAAACATATCATTTCAATATGGCAAAAAAATTTCATCAGAGAAGAAAATGGAACGTACCCGGGGCAGCAGAGATGGCGCGATAGAGAGGGTGGTGCGGCGGCAGCGGAATCGCGTGGAGGTAGAGGGCGGGACGGCAGAGGGCACGACGACAGAGGGCAAAGACAGCGACGGAGATGGCGCGGCAGCAGCGGAATCGCGTGGACGCAGAGGAGAGCTTCTGAAACTGTTTCGACGATGTAAGAGACGACACTGTTCATAAATTTTGTTTTTTTAACCTTCAGAAAGGTATATGTCGCGGTTCTACACTTAACCGCGACCTATTCATCAGAAAAAAAGAAACCATAATGGCATTTTTGAAATTTTATTTAAACAATATGCAGCGGTTCAGCGCCCACCCGCGGTAGATTCTCTGAAATATTTAAAATTTACTCAGATCAGGGAATAGGCCGCGGTTCATCTGAGAACCGCGACCTATTCCCCGAAGTTCTGAATCCCCCAACTGCCTTCCCAACTACCTTTTGGGGAATGTCAGTAGGTAGCAGAGGGAATAGGTCGTGGTTCTCTGAGCAACCGCGGCCTATTCCCCCTGCTACCTACTGACATTCCCCATCAGTCAGTCCCTGCAATAAATAACAGGGGAATAGGCCGCGGTTCTCTGAGCAACCGCGACCTATGCCCCTGCCAATTTTTGAAAGGGACTGACTGATGGGGAATGTCAGTAGGTAGCAGGGGGAATAGGCCGCGGTTGCTCAGAGAACCGCGACCTATTCCCCCTACTACCTACTGACATTCCTGACCAGTGAGTCCTTGCAATAAATTGGCAGGGGAATAGGCCGCGGTTGCTCAGAGAACCGCGGCCTATTCCCCTGTTATTTAAGTTTTTCATGACATGGCGTCAAAGGCTGATTGTTGACTAGGGTATATGTCGCGGTTAAGAGGGGAACCGCGACATATATGTTCGAATTATTTACAAAATTGCCACCGCGCGCAATTATGCTGCGGTTTCTCTTGAACTGTGGCATAATGTGCGCTGTATAAACCCTATTTTTTACTAGTGATTTTTGCGTGGTGCTTCTATAAATTCCTTGTTGTAAAAACAACAACCATTATAATGCACTTGCTTCCAAGGTTGGAAGGACACTGGATGTAGACATTGTTGGCCGAACCAGTATAAAAACCAGTGTTTAATTTTCTCTATCCCTGCACTCTTTATTTCAGTCGACTTTAATTGCTTTACAGCCAACTACGTTTTTCCGCTGCATTGAATTTTTCATTACTTGCATTTCAAGGAAAGATCAAAAGCTTTGAATTTTCATGCCAAGATTGCGAAAAGATTTTGTTTTTGAACTAACACCAATTCACCCCCCTCTTGGTGTAAAACGAAGCCAACCTGTTTCCTAACACTCTTTGTGAGAAATGAGACAATTAAGCTTGACCTTCTCCTTTTCATCATCTCTCTTGGACTTCATGATGAGGTGGTCCTCATGTATTTCCTTTGGAGTTAGAGGTTTTAAGATGACCTTGTGCCCTTAGTAAGTAAAAGACATTCTATTAGTAAGACCATCATGTTGAACATTTCTATCAAATTGTCATGGTCTTCCTAATAGAATGTGAGTTGCTTCCATGGGTACACATCACAAAGAACCTCATCTTGGTACTTTCCAATGGAAAAGAAAATATGGATTTGCTTATTTACCAAGATTTCACCCTCCTCACTTAGCCACTGAAGCTTGTAGGGCTTGGCATGCGCAATAGTGGGCAACTTGAGCTTGTCCACTACACCAGTGCTAGCCACATTAGTGCAACTTCCCTCGTCTATGATCATGGAACAAACATTGCTAGCTATAAGACATCTAGTGTGAAAAATGTTTTCTCTTTGAGTTGTGTCAAAGTCTTTGTAGACTTGACCCAATAGACGTCTTATAACTAGTAGGTCTCCATCATATGGAACCTTGTATTCATCTTCACTAGAGGAAGAAGAAGAGTGAGAAGTGTGTGAAGGTGAAGAAGGAGGAGAGTCATCAGTGACAACCTCTCCTCCTCGTATGCACATTGCCCTCTTGTTTTGGCATACAGATGCAATGTAACCATGACCTAAGCACTTAAAACATTTGACTTGACTAGGTCGCGTCAGTGACTTAGGTTTAGAAGAAGAAGGCACGAAGTTAGTAGAAGATGGGCGAGATTTATGAGGAATCTCTCTAGAAACATCCTTTTCCTTGTCCCTTGATGATGAGCTTTTGTAAAAAATTTCTTTTGAAGAAGTAGAAAATTTGTTGCGGTAAGACGCTTTTCTTAAAACTTATCCTTCCACTTTCATAGCCCTATGTACCACAACATCTAAATCCCCATCATCATGGAGCTCTACAACATCTTGGATGTTTCTATTGAGACCACTAATAAATCTAGCTATTTTCATGGAGTCAGTCTCATTAGTGGTAGTATGGTATAAGAGCACTTCAAGCTCACGCGCATATTCCTCCACACCGCGTCTACCCTGAGTAAGCCGTTGGAGCTTAATGATGGGTGTCGCGACCCACACAAATTTGATTGCAATTTAGAAATGCAGTATAGTGCTAGGAAGTGACTCCTAGGTCGTCTCTCAAGGACCAAACTGTGGTTCGAGAATCAGGTCAAACACGAAGTGGGGGGGTTGTTGAAAAGTTTGTGAATGCGAGGAGAGTTAAACTAAATTAAAACTGGAAATTAAATACAACCGGATATAATTGAAAGCATTTAAATAAATGAACAAGCAGAAAGACCGAATGGTCTACAGATGACCGAATGGTTCTACATTGAAACCGAACGATCTCTAAAGCAAGTGAGGAAATTGGAAATGCAGGAAGATAAAGAAGCCGAAGAAAATAGACAACATTAAAGTAAATGAAAATGCTAAACCTAACATTGTAATAGACAAATATCCAAACATGATCAAAGCTATTAAAATGCAACAAGCGAGTTAATCATTAAAGCAATTTATCATGGTAAAAAAAATGTAAAAGAACACATGAATAGTAAAAGAAAATAAGATTGAAAATCACGTGCTCTTCTTTCCCTTCATATTTGAGCCATAAGGTGCTGCACCATCTCCAAAGCAAATGAATTAATTTTTTTCTCTAGCAATCATCACCGAACACCGTACTGCAATGTTTCAATCAACAATGAAAAGCTATTCCATTTCCTTCCAACCAAAGTAATTAAATGTGTGTATTCTTCTATGACCATACCAGCTGGCACCACTAACTCCCCCCTACTACATTTGTTGCTTCTTTCTTCAAAGAAGGCTCTTTGTTCCAGCGGGTTCTTGCCAAGGAAATGTTACCCTTAGATCAAGAGATTCACCAGCGTTGCAGGCAGCAAAGAGAAAAAAAAACGCTTAATACATTCTAGCCATCACACCACTTCCACATTGTATTCTATTGAAATTCCACATCCAATTTATAACAAAACTTGCATAAAAATAAAGTGAATGTCGGGCATCTACTCTCAATAAATAAAGACATGATAGCAAGCCAAATGAGCAGCACTTCTTAAGGAGTAAAGTGACGTTACTTTCCTTCCAGCAACATTTGAAAATAGAATGTGCTTCGTTCTCCAAGATCCAATGATAAATCAGCAAAGTTAAAATCAAATTCAGTAGGCATTTCAAACTAAATGTAATTCCACAACATATATCCCAAAATAAATATTGGTTCAAGCATAAAGATAAAAACCGAAGATCATCTTTCTTTATTCTATATTACAGCAGCAATCGTTGCTTCTTCACCTCCAGAGTAAAGTGAATGCCTATTTGTTTCAGCCAAGAGACGTTCGTTTCAAGCAAAATGAAAATAATGAAGTGTAAGTGGCATTCCAGCTCTTGCACACACAAGAAAACGAGAAGAAGAAAATTGCTCCTTTTCATTCAACCATTTCCCAACGAAACCGTGAGCTCCTCCTCCCTAACGTTCCATAGCTTCCATCGAGAAAACATTCCCCAGCCGTAAAGAAGCAAGTGACGGCTGCTAGCTAGGTTCTAATCCCTAGGGCCAAGTGTCCTCCTCAAAATGGGTAGGGTCCACCCTAAAATAAAAGGGAACCCTAGGTCTAGTGTCCTACAATTTTGGGCCATCATAAAATTTGCCAACATTGGCCCAATGCACAAAAGCTGTCCAAAAAGTTTAAACAATTAAATTACAATATAACTAAAATTTAAAATGTCTAATTTGAGAGTCTTGAATTTATTTGTCTTCATCCCAATGCTCCAAAATATATCTCCAAAATTTTTCCTACAATTAAAAATGCAAATAATTAGCTCAGAAAATTCAAATGAATTAAAATTAGAATTTCCAATCAAATTATGCACAATTAGGAAAAACGGGAAAATATCGGACAATTAAGCACAATTCCCTGATGAATTCTAGCACAATAAACTAAGTGAAATCAATAAAATATCGACTCATCAAAATAGACCACACTTAGTCTTTTGCAGTTCTGGGCAAAATCAAGACGCAAAACATGAAATAGTTCAGCGGACATCAGGGAATTGACACAGACTCAGCAGACAGGCAACAAAGACTAACAGGGATAGAAACAAACAGAATTACAGTCCTCAAGGAATCTGGACAAGCAAAAGTAGTAGACAGTATCCACACAGAATCAGAGAAAACAGATACTCAGAGAAATCATCCAAGCAATTCCAAGCATGGCAAAATAATCAATCAGTTCAAGAGGTGAATCAAAAGCAACAGAACCTCACAGATGCACACTATCAGTGTTTCTCTCAAGTGTCTAGGATAAACAATGTTAACTCAATACACTCAAGAAAACAAGCAAGAAACAGTCTTGGCAAGCCTCTAATATCAACACTCAGACACATATGCATGTTCAAATCAAAAGGTCTTTTATGGATGCAATGGGGCCAAGGACAAGGGAGGATAAATATGGATGAGAAGGTACAAACCAAAAGAAATAGAGGAGCAATGGGGAACAAGTGTAAACACAGTCAAATCACACCCAAACCCTCTAATTCAATCCTCTTCTTGACTCCATTATTCACACAACAATTTTTTTTTTTAATTTTCTCATTTTTCTGTATATATATTTTTTTTTCTCATCTTGTCTCTTTTCTTTTCTCTCTTTTCAGAGCACAACTCCAAAAGACAAGATATACACAACATATTCTCAAAAACAAAAGCAAGAAGAGGAACCAACTAGCCAATTCATCTGAATCCCCAGGGAGACCACACTTATTCCCAAAACAATTCCAAAGCTCAAAAATTCCCTAAGGTCAAGGTAATCATGGTTTTTCACATAGGGCTAGTGTATGAGCTTCAAAACAAAGAAATGGGGAAAGTAAAGGCTCAAAGGGGTTATCAAAGGGTCACAACAAGGTAGGCTCATCTGGCTAGAGAGGCTCAACAACAAAACTGCCTTTGTCACTTCCAAACATCCATATCAATCAAGAAACATCAAAAAGAGTCAAGCCAAGGCATATGTGCAAGCAATCAAGAGACATATCACACACAAGAAAGAATATAAAGTGGCTCAAATTCTCACACAGGGTATTTCTGTCACAATAAAGTCAACCTCTCAAACATCATAATCATCTTTCCAAGCAGAGAAAAGCAAGGAATTCAAGCTAATCAGAGTACCAATGGAGTGAAAGAGAAGTCTACAACCTAAACCAAGTCCAGAAATCAAGAAAAACATGCAAAACTATACACAAGACACAATAAAAACGACCTAGAAAACAAAAAATATAACGCAGAAAACATAAAATAATCAAAGACAAATCAGAATCTCCCCTAATAGACCACACTTAAACTACACAATGTCCTCAGTGTGTCACAATCATTAAATCAGAAATCAGAATAGTCTACAGATCATGGACAAGTGCAATAAAAGCGAGAAAGGGAGGAGAAGGGAAAAGAAAACTCCCCTGATCATGGTGGCAGTTGCAAATTTTGGACTATCAGGGAGATCTCTTCCACCATCGGATTCAGCAAGGAAGTGTTGAGGAAGAACTGCTTCATCCTCCAAATTTGATCAAGCAGGGAGATGTCCTCCACAGCTAGATCCAAGAAGCAGTGATTGTTGATGAGCAGGTTCAGCTGGTGCCTATTAATCTTCAAACTGTCGTGTATACTGGCACCCTTGTCTTCCACCATGGGTTGTGTTCATCAAATCCATATGTACCTCCTGCAACATGGTTAGTGCAATGTGGTTCCAAAGATATAACATGCAGGGGTATAACACCCAATCCCAGTGTAAGAGGCTGAACCTCAGATATACTCTCAGAACATAATCAATTTTAGAAATAGAAACAATATCAATCACAGGTTCAGATTCATGTTCAGTGCATGGAGAACAAACATTCAGATGTGATAACACAAAGTAGTTCTCATCATGCAAAGAGGGGGGTGAAAATCATGCTCATCAACAATACATTCATCAATAACATACCTATCAACAAAATGATCATCAACAACAGAATCAATCTTAGGTATGCTTACCTCCACTTCCCTAGATGTGGTTAAAGTGGTGGAAGATGAAAGTGGTCTACCTATCTCGAAGGTGTTGCTCATATATGCCTGGTTCTCCAATTCTTCATCAGTCTCCTCAAATGCAAGAGTGGGGACATAGGAGGGTGGGAAAGTAGATGACGCAATAGTAGACTCATGACTCTGCTCCCCATCTCCTATGTGGATGGCACCAACATCATTTGGAAGCTAAACAGTCTGAAATAGTGATTCCTCTGAAACATAAGACTGTTCCTCAGTGAGTTGAGTGGCCATCTGCCCCATCTGACCAGTCAAACTCTGAATGGAAGCACTGGTCTCCTGCTGAAACTCCATGTTCTCTCGCCGGAACTGAATGTCCAGAATAATCATCTGCTCCAATAACTCCTTCAATGTAGGCTCAGAAGTAGTGGAAGGATGAAGAGTTGCTTGGGCAGGCTCATGAAACTGCAGCTGCTGTGGCTCCTGGACAGGTAGAGGCATACAAGTACTCTGGAATGGTGGTTCTTGATATTGAAGCTGTGAAGTACCATACCATCCCAGGTCAGGATCATTCCACCCAGGATCGTTGCTATATGAATCAAAATGATGCTGAGTAGGGGAGAATCTATCCAAAAACAAATGCTTAAGATCTTCCTAATTGGCCCTGAATTCTGGTGGAAGATGAATAAGCCACTCCCATGCTGCTTCTTCTAATGAATGCGGAAATGCCCTTAAAAACATGTGATTATCAGGGACTTGAAGAGGTTTCTTTGAAGAGCAAATGGTGTAGAACTCCTCCAAATGTCTATCTGGGCATTCACCTGCAAACCCATGAAACCTAGGCAGCAAATCTGTAAGTCCAGAGGTGAGAACGCAATGAACATCAACCTCATCAAGTGGAACCGGCTCCCAAAGAGGACTCCCAAGAATGGAAGGATGAGTCATATTTTTCTCAACATAAAAATCAGCAGAATATGCATGAGAAGCAATATCAGAGGCACAGGCAGAAGTAACAGTATCCACATAGCCAAAACAGGTAGACATGGGAAAGAAGGAGGAAAAGAAGAATGCACTGAAAAAATATGCAACCTAAGCTACCTGAATGCAACACACAATGACGAACACACAAAACAGAACATCTCACTCACAACACGAGACAAAACACAACACACATTAACACAACAAAAGACCTAAAACCGAACCGTTGGTCCCCGGCAACGGTGCCAAAATTTGACGGGTGTCGCGACCCACACAAATTTGATTGCAATTTAGAAATGCAGTATAGTGCTAGGAAGTGACTCCTAGGTCGTCTCTCAAGGACCAAACTGTGGTTCGAGAATCAGGTCAAACACGAAGTGGGGGGGTTGTTGAAAAGTTTGTGAATGCGAGGAGAGTTAAACTAAATTAAAACTGGAAATTAAACACAACCGGATATAATTGAAAGCATTTAAATAAATGAACAAGCAGAAAGACCGAATGGTCTACAGATGACCAAATGGTTCTACATTGAAACCGACGATCTCTAAAGCAAGTGAGGAAATTGGAAATGCAGGAAGATAAAGAAGCCGAAGAAAATAGACAACATTAAAGTAAATGAAAATGCTAAACCTAACATTGTAATAGACAAATATCCAAACATGATCAAAGCTATTAAAATGCAACAAGCGAGTTAATCATTAAAAGCAATTTATCATGGTAAAAAAAATGTAAAAGAACACATGAATAGTAAAAGAAAATGAGATTGAAAATCACGTGCTCTTCTTTCCCTTCATATTTGAGCCATAAGGTGCTGCACCATCTCCAAAGCAAATGAATTAATTTTTTTCTCTAGCAATCATCACCGAACACCGTACTGCAATGTTTCAATCCACAATGAAAAGCTATTCCATTTCCTTCCAACCAAAGTAATTAAATGTGTGTATTCTTCTATGACCATAACAGCTGGCACCACCAACTCCCCCTACTCCATTTGTTGCTTCTTTCTTCAAAGAAGGCTCTGTGTTCCAGCGGGTTCTTGCCAAGGAAATGTTACCCTTAGATCGAGAGATTCACCAGCGTTGCAGGCAGCAAAGAGAAAAAAAAAACGCTTAATACATTCCAGCCATCACACCACTTCCACGTTGTATTCTATTGAAATTCCACATCCAATTTATAACAAAGGTTAAAACCACTTAAGCATCCCTGTTTTTGTAAGGTCTTCCCATTTTGGTCCCGTTCTTATAAAACTTCCCAATTGGGTCCTTAAAAGTGTCAATTTCGTTGAAATTAACCCCTGCCGTTAAAATTAAGTAACGGTGTTAAATTTGGGCAGAGTTGGATGAGGACGTGTCAATCATTAAAAATCATAGAAAACGTGGCAGAAAAACTGGTGGTACGTGGCGTGGTTAATTGATAAATTGAAATTAAAAAAGGGATTAGGGTGGGAGTTCATCGCTGCGAGTTCATCTTCTTCCTCAGACCAACCCCAAAACAGAAACGTTCGCATGTATCTCTGAATTTTTATCACTTCGAGTTCAATATGAACATTAACAATATTTTTCATTCTACAACCGAACAAAAATAACCAAATCCAAAGCAGAACCTACCATCCTCATCGTCATTATCTTTGTCTTCATCTTCATCATAAACTGCGAAACCTCATTAGGAAGAACCCTAAAACCCCAATCACAAATTTCATTCTCAAACGTAAACTTCATCTTTTTCCTTATGAATAAAGCCTGCAAAAGGAAACTCAGAAATCACAGTACCAGGATCCTTTGCTCCTCCAACCCTAGAAATCACAACCCTTGGTTTTAACCCACACACCCCCAAAATCCAAAATCAAAATCGATCTGTCTTCTCTTTCTACTCCTTCTCCCCTTTCTCTCTCGTTTCGCGTTAATCGGAGGAAAAGTTGATAGATTTGAAGACCTAATGAACTGAATCGCAAAACCCAAAAGGGAATTGGAGGGAAGTTGAGAGAGGACGGTGGTTTTGGTGGCGGTGATGAGGAAGGGGATAAGGGAATATCTGAAACCTCCACCTACACCGAAAACGCCTCCCATTACAGCACATCACTGAAGGGCAACACGTAATATTTGGAAAGGATCACGGGAACGCATTCGGCATAAATTGCTTCCACGATTCTAGGAGTGGCCACTTCGTGGCCACTGGGACAAAGACAGAACTTGGAGTTGAGCATGAAGGAGTAGTAGTCAAGGTCTTTGGGGAGGTATTCGTAGACGCAAATGTCAGCGTCGTGGTTCTTCCAGTGGTGGAGGAGGCTGGGGCGGATTGGACCGTGCAGACCGCCGGAGAAGAAGGTGAGGTAGCGGCGTGGGGTGTTGTTGGATGGGGGCGAGAGAAGTTTGGGGGAGACTTTGCCTCCGTAAAGGTGGATTTCTGGAAGGGAGACGTTACCTCCCTTTTTTATTTCACTCAACCCTAATTCCCTTTTTTAATTAACCATAATCCTCTTTTTAATTTTAATTTATCAATTAATCACGCCACATATGACTCAGTTTTCTGCCACATTTTTAATGGTTGAAACTTTCTCCATCCAACTCAGTCCAGATTTAACACTGTTTCTTAATTTTAACGATAAGGGTTAATTTCAACGAAATTGGCACTTTTAAGGACCCAATTGGGAAGTTTTATAAGAATGGGACCAAAATGAGAAGACCTTACGAAAACAGGGACGCCTAAGTGGTTTTAACCTATAACAAAACTTGCATAAAAATAAAGTGATTGTCGGGCATCTACTCTCAATCAATAAAGACATGATAGCAAGCCAAATGAGCAGCACTTCTTAAGGAGTAAAGTGACGTTACTTTCCTTCCAGCAACATTTGAAAATAGAATGTGCTTCGTTCTCCATGATCCAATGATAAATCAGCAAAGTTAAAATCAAATTCAGTAGGCATTTCAAACTAAATGTAATTCCACAACATATATCCCAAAATAAATATTGGTTCAAGCATAAAGATAAAAACCGAAGATCATCTTTCTTTATTCTACATTACAGCAGCAATCGTTGCTTCTTCACCTCCAGAGTAAAGTGAATGCCTATTTGTTTCAGCCAAGAGACGTTCGTTTCAAGCAAAATGAAAATAATGAAGTGTAAGTGGCATTCCAGCTCTTGCACACACAAAAAAACGAGAAGAAGAAAATTGCTCCTTTTCATTCAACCATTTCCCAACGAAACCGTGAGCTCCTCCTCCCTAACATTCCATAGCTTCCATCGAGAAAATATTCCCCAGCCGTAAAGAAGCAAGTGACGGCTGCTAGCTAGGTTCTAATCCCTAGGGCCAAGTGTCCTCCTCAAAATGGGTAGGGTCCACCCTAAAATAAAAGGGAACCCTAGGTCTAGTGTCCTACAATTTTGGGCCATCATAAAATTTGCCAACATTGGCTAAATGCACAAAAGCTGTCCAAAAACGTTAAACAATTAAATTACAATATAACTAAAATTTAAAATTTATAATTTGAGAGTCTTGAATTTATTTGTCTTCATCCCAATGCTCCAAAATATATCTCCAAAATTTTCCCTGCAATTAAAAATGCAAATAATTAGCTCAGAAAATTCAAATTAATTAAAATTAGAATTTCCGATCAAATTAAGCACAATTAGGAAAAACGGGAAAATATCGGACAATTAAGCACAATTCCCTGATTAATTCTAGCACAATAAACTAAGTGAAATCAGTAAAATATCGACTCATCACTTAATCAGGAGGTCCCTATGGTAGTATGGAGGTACAAAGCGTTGGTACATCAAGCACCGAAAATGTTCCCAAGAGCTCGCGCGTGAGCCCTGTTAACTGGATGGCAAGTGTACCATATCGTTTCAAGTAATAAAAATGGTAAAACCTATTATCGTTCTTCCCATGAGACTCGAAAGGCCTTATCGTTCGTATGAATTAAAAGCGTAAGACTTGTGAAAGAAAAATTAATAGTTGTGGTGAATGCAAAGACAGAAAATAAACATGCAATGAGTGATTCAGTTGACAAGAAAAGAGTATGAATAAATGGAGTTGTTGGGGGTTTACAATTTTATCTAATCCGCTCTCTCTTATTTACTCCTCTTGTTTAAATTGCTTTATTATCTAATTGTTATGCAAACTTTCTTGGCCTCCCCTTAACCCGATCCCTCGGCAAAAAGGGCTTATTACTAATTACCGGCTTGCTATCCCTAGCCTCCCCTAGTAACTAGCAACGCATTACAAATAGAAGCAAAAACAATTGGTCGTCCTACCCCCCTATCCCTAGGTGGTATTGCTTAACCAAGGAATTACTCATCAGTTCATGTCCTTACTGTACGTCCCCGTATCAATAAAGGCAAATAACTGTTACCGAATGAGTTAAACGATAAAAGCTTTAAGCACGGTATGAGAATCCAACAATTGATAATAAACGCATATGAAAATCATATAATTAAACATGAGTTTCAATAAAAGATAGTATCAAAAGATTACATTGTTCCCTCAACAACAAAAGGGTTTAGTTCACCATTGTCATGGTGAACCAAGATGAAAATAATGGAGATATGGAAAACCAACCCTAGAAAAGATGAAAAGGAGCCTAAGCATCCAAAAGATCCTCTCCAGAGAGTGAAAAATAGGTCTGGCTGCCCTCTTCTGTCAAAAGAATGAATTGGAAATCGCAACAGGGCTATTTATAACTAAGGAGCGCAACAGAAAACAGACCCAAGCCCATCTGACAACCGCCCGACGTCACACTTTGCCGCTCGGCGGTTCACCCTGAATCGCGCCACCGCCCGGCGTTAGGGGTCTACTGCCTGGCGGTAGGGGTCTACTGCTCGGCGGTTTCCCTTGTGCCGCAAAACCGCCCGACGTCAGGGGTCTGCCGCCCGGCGTCAGGTGCTGCTGTCTTCTCCTCCCGTCAGACCACCCGGTGCCAGGGGTTTGTCACTGGGCGGTTCTAGACTCTTCTTTTCTTCAATTTTCAACATTTTCCTTGATTCTAAGACCTTCATTTTCGTCCCAATCTTCACTTTCATAAGATTTGCTGCAAAACAAGCATAATATCGCTAAAAACAGCTTTTGACTCTCTACTGACTCATTTATTGAGTTTTACTTGATTCTAAGCTCATTCTAAGCAATAAAGGGTGTAATTTAGTCCAAAATAGCATATGAAAAAAACGGTTTTTCAACCGTTATCACAACCCCAAACATAGAAATTTGCTTGTCCTCAAGCAAAACAAAACTAAACAAAACTAAAAACAAAACTTGGCTTTCTATACTTTTATCCAATGATTCAACATTCCTAAAGTACATGATGAGACCTACTCAATTTCAAACCATCAGTGAGATCAAATCAAGATGCATGCATGTTCTCTTTTGAATTTAGCTCACACTTTCCTTGACATATGTCTCATATTATGAATGATCAGTCCACTAAGCAAGAATGCAATCATGAAATTTAAAAGTTCTAACCAAGCAGGTGTTTCACTCAATCACTCAAGTGTTTAGGGTAGCAATCCACTCATTATTATTCACAAGTTGCATGAAATAAAATTGCCATTCAACTTAAACAATCAACATCGTCACATGCAAATGCCATCAAAAGGACTTTTCCAAGGCTTGTAATGAGGCTGGGCTATCAAGAAAAATTGGTTTTTCTGGATCACAAAATCTTTGAATCAGGAGAGCTCATTTATCATTCAAGGTTCAAGTTTAACTCTCTTTCTTAACCAATCGCACTTGTCCCCAACTTCTTCCCTTTTTCATTGAGCTCATCTTCATGCTTTTCTTCTTTTCTTTTCTTTTTCTTATGCTTTTCTTTTTCAACAATTGAGCTCAATGCCTTTCTTTTTTGCCATTGAAACTTTCCCCACAACCCCAAACTTGAACCTTGAATGTACTTACAATCATTAACCCAATTCAAAGTAAATAGTTTCAGAGCAAGGGTTTTCTGTTTAGGGTCAAGGTTCAAAAAGGGTATAAAATTTTCAAGCACTTTGGGTAAGATTTGGCTAAGTAAGGGCTTTCAAAAATAGCCTTGATCATATGACATATACATGCAATTCAATCAATCATCAAGACTTGGGCAATATCATGCATGCTTTCCTGTGAATAATTCTCATACAACAATTAAAACTTTGGAGCTCAATACCTCACACAACATGCTTCCTCACACACATTCATTCATACACCCTGCTTAGCATCATGACCACAATCATAATTCATCACACATCTATTTCATAGGATATCAACATGCAACACAACTCAATAATCATTCACATCAAAACATCATCAAACAGGCTCATCATGCAAATCATTTAGTCAAAACATCTTCAGAAAAGTCTTCAAGCCAAGCATACACACTGAAAATAAAATTCAACCTATTCTAAAAATTTAAAGTGCAAAAGTGAGAAGAGAGAATCTAGGTTGCCTCCTAGTAGCGCTTGTTTAACGTCACGAGCCTGACCCAAACCTGTTTAGCACTTGTCAGTAAGTGCAATCCTTCCAACACACTTCAGTAGGTGTACCTTCCGGGTATCCTTCAGTAGATACCAAAAGTTAGCATCTCTCAGTAGATGCTACCCAAAAATTGTTCAAAAATTTAAAATTTACATGTTCAACAGAAAAAACATAAAATTGTCTTAAAATACAAAATGTGCTTTTCAGCAATCAACTCTTCTTCTTCACATTTGATTCTTCATCATCCCACCGTCTCAGCTTTTGTCTGTCTACTTTTCGAATGGCAGTGGAATATGGCCTTTTAATTTCAACCATTCCTTCCTCTTCGAGCTTCCTGTTCACAATCCATTTCCTGTTTTTGTATCTAAAAGCGACACCCCACGGAAATAGTGTGTCCTTTGAATGAGGTGACTCTTTTTTATCTATCTTTTCCTCCCCACGTGCCTGCAAAATAGTACAACTATTAAGATAATCATTATCTGTGGTAGTTTCTTCTTTTCCTGCTTCTCTTCTAGCCTTTTTATATCTAGATCTTTTTATGATTCTCTTCTTTTCTCCTTCAGATCCACTATAGGCTAACACTTGGTCTTGATCTCTCAACATTATTCTCCCATCATAGACATGTATCATCATCTGAGAGGTCCTCATGAACGGTCTTCCCAAAATTAATGGGATTCTTCCATCCTTTACCATATCCACTACTATGAAATCAACCAAAAATTCCAACTCCTTAATTCGAACAATTGTGTCTTCCAAGGGCATTAAATCCTCTAATCTTTTTGAAATCACTGAAGGGCATTAAATTAACACTAGATCCTGAATCGATCATAGCTCTCCCTATATCCACATCATTGATCACACAAGGAAGAGTCAAATTCCCTAAATCCTTCAATTTTTGTGGATGGTCTTTCTTCCTTGGTTTAACAATCCGTGCCTAATCTTCTTCTTCCTCATCAAGATCAATTATCTCACGAAGATCGTATTTGACCCTCTTATCATACTCAGGCATTTGTGGAAACGCTCCAGGAATAACAGTCACCCGATTAAAAATTTCCCAGAATGACTCTTGGTGAATCTTCTGTTTTCTCTCCCTGTTCTCTTCACAGCTTTTCTGCTCCTCAAATTTATCATTACAAATCATCTTCTCATCTTCATCTTCACTGCTCTCAATTTCAATTATTTCCTCCGCTGGCTTCCGTTTACTTCTTGTCATTACAACTTTGCACTCATCTTTGGGGTTAACCTCAGTGTTAGCCCGAAACTGATTTTTCTTTGTGGTGTCAACTCTTTTTGACAGCTGCCCAATCTGTGTCTCCAACGCTCTAAAACTAGCTTGGTCACTTGCTTTTTCAGACTCATAGACTTTCAGAATCTATCAAATCGGTCAGTTAATTCTCTAACAGTCTCTGTTAAGCTGCTGACTTGCTGCCATAAAGGTGAAGGTTATTGCTGCCTGAAGCCTCCTACTTGCCCAGAAGAATTATTCTGATTCTGTCCAATGCTAGGGTGGTTCTTCCAACCTTGGCTATAATTACCTTGGTTAAAAGTCTTGTCGAATAAGAAGTCTTGTCGAATCCGTGGACTGGAGTTTTTCTCAACAGGCCTTTAAATCTGTCCCAGGCCTGTCCGAGAGTTTCCTCCATCCCTTGCTTGAATGAGGAGATTTCGAGCTTCCCTTGATGAATCTTGGTCTGCGGAAAAAATTTGGTGATGAACTATCTTGCCAAAGCATCCCAGTTTCTGAACGTCCCTTCAGCAAATGAGTGCAACCAATCTTTGGCACTTCCTCCTAAAGAAAAAGGAAATAGGCTAAGTCTGACCCTCTCATCTGAGACTCCGGCGATCTTAATAGTATTGTAGATTTCGCCAAAGATAGTCAAATGTTTGTAGGGATTTTCATTTGACAATCCGTTGAACTAGTTGCTCTGAACTAACTGGATGAGTGCAGGGCTCATCACCAAATTATTGGTATTGTCCGCAAGAATGACTATGCTGTTGAAATTCAAAGGACCCACAGTGTTTGTTGAGTGCCCCAGTGTGCGTCTTGGAGGAGGTTGATCTGCCATCTCCTCTCTACCTTGTGCAGAAAATTCTGGTGAAGATTGCAAGATTGTTTTAGGAGAAGGAAAGTTTTCACGTGAAGAATGTATAATTTTCCTCCCTCTCCTGTCTGGTAATCCCTCTAGAAGAGGTTGTTGATCTTTCCTGCTTCTAGTGTGTATCCCTTCCTGCATACATAAGAAAAAATACCCCTAAAAGAACTTTTACAGAAAAATAAAATAAAACACAATAAAATAATAAAAAATAATAAAAAAAATAAAAGTATAGACAAATAATTACAATCAAATCAAATCCAGTCAATTTACACTACTAAATAAGTTAAACCTCGAGTCCCCGGCAACGGCGCCAAAAACTTGTTAACTGGATGACAAGTGTACCATATCGTTTCAAGTAATAAAAATGGTAAAACCCATTATCGTTCTTCCCATGAGACTCGAAAGGCCTTATCGTTCGTATGAATTAAAATCGTAAAACTTATGAAAGAAAAATTAATAGTTGTGGTGAATGCAAAGACAAAATAAACATGCAATGAGTGCTTCAGTTGACGAGAAAAGAGTATGAATAAATGGAGTTGTTGGGGGTTTACAATTTCATCTAATCCGCTCTCTCTTATTTACTCCTCTTGTTTAAATTGCTTTATTATCTAATTGTTATGCAAACTTTCTTGGCCTCCCCTAAAACCTGATCCCTAGGCGAAAAGGGCCTATTACTAATTACTGGCTTGCTATCCCTAGCCTCCCCTAGTAACTAGCAACGCATTACAAACAGAAGCAAAAACAATTGGTCGTCCTACCCCCTATCCCTTGGTGGTATTGCTTAACCAAGGAATTACTCACCAATTCATGTCATTATTGTACGTCCCCGTATCAATAAAGGCAAATAAGAGTTACCGAATGAGTTAAACGATAAAAGCTTTAAGCACAGTATGAGAATCCAACAATTGATAATAAACACATATGAAAATCATATAATTAAACAAGAGTTTCAATAAAAGAGAGTATCAAAAGATTACATTGTTCCCCCAACAACAAAAGGGTTTAGTTCACCATTGTCATGGTGAACCAAGAAGAAAATAATGGAAGATATGGAAAACCAACCCTAGAAAAGATGAAAAGGAGCCTAAGCATCCAAAAGATCCTCTCCAGAGAGTGAAAAATAGGTCTGGCCGTCGTCTTCTCTCAAAAGAATGAATTGGAAATCGCAACAGGGCTATTTATAACTAAGGAGCACAACAGAAAACAGGCCCAAGCCCATCTGACAACTGCCCGACGTCACACTTTGCCGCTCGGCGGTTCACCCTAAATCGCGCCACTACCCGGCGGTAGGGGTCTACCGCCCGGCGTCAGGTGCTGCTGTCTTCTCCTCCCGTCACACCGCCCGACGCCATGGGTTTGCCGCCGGGCAGTTACTAAACTCTTCTTTTCTTCAATTTTCTTCATTTTCCTTGAGTCTAAGACCTTCGTTTTTGTCCCCAATCTTCACTTTCCTCAAATTTGCTGCAAAATAATGCAAAACAATCATAATATCGCTAAAAACAGCTTTTGACTCTCTACTGACTCATTTATTCAGTTTTACTTGATTCTAAGTTCATTCTAAGCAATAAAGGTTGTAATTTAGTCCAAAATAGCATACGAAAATAACGGTTTTTCAACCGTTATCAAGCCCCTGGTAATGTTCATCCTAAGTAGCCATTGCATGGCGTATTGTTAACTGAATGGCAAGTGTACCATATCGTTTCAAGTAATAAAAATGGTATAACCCATTATCGTTCTTCCCATGAGACTCGAAAGGCCTTATCGTTCGTATGAATCAAAATCGTAAGACTTGTGAAAGAAAAATTAATTGTTGTGGTGAATGCAAAAACAAAAAATAAACATGCAATGAGTGATTCAGTTGACGAGAAAAGAGTATGAATAAATGGAGTTGTTGGGGGTTTACAATTTCATCTAATCCGCTATCTCTTATTTACTCCTCTTGTTTAAATTGCGTTATTATTTAATTGTTATGCAAACTTTCTTGGCTTCCCCTTAACCCGATCCCTCGGCGAAAACGGCCTATTACTAATTACCAGCTTGATATCCCTAGCCTCCCCTAGTAACTAGCAACGCATTACAAAAAGAAGCAAAAACAATTGGTCGTCCTACCCCCTTATCCCTAGGTGGTATTGCTTAACCAAGGAATTACTCACCAGTTCGTGACATTACTGTACGTTCCCGTATCAATAAAGGCAAATAACAGTTACCGAATGAGTTAAACGATAAAAGCTTTAAGCACAGTATGAGAATCCAACAATTGATAATAAACGCATATGAAAATCATATAATTTAAACAAGAGTTTCAATAAAAGAGAGTATCAAAAGATTACATTGTTCCCCCAACAACAAAAGGGTTTAATTCACCATTGTCATGGTGAACCAATATGAAAATAATTGAAGATATGGAAAGAAAACCCTAGAAAAGATGAAAAGGAGCCTAAGCATCCAAGAGATCCTCTCCAGAGAGTGAAAAGTAGGTCTGGCCGCCCTCCTTTGTCAAAAGAATGAGAATGAAATCGCACTAGGGCTATTTATAGCTGAGGAGCGCAACAGAAAACAGGCCCGAGCCCAACATGCAACCGCCCGGCGTCACACTTATGGCGCCCGGGGGTTTGCCTCTTATCGCGCTACCGCCTGACGTCAGGGGTCCACCACCCGGCGGTTTGCCTCTTATCGCAAAACCGTCAGGCGTCGCTGCCTTGGTGCCAACTTCTCGCATTTGGCCGCCCAACGGTGCAATTCTGCCGTTGGGCGGTTTCTAGGCTCTTCTTTTCTTGATTTTCTTCCTCTATCTTGAGTCTAAGGCCTTTATCTTCACCTCCATTCTTCACTTCCATCAAAATTGCTGCAAAACAAGCATAATATCGCTAAAAACAGCTTTTAACTCTCGACTGACTCATTTATTGAGTTTTGTTTGATTTCAAGCTCATTTTAAGCAGTAAATGGAGTAATTTGGTCTAAAATAGCACATGAAAATAACGTTTTTTCAACCGTTATCACGTATCCCTCTAAGGCTAAAGTAGCTAACTTTACACGCAAATGTCCATCTACGCTATACAAGTCAAAAAAGTTGTTCTACTTTAGCTATCCGCTCTAAAAATATACTAGGATCGACTTCTCCCTTAAAACTTGGCAAAGTCAACTTTGGCATTGCCAGGTTTGGATCCACAACTTTGTCTTCTTGCTTTTTCTTGGAGGATCCATGCTCATGACCATGAGAGAGCTTCCCTTTAGCCTCTGCCTCTGTGTCCAGGCGTTTGCTAATAGCATCAAGTTGGTGTTTCATGTCTTGAAAGGAGTCAAGTTGATGTTGCATTTGTTGGAAGGCCTTCATCAAATCAAACTTGCTAGAAGGGCTTCCATTGTGACTAGCTCCATTGGAGGAAGCACGGCTTGAACCTGCAGACATTTTAGCAAAGCAAACAGCAGCACAACTAACACACAAAATTGGTTAGAAACAGCCACAAATCAAGGCAAAACAACAGCACAATCCACGGCCAAAACAGCAGCCCACAGTTTCACTCAATACAACAAAAAGAAAGCTCAAAACTCTCGATAAAGTGGCTCAAAAACAAGGTAAAGGGCAACACCCTTCTTTCAATAATAGTACAATGTCTCACAAGTCCACTTTGAGAGCACCAACTCAAGTCTAAAGCAAATGGAAAGATGTACAATCCACCCTCAATGCAAAGGAGCCAAATCAAGACAACACATGGTAGAGGCCAAAAAATGAATGAAAACCACAGGACAAATGATGAAAATGGAACCTAATAATCAAGAAACTTGGCACAAAACAAGGTGGCAGTAATCTAAAGATATTTAAGAGACAAAACAGCAAGAATTAAGAGTCAAAACAGTGGCACAAAATGAATAAGACAGCAAATAAAATCACACAACCAAGGAGCAAATTCACATCAACAAGCTATGCATATATGAAGAGTAGGATCTAAAATTGAATGGAATTAATTTGGCAGGCTTCAAACTCATATGTTCTGTAATTGGATGATAAAATAGGTGTAAATGAAGATGTCAAACACACAAAAATAATAGGTAGAACACTCGGCCAGACCAAGCAAACTAATCCAAAACGGTTTTGGTGTTTTTTGTTTGAATCATGCAATTTAGGAGTGTTGGCCAAGCATGGAAAATTGGTGTAAGTGTGTTTGATCAAAATTGAATATTAATTTGTTGACAACCTCTACTACTTCGAAACATAATAGCAAAGCATACACACTTAATTCCTAGGTTGATCCCACTCAATTCAACATACAAGCATGGAGATGCAAAAATTACTCTTAGCTATGCAATTTTAGAAAATTACTCTAGAAAACTCCGAAAGAGGAAACACATATGACTCAATTCAAAGCTAAGCACTCAAGAAAGAAACATACAATCCGGCCAAGACAAAGAATTAAAGCTGGAACAGCAAGCAAAATGGAATAAGGACACCTACTTGTTGAAGACTTCCAATAGCATTGATGTTGTTTGAAGAAATGATTGTTTTCATAAGTCTCTGGACAGCCACGTTTTAGCACCTCCAAGCTTTGATTTGAAGTGTTGAGTCCTTGCTTAAGAGTATGGTGAGGCTCCAGCACCGTCCAATGATCAATTTCAGCCACCACAATAACCAAACAGCAAGCACAATGCAAACAGATTAGAAGTCACTCAAACAGGAAGCACTGGAATGAACACAGTGGAGAAACAAAATTACTGGGAACAGTACAGAACGAATTTGAACAAAGTAAAAACTATACATGAAAATAGACATCCAGACGAAACTTTTAAAAAAATTGCATGCCAAACGGATAAGAAATGAGTTCAAACGAAGGCACACAATCTGACTAGAAATTTACGCAGCACTGGGCGGAAATTAAAATGGTTGAGCGAAAATGGAAGCACATGTAAGCTATTCTACTTTAGCATGCAATTCCTAAGAAGATAAAAAACCTAAGGCTCATGATACCACATGATGGGGAAGTGAATACCTAGAGAGAATATTCTAAATGACATTTAAGAGAATGGAAAAGAAATTAAAAATGGAAGAGATTAAGAAAAAGGAAACTTATGACTTGAAGATGCGTCACTTGAAGGAAGCTCCAAGATAAGCATCAAAGGAGGACCACCACTTGCTTGAGCAAGATAAGGTCTACCCAAAATAAGGACTTTGGAGACAGAATACTATCTCAAAAGAAGATTGCAAAAGTGCAAATCAACTCAAAATTCAATTGATTCAAGGTGTGTGTTCAAAAGGAGACCCCTAAGCCTTCTTATATAGCCTTTGGAGTAAGCTTGGATGCAAGATCTAGGAGATGTGGGACTTTTGAGTGAGGAGGCTGACCAGCAGTTGCTACACGTCCTCTAGGGGCTTTGGAGTCCCACATTGATGAAATATCTCCACTCCAAAGGGTTTATAAGGCAACTAGTTCTCTTATAGTTCAAAACATGAAAGCTACCTTGCACTACACGCCTAGGACGTCCATCTCCTCTCCTTTTCCTTTTAAGACCAAGCCATGGAAAGTCCCACATTGCTTGTTCTTAAAGAGAAAGAAGAGTTTATAAGCGTTTATTCACAAGAACTAAAAGAAAGATATTAAAGAGGCAAATACACGCATATGCAACCTATTATACTCTTTTTTATTCTTTTTTTCACTCTAAAAGCTCTTCATTGTTGTCCCATCTATGATCATATCAATAGAGCAGCCCTGGCCTGGCCCGGTCAGTTGTGACTAGTCATATGTGTTAGCGTTGAAGGTGAGTTTGATGCGTTCAGACATTTGGGTCCTCTCCGGTGACCAATTGGGGGAAAGTAAGATCTCTACTATTATATTATTAATATAATATGAAACGTATGATATATATATATATATATATATATATATCGTATGTATATTATATTACAAGAAATTGTAGAGTTTTGTAGTGTGATTGAGATAACATGACAGTGTTGTCTATTTGAGATGATTGGAAGTGGTGGAGCATGTTCTGGTACATATGATTTGATCTTTAAGGCTTAAACATGTGGTTTGATTATAATTCAAAGGTGTAGTGAATTTGGAAAGAC
This sequence comes from Vigna mungo, assembly GCA_036885675.1. Lineage (NCBI taxonomy): Eukaryota > Viridiplantae > Streptophyta > Magnoliopsida > Fabales > Fabaceae > Vigna > Vigna mungo. The sequence continues at coordinate 29,903,415 of CP144691.1, forward strand.
TGAAACATGATTTCATGGTTTCTTATGGTAGTTTCAAATGTAGAATCTCTTGGTGAGATTCTTAGTGTTTTAGAATGAAAGTAGGAGCTCAGTCTTGGGGGTCTTCTTGACGCTCCAATGGTCTTTCTTCTCAAGTAGAGAGGACTGAACCATGTGGTGAGGAGTAACAGGAGATCTTAGTCTTGGAGGCTTCCATCATGCTCCAGGGCGCGGAACAGACTAACCTCGTGAGTGTGGCAGGGTGGGGGAGCCTAAGTATCATAAGTCACCACGGGTGCATGGCCCGCCATAGCTCGACAATCATTCTAAAGTCCGGACGAGTCAAGTTTAGAAGATAACATGCTAGGATCTGTGTTGTATATATTGCCTTGCTTGTATATACTTTACTTGGGTTGAATCCAGTATGTTCATGTTGGTATAATTGCATGTTTTTTATATAATTAGCTCACCCTTGCTTGCTTGTGTTTGTGTCACGTTTGCGTTTGTTTTCTTTTGCGATGATCATCCACTTGGATGAGAGCAGATGGCGAGGAGGTTACTTTAGAAACAACTTTGGATGGGGATGACAGTGCTATAGTTTAGTCCAGAGAGAAACTCTAGTACTCCATTTCCAAATTCTATGTACTGTTTAAGGATGACTATAATCCTATTACTCTTGATTGTTTTCTAGTATTATTCATGATGACGTCTTTATTATATCATATATCTTTATTTTATAATTGGAATGTCACAAACCTCACCTTATATTTTTTTTTCTATAAATCCATTAAGATAATACTCTTTTTCTTAATTGGTTAGCTAAGTGTGAAAATTATTCCCCAAATTTATTTCTGTCTTTTAGTTCTTTTAAGTCTCCACGATTTTGCTAGTATAAAGACTCCATATTTTTAGTATATTAAATCACGTATATCTTCAAAGACTCCATATTTTTAGTATATTACTGTAGTATTATGTTTAATTACATTTTTTCTTGACTTAAATATAATTTAAGTCTTTGAAAATTTTTAATTGAGTTTTTGATGATTTTTATAATTTATTAAATACTCAATAAATTAAATTTTTTAAGTGAATATTTGCTGTTAATTTTTTGTGTTAAGCTAGTGTGTGATGATTAAATGGCTAAAGACTAACGTTGTTATAATCTTACCATGTCACTTACTACTTACTACCATATAATTTTATAATTTTATAATCTATAATTTTATAGTTTTAAAGTGTTATTATAAAATTATAAAACTCAGAAAAGTGACATGATAAATAATAACTATGTCAGCCACTTAAACAATCACATAGCTAAATTAATAAAATATGTTAACAATAGAGATTCAATTAAAAATTTAAATTTTTAAAAAAGTTACTAAACACTCAATTGAAAGTTTCTTTGAAACATAATTAAACCAGAATAAAAAAAAATTACGAACAACGCTATGTTTATCCTAAGAACACGTTATTAAAAATTTTAGAACTTATTTTCCTTTTTGACAAGTACTTAACTACACACCCCTACACTTTTACAATGTGTTTGAATAAAAATAATAATTAAAAGTATGATTCATTTTCATAGAAAAATTGAAACTTTTATGATAAAATATGTTGTTTGGTAAGAAAATTTTCATATTATCAAATCCATGCTTTTCTCTTGATATTTTCTTTTTAACTTGATTTTGGTTGACAATCATCAACTTGACTATGACAGAATTAGCTTGGCTACGATCTAAGTGTCATAATATCAACATGGTTTTTTTTTTTTTTTTTTTTTAAAAAAAATCTGACAAAGTATTCTTTCAAACTAAAGCCAAGCCTTTTTTTTTGGCCTACAGAATCAAATTTATTTTATTGTTGATGTTAGGTCGACTTTATTTCCTACCAAACATTAGTCAATGTTTTCTTAATCAACATTAACAATGTTCTTTGACTAGTGTCAGACATTTTCTTTTCCCAATTTATGTGAACTCGGCTAAATTTATGTGAATCGAGTCGAGTTTTAAACCAATATCAATTATAGTTATTTTGTTGGACAACATAATTCTTGATTATTTCTTCAACAACGTTCATTAGGATTTTGGTGGCCAATGTTGACAGGATTTCTCTTCGATTGATATTGACTATGGTTTTTTTCTTATTGATGTTAATAGAAAATTTTTTATTTGCTTTGCTAGGATTATTTTATTGTTGTTGCAGATTATTATTATTTCTTACTGCATATTAGTTAGAATTTTCTCAACCATTGTTAAGGACATTATTTGTAGATTTTCTTGATTGACGTTTGTTGAATATTGTAATTTTCAACGGATCTCAAAAAGCATGACAAAAAGCATACCTTGAGCTCCCCCATGAAATTAGCTCCACATACCATTCCAATGGAAAAACCAGAAAAAACCAGGGAAAGAAAAGGAACTCTCATTAAATCAGAAATAGTATTGAGCTGCAGAATGACACTGTCTCTAAACTACTAAAATCATGTTTCCATCCATGACTTTGGCAGTGAAGATCCGAATATTTGGTGAAGCAGTATTTTCTCCCTTTTGCTTAGCTTGTTTATGCCATAGCCTCGAAAAACTCCTAATTTCAATGCTTCTCTTCCTTCTTCCACAGCCCTTTTCCTCACAGCGGTCAATAAAGATGAACCACGAGGAGTTTCACTGTTTCCAGTTTTTGCTGTTTCATCATGTACCATCTTGGCTTCCCCTGCTTTCTCCTCAGGTTGAGTCTTGGCTCCATTGGCACTAGTTCCTGCACAATCATCATGGTCCCTATTGCCCCACCATTTATTTGAAGTGGCTGATAAGCCTTCTGACGGAAATCCAGACTTGAATTCATCCATTGTTGTCATTGCTTTGGTCAAGCCAGCATTGGCCACATTCTGCGTCCGTGCACTTTCCACATTCTTGTTTCCTTGCTGCTGCGAATTCTGCAGCACTGTAATACCTTGTGCTTTGGCCCTCTCATCATTTGTTTGTTGCAAGACACTGCCCTCAAACATCAGATTAGCATAGATCAGTTATACAGAATAAACAAATAGGTTACAAAGTCTATGCCTATTATTAGTCTAAACAGCATCTGCTGACCTGCTTGGAGCATCCATGCCATTCAAATTATTTTTTTTTTTTTGACAACATTGGTAATACCATTCATAGAAATCTCAACAATATTTTTTTGTAACAAAGATAAATATCAAACAATGCTTCTGAAAGAATTCGACCTAGGTAGCCTCTCCATAGCATACGTAGAGATTACTTTACACAGCCCAAGCTACAAGAGGTGGGTAGTTGAATAGTTTCACATTTTAATTTTTTGAAGGGTTTGATGACATCAAAAGAGGAATAGCAAAAGAAAAGTATAATATATGAGTATATAAAGATAAATATTTCTTTCTGGTGAATGAGAGATGTATAAGAACAGATGGTAAATAAACCAAAATACTCAAAAAAAAATGGTAGGCAAGAAAAGAAATAAGATAAGCAACAACTTTCCAAGTTCTCTTACTTGAGCAACATTGACAGCACTCCATAATTACCAACTGAACTGAGAACCAAAAAGAACCCTACAAGAGTACTTTAGGTCACCAATTGGCAACCGCAGGAAATAACCGAACAGATTTTAAGACTATTCTCCAACCAAGAGGCGTAGACATTTGACACCAGCATAAATGGCACATTACCAAAGGCAAGCTTGGCTTCTTTAATCCACTCACAACTTCTTAGACAACCTATAAAAAGTACTCCACATTCTGTGGACAAATCCAACATTTACCAAAAGTACCAAAGAAGTCTACTACTCAAATAAATAGTATTAGTTGGTGCAAAAAAATGGCAATTGGTTCAAAGAAACAAACAAACTGCTATGTGTATATGTGTGAGACAAGAGGAATCAAATGAGTATGGGAAGTGTAACTCTTAATATTATTATTGAATTATGAGCTTATCACAATGGACGGTGGTTGTTACTCCCGGAATCACTTGGGACCAAATTATGGAGGCAGGTTGCATAACCAGATAGGGGCTGTTTGTAGATAAAGACAAGAGAATGTAGGGTTGAGTATGATCTGGTGTGAAACTGCATACAGTTTCATTAATTCGCTCGTCAAAATGTTTTCAGCTGGGCGACAAACCTTTTGCATAAAAGTGAAATTTGGCCAAAAGTTTGTTTAGCTGGTCGAGAGATATTAAAATTTTACGAATTATGTATGTTTAGATGCTATAAATTTACAGTTGCTTACTCATTAAGTAATAAGGAATATTTTTCATCCAAAGATGGACCATTGCTTATAATTAATGACATTAAAATAAGACACTTGACATAGTAAATATGTTTGTATATCCAAAGATAACATACACGTAGACTTAAATACGATTGATTTCCTATAAAATATATTTACTTTAGCATCTTAAGTGAATGGAAATTTGTCAATTTAAGCTTCACCCAAAAATAAACTTAAATGAATGACCTGTATGGTTAATCTAGCATTGTAAGCATCACCCAAAGGTGAATTTAAATGTATGATTACTTATGTGTTTGAATTCATTAAATTTATCAAAACATTAAAGTGTGTGAGTTTATATATTTTTTTCCAACTTCTATGAATATGTTTGGTTGGGCAGCAGTGTGGTCAAGTTCAATGGTTTAAACTATGCTGATTGGTATATACAAATCCAATTTCAATTGGGTCTGTTTGATTTAGATTTAGCTATAGTTATGGATGAGATGCCTCCATCCATCAATAAGACCAGTACAGCATGAAAAGTCTATTTATAAAGCCTCACAAAGGTCTAACAGGCTATCTTTGAACTTGATGCACATGACCATGGCAGAAAATGTGAAGCAATCTATGTCCAAGACTAAAAATACAAAGGAGTTCTTAAAGTTGATCAAGGAATATTCACAATCTGATATCACTGATAAGTCCATAGTGAGAACTCTCATGAGTGAGTTGACAACCAAGTAAATTGAATGGTCACAACCCATTCATGATCATGTAACAAGAATGGAAAATATAGCTGAAAGCTGAAGTTTCTAGGAATGGAAGTAAATGAAATATAGCTGCAAAGCTGAAGTTTATAGGAATGGAAGTAAATGAATATTTTCTGGTATAATTTATTATGAACTCTCTTCCTTCTAAGTTTGGTCAATTATAGGTAAATTATGACACCCTTAAGGATAAATTTGTTTAAAGGAAACAAGGATGAAGCCATAATAAAGGGAACACTTAAACAAAGACAAATTCCTAGTACAACCCGGAACATAGAAACACTTTTCAAGTTCTAGACAATAACCAATATCTAGAATCAATCTACAAGTCCCTATTCCTTGTGTGCCTTCACTCTTTTCCCATATATAAATACTTTTAAGTTCTTTTTATGGGCTACATTGAAAGAAATCCCTGCATAATATTAGAAAACATGAGTGGTAGCTCCAAAATCCAACCACCAAATATTATTAGATACTTCAATAAAATTTGTTCAAAACTTATAGAAACATAAAATTTAGGTTTAAACCCTCGGTTGATCTTCACTTTTGTATGGTAATCTCAGTTGGGTCCTCATATTTGCAACTGTCTCAATTGAGTCATATTTTTTGTAAAATTGAGCCACTTTTACCCTAACCGTTATGTTGTCCCAAACGGCGCTAACTAACTTGAGCTGAACTGTATTTTCTTTTTTTTATGGTGTGGCATTCTGCATTAAATTAAATGGGTGACGTGTTTTAGAATCATCAAAATCCACGTGATGGTGCTTCTTCTTCCCTCCAACCACTGATCACCTTTCACTTCTTCTGCTCCTCTGCCCAAACTGCTTCTTTCCCACTCCCACCCTCAAACCCTCACTCCCCAGACACAGATCAAACGAATATCAAGCCATGTTAGCAATTTCAAATCAAATGAATATCACAGACCCAAATTCAGAAATGAAAAATCTCACCTTCTCAAATCGCATAAAAATAGAACAAGATTAGAACCCTAATTTCATTCTTTACAATTTCAGATACACAGGAAAATTCCTAATTAATAACGCAAGAACAGGACCCCAAAGTCCCAAATCGAAACCCTAATCCGCGCTGCCGATCTGCAGAGAAGAAGAATCCCAACCCAATTTTGAAATCAGAGAAAAATACCCAAATTCGCAAACCCTAACCACAAGTTGCAAGATTTGGGCAGCTATCCACTCCATTCTCGTCGCTGGAGAGCAACCAATGCATCACTCGGTCTCTTCGTTGATATGTGTATGCACGGCTTGGTTCCGGATCATGTCACCTTGACGACTCTCTTATCTGGGTTCACTGAGTTTGACAGTGTTATTGAAGTCGCACAAGTGCATGCCCATGTTGTCAAATTGGGGTATGACTCCACCCTCACGATTTGCAACTCGTTGCTTGATTCTTATTGTAAGACGCGTAGCCTTGGTTTGGCTTGTCACCTCTTCAAGCATATGTCGGTGAGAGATAATGTAACTTTCAATGTGTTGTTGACGAGGTATTCCAAAGAGGGCTTCAATCATGATGCTATCAACCTATTTTTCAAGATGTAGAATTTGGGGTTCAAGCCCACTAACTTTACTTTTGCTGCGGTTTTAACTGCAAGCATACAGTTGGGTGATATAGAATTAGGGCAACAAGTTCACAGTTTTGTGGTGAAGAGTAATTTTGTGTGGAATGTGTTTGTGGCTAATGCTTTGCTTGATTTCTACTCCAAGCATGACCGTGTTGCTGAAGTGAGGAAGCTTTTTTATGAAATGCCAGAGGTGGATGGGGAGTGAGGGTTTGAGGGTGGGAGTGGGAAGGAAGCAGCTTAGGCGAAGGAGCCACGCGTATTTGATGATTCTAAAACACGTCACCCATTTAATTTAATGCACAATGCCACGTCATAAAAAAAAAATACAGCTCAGCTCAAGTTAACGTCGTCTGGGTAAACTTAATAGTTAGGATAAAATTGGCTCAATTTTACAAAAAATATGACCCAATTGAGACAATTGCAAATATAAGGACCCAACTGAGATTATCATACAAAAGTGAGGACCAAATGAGGGTTTAAACCTAAAATTTACTTTTCTTTTTGGACAATCCTTGAAGTGACCCACCTTGCAAAAGATGCATTTCTGGTCCTTCTTGATTATCCCATCTTATAGACTTCAATTTTCTTCCCAATCCTCTTAAGCTAGGTAGGTTTTCTCCCTAAACTCTTAAATGTGGTATCTTCTATAACATGGTGTTGAAAGAAAAAAGTCTTAGGGAGGACGACTGAGACAATCACAACCGTGTTGTCACTAATCAAAATTGGAACTCCGACTATGGCAACGATAGACAACAACAACACCGGCGGAAGACAGCACTGTCTTCGGCAGCGACAATAGACGGCATCGCCGCCGGCAACCGTGGATGTAGTGGCAAAGGCGACAATTTTTTGTTTTCAAAAAAACCTTCGGCTCTAGATACCATGTTGAATATAGTAAAATCTATATGAGATTAATTTCCCTTATGCTGAATTTATAATTTTTATAACAGCCAAAAAGAACCCCTAATTAACAAACCTATTAGGAAGAACCCACAAAATTTACCTCTTTGGTATCTGACTTTACGTAACACTATTTGTTCATAATTTTCTTTATTCACTCCTGGTTTTGATGTTAGTGTTACTTTATCTTTTTTTACCTCAACAGCTAAACTAAGAATATGTACTCGTTTTGGTACTTGGTCAAGAATTCATACATAGGAACTTTGGTATATTGCTTATGTCCTTGGTCAAGAACCAGGTGAGGGTACTTTTGCAAGGGTATTTGGAACAATATTTACGTCACTTGGCCAATAAAGAAGACTGGGAAACCTTTATGGACATGTTGACTCTCGCTTTGCATGGAATCATGCTATTTCCTATAGTGGAGTATTTCGTAGACTATGCTGCAATGGATGCCTTTTAGGCAAGCAAGACAAGATCAAAAAATTCGGTAACTGCAATCCTAGTCAATGTCTATGGGACTATGAGCTTCTTTCATGAAAGAAAGGGAAAGAAAATTGTGTCGTCTGCTGATATTATGTGTGGCTCATCACTTGTGTTTTAAACACACAATTGATGTCAAATGTCCAATAGAAGAGTTGTTGCAATGCAAGCTTGAGACGAAAGCAAAAAATGTCTCAAGAGCCACCTCACTATGTACTGCAGGAAGATGGTTGCACATGCACATGACGAGAAACTATTGTTACACTTCTTCCAAGACAATCTAGCAAATATAGGGCTTAATTGGTGTATGCATGTTGAGCCATCACACATTCGTTCATGAAAGGACTTGGTCGACACATTTCTAAAACAGTACAAATATAATAAGGACATGGCACTAGACAAACTGTAGATGCAAGACATGATGAAGAAGGAATCTAAAACCTTCAAGAAATATGCTCAATGATGGAGGGAGATTGCTGCTAAAGTGGAGCCATCCTTGCACTATAAAAGGTGGCCATGTTTGTTGACACGCTGCAACCTCCTTTCGATGAACATATGGTAGGTAGCGTCTTCTCCAATTTCGTAGACATTATTATCATTGGTAAAAGAATTGGAATCGGGTTAAAGAGACGTAAAATTGCACATGGTCTATCTGCGGATGCAACCGCTAAAAAGCCTAGTTTCAATTTATGAAAGAAAAAGGAAGGAGAAGCCCATGCAACATCAGTCATGCCTTTTGTGGAAAACCATGCTCCACCCTGCTATAAGCAGAGTTATCATCAACATGCAAATCAGTGCATACAAGAGGGTTGAATTATAAAAAAGAAATGATTGAACATAATTGTTTAGCAACAAGTATGTTGTTTGAACTATGAGAACTGGATGTAATATAGTATATCAAGAACAGGTGCTGATATTGAAGACAAAAAATTTGGTTTCAAAAGAATAGTCAAAACTAATGGCAACTAATAAACTTTGCTAGACTTGAAAACTTACCTTTTGTTGCCACTAATCAAAACCATGGTCACAGGCCCGGTAACACAACACTTTAAACCCCACCTACATAAAATTAAGATGATACTCATAAAACACTAAATCAAACTTGCCAAAACCACAGTATGTGCTACTTTCCAGAAGCTTGTCCAAGGACATAAGCAATATACCAAAGTTCCTATGTACGAATTCATGACCAAGTACCAAAACGAGTACATATTCTTAGTTAAGCTGTTGAGGTAAAAAAAGATAAAGTAACACTAACATCGTAACCAGGAGTGAATAGAGAAAATTATGAACAAATATTGTGATGTAAAGTCAGATACCAAAGAGGTAAATTTTGTGGGTTCTTCCTAACAGGTTTGGTAATTAGGGGTTCTTTTTGGCTGTTATAAAAATTATAAATTCAATTACAACAGAAAAAAAAAATAAAAAAAAATAAAAAAAAAAACTAGATGAAAAAGGGTTGGCGGAATAGGTAACTGAAGCATTTTTCAAAGAAAAAAGAATTCCGAAGAAACGCCCAGAAGGACAGATCTTAAGATTTTGCGTTACGAGGTAAAACTAATTGCATTTTGAAACGAATGGGAGGAAGAAGAGATTGAGGGTTTTGCGAATTATTACCTGATATTTAGAACAATTGATCAGAGTAGCGTGCGTGTCTTTCTGCTATTTAGTTTCAACTTGTGTTATGCATCGACCTCTGAAGCTGAAGCTGAAACTGAACTGATGTGAAATGGTGTGTCAATTCTATACCGGCCAATGGAATTTAGGATAATCATCTCACCATTAGGGTTATTGTTACCAATACAATAAAAAAAAGTTTATTTATTAACATGATTGAAAACTGAATTATTTTAAGACTAAATTTTGATATAATTAATTCATATATGTATATAATTTAATTTAATAATTAATAATTTAGTTATTGAACTAAAACTTTTCATAGCATAAATTAAGTTTATGCTTTTTTTAATTAAAACTTAAATTACTTAATTATTTATTAAAAACGTAATTTAAAGTATGATAGTTTTTTAAAAGATAAATTACATTACTAATACAAATATTCATTTAGAAATTATAATTTATTTTAGGTTTAATAGGTTCGTAGGTCCCTATATTTGGGGGTTTGTTTCAATTGGGTCCTTCAATTTTGGAAGTGATCAATTAGGTCCCTAATTTTGTCAATTTGAATCAATAGAAGTTTTTCAGTTAACGACGTGAAGTTTTTGAACATGTGGCACGCTGAGGCTTCCAGGTGGCACCATTTCAAGTGCATAGGTGGATTATAAAAGGGTGAAATCTCTTTTAATTTAGGAATTTCACCTTCAAATACACCCTTTTAATTTAGGGATTTCACCCTTTTATAATCCACATATGTACTTGAAACGGTGCCACCTAGAAGCGTCAGCGTGCCACATTAGGGACCTAATTGATCACTTCCAAAATTAGAGTACCCAATTGAAACAAACCCCAAAATATAGAGACCTCCGAACCTATTAAACCTTTATTTTAAAATGGATATATATATATATATATATATATATATATATATATATATATATATATATATATATATATATATATATATATAATCATTCATTGAAATATTTACAGATTATATGGTTATAATTTAATATTTATAATACTATTCAATACAGTAACTGAACTTTTGTTGCTATTATTATATAAAAATAGGCCTTTGGCACCTCTCCAAATAAACCAAAAATAAAGAAGGCAGCAAGTTGAATCAAAATGATGGTACATAGTTGAGTGAAAAAAAAAAATTTATAGCTTAATAGTGTAATCAGTTCAACATGCATGACAGATAAAGCTGCCTAGAGAAAATTGAGGACCAAAAAGCATATGATTAAGATATTTATTTTTAAATTTCAATAACTTAAGACCATGATTTTTTTTTTGAATTAAATTTCAAAAACTAAGTCACAAAATTTATACATCCTGGAAATCTTTAAAACAAAATTTGTAACATCCCAATAATATATAACAAAAGCTATATTTTATTCTAGGAGTTATCATGAACAATATTTAAGAACAGTGGAAAAGAACGAACAGATAAATGGAATGAAAGGTGCCAATTAACATAAAATTTAACATTTCAAAACTATACAAGTCTGAAACCAAAAGATAAAGACTAAAACGAACGGTTTTACAAAATAAATAAACCGAATGTTATCTACTAATAATCAAAAGATACAAATCTAGACTAAGGACCGGACGGTCCAGCATAGCTCTCCGGCAATACTTCCAGAGGTTGCTCAACTTGTTAATGCTTCTTCCAATGATTCGTCTTGAGTTCCCTCTGCTCACACCGAAAAGGACGATCATTGCAGTGAAGAGAATAACCGTACGATCGGATACCGAACGGCAACATAGACAATACAAAGGTATACAAGGGTAAGCTTATAAAACTTCAATAAAAAATCATTTAATACCAATATCACAATCATAATTTATAAGTTCAATCATTTTCATTCACAAACCGAACGATAACATCATCAAATTTAATTACTCTAACCAGTGTTCGAACGGTATGACCCTGTATGCTCGCCACTCTCTGCACCCGGGTGGACCTGGCTGGGATACACTCAACAGACCGCCACCCGAGGTTAGTCCAATGGAACCACCTCGGTATAGAAATACCCTGAGGCTAAAGGACCTCCTGCCATTCCCACGCATGAGTTACCCTCCTCTACTTGAGGTAGCGTAATCACGAAATATCAGGATAGAGTCAGACCTGAGCCTTTTGCCACGGTCATACTATACCAAATAAAATCAATCATGAGACATTCCTCCTTGGAATTCTCTTATACAAACAACAAACCGAACGGTTAACACCGAGGATGAACTTGTTCATCAAAGACTACTTTAGTGATTGACCTAAAGGTCGACAACTGAGAACAACCGAGTACAATACAATTTAGACCGAACGTTTTTGAGACCGAACATCAATAATTAAAAGAATTCTCTTCAATAAAGTGAGTGTCAGTACAAGACCAAACACTCCATGAGTAATCAAGTGTTAGTGTAAGACCGAACACTTTTCAGATAAATAATATTATTATAAAACGGACGTTTTCAGAATTCAAGTACGATTAGGAAACTTAATATTTATCAAATACGAGATCCCTCTTACAAGTCGAACGCTCAGTGAAAGACTGTACGTTTCGAATAACAAAGGTAATTAATTATGAACCCGAGTTCTCAGTTTATGACCGAGTACTTTCAATAACATTCATGAATATAAAAACGAACGTTCAGAGGGAACGAACGCTACGATAATAAACATAGTAAACATGAGACTAAGCAATTCAGTCTATGACCGAATGCGTTAAAGCCGAGCACTCGGTATAAGACCGAGAGTTCTGTAATGAATGGATTATCACGACTAAATAAGCAAATCATTAAGGCTTCGATACAATGATACAAAACGATCATCTTAGGGGAAAACCGAACGGTCCTAATGACCTTCGGTCTCGGATTTACATTTTCACTAAGTTTATACACATCATACCACTCATACTACACATATCATATTCCATTCATAAAAATCAAATAACATACTTAGGTATCAAACATGCATTAATCAGACATACATTCAAACCATACAGAAAATCAAAATTTAACTTTATAAGCTTCCCTTACCTCTATTCCAGCTAATTTCTAAGTTCTACGCTAAGATCGACCGAACGTCCAAACTGCTCCGATTTGAAAACTGATCGGTTAGGATGAAAGGGCTTGACACCAGGAGTGTTAAATCTGAAAGGAAGTTTATGATCGGAGATGAAGTGGTGGTCGGAGTTCTAGAGAGAAGATCTAGGGTTTAGAGAGAAGGAGGAGAAAATACAGATTTCAGAAAGTTGGGTTTGCTGAAGAAGAAGAAGATTGCATGCAGAAAGTAATTTCAGTGTTTTCTTCTTACCTTAAATACTGCCTCCAAAACGAACGGTCGGCCATTCCCTGGCTGCCACCTGATCTCCACTAAAACGCCCGGCTAATCCTAGCGTGCCACCTGGTTTTCACTTTCAGGGTTTCCCTGCTTTGCTGCTGCTGCACGGATTACGAAGGGCGGGAATTAAATGCTTGCAGAATTTGTCTCCCACTCACTAGGGGAGACCGGACGGTTGACACGTGTGAGAACGAACGGCTGACATCTGTACTCCACTAAGGAAGGTATTAAATGGGGTGTGACAAAATTTAGTTAGTTCATTAGCTTTAGAATTTGTCTTCTATAAGTAAAAGTTTGTTATCTTTTTGCAATGATTCTTTAGTTCCAAATACTGAATGAAACAAACAAGGCGCACAAGTAAAGAGAAATTATAGCAAGCTTTATTTAAGATACAACATTCTTATCCCTTTTAAAATCCCATCTTAATGTAAACTAACTTGAAACTTAATACTTAATACATAAATATTTGTAATTAAATTATACTGTAATGAGTAACAATGATGTTGACCTCTGAATCCTCTTTATATTGTATGTAACAAATAAATAAAGCTCTCTTCTTTTAGCTCTCATACATATACATTGCTGATACAATTTTGCAATTTCAAAATGTCAAAGTCCTGCTTTTGTCATCTGTCATTCCTATTCTGTCAGTAAAATATAGTATGAAAAGGAAAAGGGAATCCTATGAACTCCCAAAAATTCTAGTATGTTGGAGATCAATTTCTCTCCAATCTGAAAAACTTCAAATTCCTGCCAATAAGTGGAAACACAGGAAACCAGTGAGTAAATTAAACAAGTATCAATTTCTTTCATGCATGGTACAAAAAAAGCTTTGATGCATGCAAGATTACCTTACCGATTCAGTAATACGTCAATCAGATTTATAAGTGTCCTTCTTTCCAGCAAGAATCATTGAAATTTGGAGCCCTCTACTAAATGCTTGATTAAATAGCAACCGGGTTTGAAACTCTGACACAAATGGAAACCATGACAAAATAGCTGTTGGCAAGAATATTATTAATCCCATTACATATTCATAAGCTCTGGATAGCTCTTTCACTGAGTCCCATAGTTTAGCTCCTTTCAAGCACACCTTGCATGCTTGTGCAATCTTGAATGACAAAAAAAAGAAGGGAATATCAGTTTTATTTGATGAATGAAACTCTTCCTCAGAAAAATTGTCTAGGACGGAGTGCAAGTAAAATATATTTGGATTCTTTCATAAAACTTATGTATTTTGGATTTTGGAAAGTTAAACGAGAGTTTCTTTTCATGTAAATTTAATTCATTCTATCCTCTTATTTTCATCTCACGTAAGTGCTTATTGAAAATGTTAGATATTGTGTTTATTTCATTTACATGTTCATTTGTATTTGGGCTTAGCCCACACTCTTATTATTATAAATATATTACCCTATGTGTATGCAAAGACACATAAGGGAGATTTCCCCTCATCTCTTTTACTACTTCATATAGTATCTAGAGCTTAGGTTCTATTCCAGTCGTCTCTGGTACTCATCACTATTGCAACTGCCGCTGTCGCCGCCGTCGCCGGCACCGTCGCCGGAGTTTCAGAATCGACCGGCGACCACTCCAGCTGGATCGTCTCGGCCGGGCGACCACCGTGGTCCAAAGATCGCGGTGATCGGAGCTCTCACGCGCCTCCACGCGCCGCCGCAAAGTTCGCAGATCTGCCGCTTCCCGCCGCGCGTGCCGGCACGTCGCCGGAGTGTTCCGCCGCCGACCAGCACCGCCGTGATCGCCTCCTCGCCCTCTTTCCGGATCTGTTGTCGTTGCATCAATCGGAGCACTTTGGTTTTTTAGGGTTTCTCCCTCTCCATGGAGTCTTCGTCGTCAACAACCACCTCCTCTGCTGGTGCCTCCTCGTCTGATTCCCCAATATATACTAATTTTGTGAATGTATACTTGTCCATTGACAAGTTAGATGGAACCAATTATGTAACGTGGGCATCCAACATCAAACTTTGGTTGAAAAGTTAGGGGTATGTAGATCACCTCACTAATAATGTGACTAGTGTTCCCACAGATGACGCTTCTCGCTGGATGAAAATTGATGTCCAATTATGCATCGTCATGAAGTCCACTATTCACTCCTCTTTGAAACAAATGTTTCGATCCTATGAAACATGCTCAAAAGTGTGGTCACAAGCAAAACTATTATATACAAATGACACCCAGCGTCTTTATGGTGTCTGTCAGGACCTATTCACTGTTATTGGCCCGCGTAGTCCTGGTCCTATGGCAGAGTATTTGGGTAAAGTTCATGCCCTCCTGCATGACTTTAATGAACTATTACCTCCTGCTTCCACTCCTGCTGAAGAACTAGAACAACGATCAAAGTTCTTCATGTTGTTGGCTTTATACGGACTCTCTGATGATTCCTCCCATGTCCGTGATCAGATTTTGGGTTCTCCTGTCATACCCAACTTTACTGCTACTTGTTCTGCTCTTTTGCGTATTCCGAGTAAACCAGTCGTTGAGACAGTTCATATTGATGATTCCTCGGCTATGGCTGCCCAACGGGATGATCGAAGTCGGACTCGCAAGCCTGGAAGAGGACGACCAAAATGTGACCACTGTGGCAAACTTGGCCACAAAATTGATAAATGTTATGCGCTTCATGGACGTCCTCCTCGACCTGTAGCAATGGCGAATTCTGGTCCAACCCCTCAACCCCCGTCTACAGACCATCCTACTTCATCAAATTCTGTAGACAACCCTGCAGTCTTCAACGAATTTCTCAGATGGTATGAGGATCATCAGCAATCTAGTTCCACTACATCTGCATCTGTTGCACGCACAGGTAGACCTTTTGTTGGTTTAACTTCCCTCGGATCTTGGGTCCTTGACTCAGACGCCACCGATCATATAACTGGTAACAAGTCCTTGTTTTCTTCCTTGTCATGTCCGAATAATTTACCCTCGGTAACAATGGCTGATGGGTCTATAGTTTCATCTCATGGTATTGGCACTGTTCATATTTTTCCGTCCATATCCATTGATCATGTACTCTATGTCCCTGGATCTCCTTTCAATTTATTGTCCATAAGTCGTCTAACTCATTCCCTTAATTGTGTTATTTCATTTACCAAAGATTCTGTTTATTTGCATGACCGGAGTTCGAAACACATGATTGGCACAGGATGTGAGTCTCATGGCCTCTATCTTCTACGCCCTTCTCCACATGCTGGCATAATCATGGAGTCACCATCCCTTGTTCATGCTCAGTTAGGTCATCCCAGCCTTGCCAAACTACAACAACTTGTTCCGAGTTTGTCGAAGTTATCAAGTTTGTCGTGTGAGTCTTGTCAGTTGGGAAAGCATACTCGTAGTTCCTTTCCTCGTAGTGTGTCACAAAGAGCATCGTCTCCTTTTTCATTAGTCCATTCTGATATTTGGGGTCCTAGTCGTGTTAAGTCCACTTTAGGCTTTCAGTATTTTGTTACTTTTATTGATGACTATTCAAGATGTACTTGGTTGTTTTTAATGAAGAATCGTTCTGAGTTGTTTTCTATTTTCCAATAATTTTTCAATGAAATAAAAACACAGTTTGGGGTTCTATTCGAACTTTACGCAGCGATAATGGCCGTGAATACCTTTCTTCACCATTTAAACATTTTATGGCTTCTCATGGCATTCTTCACCAGACCTCATGTGCTTATACTCCTCAACAAAATGGGGTGGCTGAGCGCAAGAATAGACACCTTATTGAAACAACTCGTACACTTCTAATCCATGGCCAAGTACCCTCGCGTTTTTGGGGTGATGCAGTTCTTACTGCATGTTATCTCATAAACCGCATGCCGTCTTCTGTCCTAGATAACAAAATCCCTCATTCCGTCTTATTCCCTCAAGACCCTTTACATCCATTACCTCTTAGAGTTTTTGGGTCTACATGTTTTGTTCATGATTTTAGTCCTGGTCTTGATAAGTTATCTCCTAGATCTCACAAATGTGTCTTCTTAGGATTTCCACGATCACAAAAGGGCTGTAAGTGTTTTTCCCCTTCCCTCAATCGTCATTTCATCTCCGCTGATGTCACCTTTGATGAATCTTCGTTTTATTTTTCTCATATATCTTCTAGTTGTGTACCTCCACCTCCTACTGTTGATATTCCTATTGTCTGTGATCCTTTAGACTCTCATTCCCCACAGGATCGTCCTTCAACTCCACCCCTTCAAGTTTATAGTCGCCGCAATCGTCTCCCTCATGACTCATCTCCTGTGCCACCTCCTGTGTCTCCTCCGGCTCCAGCAAATGAGTCTGACCTGCCTATTGCCCTCCGTAAAGGTATACGCTCTACTCGTAACCCTTCCCCCCATTATACTGTTCTTAGTTACCACAGATTATCTCCATCTTTTTACACATGTCTCTCATCCATTTCTTCTGTGTCCATTCCTAAGTCTGTGGGTGATGCCTTAACTCATCCTGGTTGGCGTCAAGCCATGCTGGATGAATTAAGTGCTTTACAGAAAAATGGAACTTGGGAGCTTGTCCAATTACCATCTGGAAAGTCTGTTGTTGGTTGCAGGTGGGTGTATGCTATCAAGGTTGGCCCTGATGGTACAATTGATCGTTTGAAGGCTCGACTGGTTGCCAAAGGATACACAAATTTTTGGTTTGGATTATGGTGATACTTTTTCTCCAGTGGCGAAAATGACCTCTGTTCGCCTTTTCATTGCCATGGCCGCTCTTCGACAATGGCCTCTTTACCAACTTGATGTCAAAAATGCTTTCCTTAATGGTGATTTGCAGGAGGAAATTTACATGGAGCAAC
Organism: Vigna mungo; assembly: GCA_036885675.1. Taxonomy (NCBI): domain Eukaryota; kingdom Viridiplantae; phylum Streptophyta; class Magnoliopsida; order Fabales; family Fabaceae; genus Vigna; species Vigna mungo. The sequence continues at coordinate 29,921,106 of CP144691.1, forward strand.
CGCCTGGCTTTGTTGCTCAGGGGGAGTAATCTGGATTGGTATGTCGTCTTCGCAAATCCCTATATGGCCTAAAACAGTCTCCTCAGGCCTGGTTTGGTAAATTCAGCAGTGTTGTTCAACAATTTGGTATGTTTCGCAGTGAAGCGGATCATTCAGTGTTCTATCGCCACTCAAGTGCTGGATGTATTTACTTAATAGTGTATGTCGATGACATTATTCTCACAGGAAGCAACTACCTTGGCATCTCTCAGATGAAACAGCACCTTTGTCACCATTTTCAAACCAAAGATCTTGGCAAACTCCGGTATTTTTTGGGTATTGAAGTAGCACAATCCAATGATGGTATTGTCATATCTCAGAGGAAGTATGCGTTAGACATCTTGGAGGAAACAGGGTTAATGAACTGTAAGTCTGTTGAGACACCTATGGATCCTAACATCAAGCTCCTACCAAATCAGGGGGAGCCTTTCTCAGATCCTGAACGTTACAGAAGATTAGTTGGTAAATTAAACTACCTTACTGTTACGCGTCCTGACATTTCCTTCGCAGTTAGTGTGGTGAGTCAATTCCTTAACTCCCCATGTGAAGACCATTGGGATGCAGTGGTTCGCATACTGAAGTATATTAAAGGATCACCTGGAAAAGGTTTGCTATATGGTCCTAACAACGATACAAAAATCGTGTGCTATTCAGATGCTGATTGGGCTGGTTCCCCTTCTGATAGGAGGTCTACTTCTGGATATTGTATCTCTATTGGTGACAACTTGATATCTTGGAAAAGTAAGAAGCAAAGTGTTGTGGCTAGGTCCAGTGCAGAAGCAGAATATAGAGCTATGGCATCAGCTACTTATGAGCTTGTGTGGCTTAAACAATTACTTAGTGAATTGAAATTTGGAGATATTACTCACATGACACTTATATGTGATAATCAAGCTGCTCTTCATATTAGCTCTAACCCTGTCTTCCATGAGAGAACCAAGCACATTGAAGTTGATTGCCATTTTATTAGAGAAAAAATCATATCTGGAGATATCAAGACTGAGTTTGTTAACTCAAGCAACCAGTTGGTAGACATATTTACTAAGTCCTTGCGAGGACCTAGAATTGACTATCTTTGTAACAAGCTTGGAACATATGATTTATATGCTCCAGCTTAAGGGGGAGTGTTAGATATTGTGTTTATTTCATTTACATGTTCATTTGTATTTGGGCTTAGCCCACACTCTTATTATTATAAATATATTACCCTATGTGTATGCAAAGACACATAAGGGAGATTTCCCCTCATCTCTTTTACTACTTCATAGAAAACTTTATTCAAATAGGGTCAATTTGACAAAAAGACAAAAAGTTGTTCTTAATTAATGCTTCTCTAACGTGCAGAAGTTTTAACTTACCAGAATGATGGCCCATCCAGAGGGCATGAAGGCAATAATGGCAGCAAACAAATCTGATATGGTGAGTCCACACACCACAAATAATACAGTCATGACTGACAAAAAGCCAAGGAAGAGAAGGGCCTTCAGAATACGAAACATGAGCTGAAAGTCGGTACCAAATCTTCGTCTTCCCATTGATACCATCTGATATATATACAGACAGCAGAAGACAAATAAAATGTTAACTAATTTTAGCTGCGAGTGACTAAATTGTTCTAAAAGCAACCTTTATTTTATGAAAATAAATGTTTGACTACTAAAATTTAAAAGCGAAAATTCACTTTGGTTAATAATATTTTGTATCAAGCAAATGAATAGGCTTAAATTGAAGCAATAATAGTCTTTTAGGAAATCACTCTTGATCCCCAGTTAGAATTTGTACATACCTTCAATACAATAAGTATTATTATTAGAACTGCCCAAGAAAGTCCAAATACCTGCAGCGAAAAACCAAAGGTTGAAGTAAGATGGTGCTAATAAAACTTGCAACTATTAATAAGATTGGAGAATGCACATAAAGAGTTACTATACCAGCAACTCCTTGTGATGATGAGTAATATCCATGTGGTAGACAATACCATATTGGTACATGAAGAAACGAAATGCAAGAATTATCTCTAGTATTTTTCCCCTGATATTTGAGTGTTTCATATGTTCATTTTCTTCATCCCACCAAGATTCCCAGCTTTTATCAGCTGAAATACCAATGCCACCACGATTTCCCATCCACCGCTTCCAATCTGTCCAATCATCCACTGTTTTTTGCCAATCAAAGCCAGAAGGATTAAACAAGAAAGGAGCAAACAACCAGGAAGTGGCCAGAAACCACATTGAGATTGTGATGAACAAATAAAGATGTGAGCTGCGATATGACTCCCCATAGACTTCATAAACGATCAATAGTATGAGTATCTCAAGGCCCTTCACAAAATGACTTCGTGAGTACATCCGGTAGTTATCGGCAAACTTTGCATGGAAGACGACAAACCCACGACCAGTTGGTCTATATTTAGAGCCCCCATGTAAGAGTGTCCTTCCATAATAATGAGCTTTTGTTCCAAGCTGGAAAGTAAAGAACACAGAGGCTAGCTGCAGCTGCATGATGATAAAATCACCCAAGGCAGTCCGAAATCCCTTCTCCAAGCCAATTTCCATAACCATGGGCAGCACAAGCAGTAAGCCCAACTGAACAACAGACTGAGTTGCCAAAGCCTCTTCAAGGGCTTTGCTCTGATGTATGTTTGGACTTTTAAGAATTTCTCTCTCAACACCACTCAAAACCATATATAAACGTCCATATAAGAATACATACACAGTCAACACAGTAATCTGAAAAATTCACAACGTCCAAATACAGGCATTAGCATAAGTTCATTTTAAAAATCAAAATTAGAGTCATGTGCTTCTGTTTTAGTTGTCTGGTAATATCTGTAATTGTATTGTACGTGCTACTTTTGCAATATTTCACTACAAAGTCAATAAAACATGCCAACTTAAAAATTAAGTTGATTGTTGTAGATTTCTTTAAAAATTAGGAATGTGATCCTATCTAATACTGTATTGTGAAATGTGATTTTGATATATAGCATTTTGCATCTTCCACTTTCATAAAGTCAACACAATCTCAAATGAGTCTGAATTAAACTAAAAAGAAATCCTTCAGCTTTTCCTTCAAAGTTACATGCTTATATGTCCTTCAAAAGTGTTGCTTACCAAATCAATCTTTCGATGATTTAAATTGTCACCATAGTAGTCCTCTATACATTGTGTCACCCAATTATTTCCACAAAGATCTAAAATTTTACCATATAACTTCATGTGGAAGACTAAACAAAATAAATATTTGAAAGACTAAACATTACAGCAAGGCAACTCTAATATCTAGTCATCAACTTTTTAAGAATATATATGGCCAATGTAAGGTTTCTCTAAACTAAATGAACTATGTTGGAAGTCTCACATCGACTAGAGATAAGATCAATTTAGAGTATATAAGTGGGTGTAAACCTCATCTTACAAGCCGGTTTTATGAGGTTGAGTTAAGCTTAAAGTTCACTTTTTAACATGGTAATAAAAACATTGTTAGAGCCTATCCTAGCGATATTTGTTATTTGTTTGATATATTGTTTCACCCGCTATCTATCAGAGCACTCATTAATGTCTAATATATAAGTGAGTGCAAACCTCACCTTACAAGCCAGTTTTATAGGGTTGAATTAGGGTTAAAGTTCACTTAACATGAACCATACATATTAAATTCTTACTAAGAAATGTCTACACTCCTTGTTTTATGTTGTACATGTGTCTAGAACCAAGTGCTGTAATTAAGCCTTAAGAAATCACTCATTACACGAAAAGTTGCACATAGATTACTATGATATATCTTAAACTATCAAGATAAGATCCCCAAAATGTGATTTGATTAGTTACCATGCTACTGAAGTAGAAACCAACTGTTGTGAAGTAAAATGACAACATTCTGTAGAAGTCAAATCGCCGTCCAAGTCTGTAAACATCCCGACTAAGTGATTGTTCTCCATTTCCATTTGCAACCTTAGCCTCAAAGAGTGATATCTGATTCATGCCCACATCACGACCCTTACCTACTTGAATGTATTCATGATGTGTGATAAATCCTTGACGTAGTGTTGAATTGTACCCTGTGAATGTCAAGCATAATTAGTCAAAAATTCCCACCCACGAAAATTACCAATATGGATTTGAATTGAAAGTGCAATCAAAAGAAAATTTGATTGGTAGGATATTATTTATTATTAATACCTGCAAATATATCTTCGCTTAAGTTTATAACTTTTGATGCTTTGCTTATGCCACCTCTTGTTATGTGGAAGATTCGGTCAAATATATCAGGATGACCATAATGAAACCGGACCCTACAAATTCAGAAATGTGGATTACTTAACTGAAGTAAAGAAAAAAGGTTAGTTCATATAAAGCCAGACTGTCCTATTCTTGTATGAAGTTCAGTTGCAGCACAGGGTAGTGACCTGTCTGTGCTCTGTTCATGTTTTAGGCCTAAAGGAATTTTAGGTGGGAAAGTCGATAAATAATAAAGTGAACCCTTTCTTGTACATTAACTAAGCGGAAGAAACAAAATAGAAAATAAGGTAAAAGGTGTGAAAACAATATGAAAATCCTAGTGGATAATCATACTTGCAGTCAGTATCACAGCACAAAAAAATTGGGACTAACCTTAATGGATTTGCCAAAATTCTTTGGCCAATGGTTACAAAACTTGTCTCCTGGTTTGACATAAACCAAGCAAGTGAAGAAACACTGCAGAATAAGAAACACATAAGCATAGATAACTTGCACCGATTCAAGTTTGATGATATAAAAGTATATATTTTCTTGATCATAAAAAAATTAATTCAAGGCAGACCTTCCAGTAAATATATGCTCCCTTATACCCAATATGGTAGGTTTCCGTCTCCCACTACGTCTTTTTCGGAACTCTTCCAATACATTTCTCATTTTGAAAGCTTCTTCATAGTAGTTATCCTTAACAGAAGAAAAAATGAATTAGGAGCATTGAGTTATACAAAAAATGCTACATAGTTTGTTTTAAATTGAAGTCCAGGGAAAAGTTACCTGATTCATGTCTATGGTCTGCAAGGCTTCTCCTCGAGTAAATATAATGGCATGATTTTGGTTTTCAGGTTTCCCTTCACCAATTTCTGTTGGAGAACCAGGTAGCTTGATGCGATATATTTCCTAATAATGCAATAGAGGATAATTTGAACTCAATTTAAGGCTGTTCAAATCAGAAACCCAACTTAACATGTATTGAGCAACTTGTGCACAATGTCAAACTATTTCATCATATATTTAGGCACAACAGTTACACAAAATTGAAAACCTCTTCAGGTTATCCTTTATACCATGCAATTAATAGTACAAGCATGCTTCAGTTTGTCACCCTAATCGTATTTTATTCTAGAATTATTGTAGCTGTAAGCATATATTTCCATTTGCTTCAGCTCTAAAGTATCTACTCCATATTGGTTTTGTTAAGATAGAAATATTTCTAAAGGGCTTAATGGACCCTCCTCATGTTCTATCATTTATATAGATCAAGATTTAATACAATAGAGAGATGGAAGATGAAGGGATTGTCCTAGACTGCTAGGTACAATCATTATAGATAAACCAACACACAACTCCCTACTTTAGGCTCTACTAACTATACTAATCATAGGTAGACTTAATGATTATTCTAACATTAAGATACACACTGCTCACACACAACTCACACACACTAACCAATAATTCTAACACTCCCCCTCAAGCTGGAGCATACAAATTGTATGAACCAAGCTTGGAATAGATAAACTTGATTTTGAACTAGATGATTTGTCTTCAAGAGTGTGAGGTAGTGTGTTATCAAATGTCAACGAAAAACTAACAACAGCTTGTGAAACTTCAACTTCAAAGGTGGATGACGGAGAGCAGTGGTGGACAATGATGGAAAGTAGCGGTGGACAATGATGGAGAGCAGCGGTGGACAATGATGGAGAGCAGCGGTGGACAATGACAAACTGCAAGGACGAAATCCCTCATCAAGTAAGGATAGGGCCTACAGTGGCTAAATGCTACAAAACTGCAAGGACTACCATCTCTGAGACTTTATGGGTGATGGGGCCTGTAGTGGCGCTGAGAGCTCCTGCAAAGCTACAGGGACAACCATACTTGTGTGGCTTGAACTGCCATACTTGACTTACAGTGTATGGGGCCTGTAGTGGCGCTGAAAGCTGCACAGCTACAGGGACAATCCATACTTGTGTGGCTTGAACTGCCATATTGGCTTGCAGTGTCTTGGAACCAAACTCCCCCTCACTGTGAACGGTGGAAACAGTGAAATTGCTGACTGGAATTGGAAGCATCACGGTTGCTTTTAGGTAAACACACATGAATGAAGTCGACAAAAGAAATTGACGTCCTGCAGCAGCAAACAACAACACATTGCAAGGACGGAGGAAGGTCTGCAGTGGCGGACAACAACAAACTGCATAGACTGGATTTCCATCACTTAACCGATGGGGAGCCTTCAATGGCTAACAACAAATCTGCAAGAAATAACTATTTTGTAGAGACCAATAGCATCAGACCTGCAGGGACTCACTACCCTGCAGCGGCATAAACTTTCTCCCCCTCACGACTGAACGACATGAACGTGAAGGTGGAAGAATTGGTGAGAACCTATCCGTACGAGGGTTTGGACAAATTGGAAACCCATAACTTCAAAAGATTCAAATCAGCAGACGATCTCAAAGAACAACTCCACATGAGCTGTTACAGCACGACATTTGCAGTGCAAAGAGAGGTTGGAGGTCCAAAGTTCTTTGCTGGACAACTCCCAAATGGTGATACTTAGCACTGTATCACAAGAAATACGGGCCAAACTTAGCCCAAGAAAAAAGTGACGAACGATCCAAGAAACAACTGACGCATTTGCGCGTTTAGAGTGGTCGTTTGTGGTCTTCCAACATTCTGGACAGATTGATGATGAACACAGGTTTGGTGTTTGAGAACGTCCGGGAGATGGACAATGAGGGAAAAAAAAGGCTCCTACAGAATTGGAATCGAAGGCCTTCTTCACAATTTTCCAGCAAAATAATTTTCAGGTGCAACTGGATGACACCTTTTAGAATGCAAAATGGAGAAGAAAACAGTGGACAGCATAGCTGCACTGAACAGCAGCAGCGGTAGCGGATAGTGGCTGCGAACAGAGACTGCATACAACGGTAGCAGACACGGTAGATGAAAGAAGGACCAATAACATCCAAGAAAGTGGTGACGCAGAAGTAGTAGCAGTAGCGTCGAGAGAGGCCTGCTGAATATTATTGTTGAGAACTACAAGACCCTATTGGATTTCATGAGAACAGGTCCGAATCAAGAAGAAGAAACTCATGGCAAAAAGCTCTCCAAGAGAGGCTCGCACAAACAGTGGATGATACTTTGCTCGAGAATCCGAAGAATGAAGAGGCTGATGGTGACAAACCAATGCAGATTCTGTTCTGAACAGATGAAATCAGAAATCAGAGTGCAGGAGGACCAAACAAGAGAGCGAGAGTGATCCGGCGGAAGCGAGAAGACGAAGATCTCTGAAGTATACAAAGATTGCAGCAGTGGCTGCCATATAGTGTCAGACTGGAGACCGGAGAGAGGAAGGTCCGGCGAGACTACTGGAAGAGTCGCGGTGAGATTCCGACACCGGGACAGCGGCGCGTGAACAGTACGCGCCCGAGATCTAACGGAGAAAGGCGGCTCGTGACGGCGCGTGGAGCGGCGTCTGGTCCTGACTCCTACAGGGTTGGCCGTCGCTCAAGGAGGCGGTCCAGACCCGCTGGTCACCGGTCGGAACTGGTACTGTGGCCGGCGGCGGACGGTGGTCGACGGCGGACAGATTTGGCGCTCGTGGCGGCGCGTTCAGAGGATTCTGGTCTTGTCTCCGGAAGGGTTGGCCGTCGCTCGACGAGACGGTCCAGATCCGCTGGTCGTCGGTCGGAACGGCGCCGGACGGCGGCCGGCGATGTACGGAAACCGGCGGTGGATAGCGGCGGTTATGCAGCGGAAAACAATGGCTTTTCATCTCTTTGATTCTGGATGCAGATGGATTTAAGGCAATGAAAATGCCAAAATAAAGTGCCAAATGATTTGGCATCACAGATCCACTTTTGAAGTTCAGTGTTTAAAACTGAACTTTGCTGGAATAATTGTCGGGACTTCTTGGAAAAGAAAATGGGTTCAGATTCACATTTTGAGAAATCAGATTATGAAAAAGAAATTTTTGGAGGGGCCGCCGGCGGCCATGGCGGCCGGCCGCCGGCGGACGGTGAAGACACCCTAGAGGATCAGAGAACCTGCTCTGATACCATGTTAAGATAGAAATATTTCTAAAGGGCTTAATGGACCCTCCTCATGTTCTATCATTTATATAGATCAAGATTTAATACAATAGAGAGATGGAAGATGAAGGGATTGTCCTAGACTGCTAGGTACAATCATTATAGATAAACCAACACACAACTCCCTACTTTAGGCTCTACTAACTATACTAATCATAGGTAGACTTAATGATTATTCTAACATTAAGACACACACTGCTCACACACAACTCACACACACTAACCAATAATTCTAACAGGTTTCTCCATTGTTAAAGAACTGGTTATTTACTGTGTATAAAAACAACATAAATTATTCCTTTTAGTTGAATTTCTGTCTACTTTCTGTCATGCATTCCATTCTCCATATGTTTGAATTAAAACTTTTAAAATATGTGGTTTTATGTATAGAGGACAGAAGAGAAATAAAGAAGAATGAAAAAACTGATACTAACTTAGACATATTACAAGAGCACTAACCTATATTTATACTAATTATGAACATAAGTTATAATTAGAAAAAAGAATAATATTAAGATAAGAAAATCTTACGATATGATAAGATATTTTTAGATATTTTCATATAATTCTAAAATCCAGATTCCAAAGCTTGGAAGAGATTAAATCAGGAGAGTTACGGAAGCTTTTCTCATGGCCAGCAATGACTAATCACATTGAACACAATTTGATTAATTTTATAGCAGCCTCCAACAAGTTCAGGATTCTCTAATCTACCAATCAAACTAAAAAACCACATCAGCATGTGGTTGTCACATGCCAAGGGCATCAATTGTCTTTCTATTGTTGGATTGAGTGCTATGCACTTAGCCAAAAATTATAGCTTATGGTCGAGTGCAATTCTTTCTACTTAGGAGTGTAGCTACCTGCTATGATTGAATTCTGACTTGGTCACCTAATCTATTTACAATTGATGCCACCTACAACAATTTGCTCCTCATCAATTGTCTCATTGGGAACAACTTATGCTACTTACAACAATCTCCCCTCAACAATTGTTCCACTAGGAATCAAACTCATGACTTTGAACCCGATATCAATTGTAGGATGAGGATCTCAATAAGGGGTTGGTCGAACATCCACAAGTTAATGCTAGATTATTCAATTAATAAACTTCCATAGATGGCAACGACACCATATGTAAGAGTGAAAAAGAATAGACTTTGTTAGGAACCAAGAATTGAAAAGAGCATGAAAAGAACTTTTTTTATTGAATATTATAAAAAGAACAAGAAATAGAGGAGCAATCTCTCCTTCAAGGACTTCCCTTTCACAAAGAGCTTAAGCTACAAAAATTCACCTCCTTTCCCCTCTCCTCTCCTTCTATCCTATTTATATCTAACACCTTAAGTAACTGACTCATGAATATTCCAACTATCTTAACAATATTTCCGCTCTGTATATCCTAACAAACCCACTTTGCAAAGACAAATTAATCCATCATCAGATTTCACACTATTCTTTCCTTTACAAAGTGATAGGTATGTTTTTAAAGAACAAGTTTACAAAAGAAAAAGTTAATTTATAACATTTTATTTAAGATTAAATAGTCTATGCACTAATAACCATTTTAATTTTTGGTTTGTTGGAGGTCCTATATCAACTAAAGATTAGGTTAAATTACAGTATATATAAATGGAAACAAATCTCATCTTACAAACTGGTTTTGTGAGATTAAGTTAGACTTAAAGTCCCCTTTCTAATCTAATATCAAATCTTATCCTAGCAAGGTCTGTTGAGTACATTGTGTCACCCCCACTACTGATTTTGAGCCAGCATTTCAATCTGTTCTATCAAGATATAAATAAGCTAAGAAAAAAAACCCTGGAAGGCCACCTAAGACAAAGGAACAATGGCAGTGTTTATTTAGAATATTAGGAGTCTTTTAAATTAGTAAACTTGGGACTACTTGGGTCTGCTCATGTGACAGCTGAACCTTGGTTGAAATTTAGGAATAGAATCCAGACATGATTTTATTTGGTATGATTGGATGCTCGATTATATTAGGCTGTATTTTTTTTTTCACAAACCGTTTTTCTGGTCTGCCTGCTTTTGCATGGGTTTGATATAATTCTTTTTCCTTTTTATCTTGGTTTTTAATGCATCCTTACTCTAGAAGCACATGATGCTATCTGGAGTAAATTTTACAAAAAAAAAAAAAAAAAAAAAAATTCTAGCACTGACAGTGTAGGGATTTTACAGTACAATCCAATCACAAATTGTCATGAACGGTAAATTTGTTTACCTTTACAACAATTAACTTAAAAGCCATTAATGAGCCTCAACTCAACACAATGGGCCTCCAATATATTACAATCTAATATTCAGTGAAATATGAAAGAGAAAGAAAGATTTTATTAATTTTGAAATATTCAGCAAAGTACATATTAATCGACACTCTGAGAAGAGTTATTTGTAAGGTAGCGCCATTGTGCTGACCCAGCACTGATGTAACAGTTAACAAAACAGTTGTAACATGAGAAACTGTTGTAACTAACTGAGATATAGTTACAGAGATTAGGATCACCAACTACAGAAACTGTGTGGACAACACTATCTGATACACGGATACAATAACATCATTAAAGACACCTGGCAGCAGGATAGTGAAGAGGATGGTACGGAAAGTTATAGTGAAGGACATATTAGATGTGCAGAGGAGGTAGTTTTGGAAGTGGCTAGGGTCACAGGGAAGAAAAGCACAGCTTCTGATAGGATGTTCAGAGTATATGTTAGGAGGAAGAAATGTAAGTGAAACGTTAGTTAACTGTAGTTGGCCTAACTGTTAAGACAGTGAGGATGGGCGGGACTCATATCTGTATAAATAGCTATTAGTAATAGGGAAAGACACTTTTTGGCCATTTGTGTATTCTGAACAGACTGTTTAGTCTTGTTGGGGGAGGTTAGGCTCCCAGGCTACCTTATTCATTGTATTCTTTTCACTAAATAATACCAATGGAGGTTATACAGAGAGTTGGGCTTGATTCTTGTGTGTGTTAGAGTGGCTTTCTTGAGGTTTCTTGATTAGAAACCTATCAGCTTCTTTTATATTTTTTCTTTTCAGTTTAGCTTATGATATTTTCATAAGCAATTTTCATTGTAATCAGCTTGTTCTCTGAACATCTTTTGTATCATTTTTATCATAGTTTCAGAATCTACCTAGGATAACTTTTTATTGGTTGAGCATAAAAAAAGTACACTGCCAGACAATAGAAATTAAATTCCATTAAATTTGGAAAAAAAAAAAACAAAACTCGAAACAAAGCATAAAACAAGGATGTTTTGTCCATACCTCATCATACTTGTCCCCTCCCTTGACAAGAACAGAGTAATAAACTTTCTGAGATTTTCCATCCTTAGTCTCTTCTGTTTCATCTATGTAAGCAACACGAAGGGCTGGATACCTGCATGGAATGATCCATTTTTCCATTCAATCTCATTGTTGGTTTACAAATACAAGAACTAATAAAGCTCAGCGCTGGTTGTATTGACTCACATTAACATCAGATTGAGAATGTTATTATAGCAGCTTCTGTCTCTAGTAACTTTGGACTTCTTCTGAGAACCATACACTTGACAAGAAACAACATAAGTGAACTTTAAATCAGCCATAGCTTGTGCATCTTCGATAAGCTTCTTGTTTGTGTCAAAGGAATACATTGTCCGGAAACCTTCAGAGAGAGCTGCAAGGGAAAAGACATATATTTCATTTATAAATGAATGCCTTATGCATATCTCAAAATTTTAACTTGAATACAGTATGCAAATAGAGAAATAACCATTGTCTCCTGCAGATTCTATGAAGCACTGAAGGATCAAAGCTTGCCAATAGTACATCATTCCTCTCACTAACAAAAACAAGAAGTTGAAAAATAACATTTAAATTGGAATGAATATTCAAATATAGCATTGACAATACTGTTCATTACAATCAAGACCTGTTCGATAGAGTGTCTGCCCTCTGTAAGATGCCCACTGGCGCATTAACTCCTCCTTGTCTTCTTCAATATCATCACTTTTTAGTCGTTCATGGAAATTGGCCCATTCATCTACAGTACATCAGTTTCAGTCAATAAATGAGTGCATATATACAAGAGGGACAGAAATATAAGTAAGCATAAAAAGGTACTGACCAGGATATATCTTGGTTAGGTAGAACAAAATTGATATCCCATCTTCATTTTCCTTATTGAGTTCTTCATCAGAATATAGAACATCTTCTTTGAAATAGGGTGTCAGAACACTGAAGCAAAATTCAGCTAAGTTATATATAACAGTAGTAATTGGGAAAATAGTTAGGATATTAACACTAATGGCAAAAGTTTAGCATTATTCGAATATGCCGTGAAGTGTATTAGTTTTACGTTAGAATGTTCAATTGCAGATAGTTTGGCCAGATATTAGTGAATTTGCCACCTTATTACACTCTAATTATTGGTAAAACAACCAATAACTAACAAAGCTTGTGCTTAAGTTTAAGCACAAACTTCTCCCAATAATTCTCTCAGCAAAAGTAAACAATCATCCATATATCGGGTAAAGTCAACATGTAGATACATGGATGCAGCCACAAGAAATAAGGTGTCAACACATAGTGCTAACCTAATTAGCACTATAGCCTGTATAGTGATGCAATAGAATTTTTATCTTGATTTAAAAAGAAACAATAAAATGAAAATCATGATGAAAAAGGAAATCTAATTAGTATCTAAGTCATTCTTCTCTTTTGAGCCAATCAAAAAATGGGTTTAGTATGCATTGTGCATAGAGGAAAACCCATCCGTCCATATCAAAATTTATTTGTTTGATATAAAATTTTTCATAAGCCTCAGCCTAACAGCTTAAGCTTTTATGCAAGTTGTTGTTTGATATGGTATAAAAGTTTGCATGACCAAGTGTTCAAGAGTAAGTGCAAACCTCATCTTACAAGTCAGTTTTGTAAGGTTGAGTCAAGATTAAAGTCCACTTATTAAGATGGTATTAAAGTCATTTGAAATCTATCCTAGCGAGATTTGTTGTTTGTCGGGTCTATCATACTACCCACTATAGAACTACTATCAAATCACCCATTAATGTCTAGTCTCATGCTTGAGATATATATGCCTCCACCAGAGGGTTGTGTGTTGAAAATCTCACATCGACGACTAGAGGTAAGATGAATTTATATAAATAAGTGCAAATCTCACCTTACAAGCTGATTTTGTAATATTGAATTAGGTTTAAAATTCACTTCTTAAAATGTTTGATCTTTGTTTCCCTCATTCATCCAATAAATTTCAACACAAAATAGAGTATACCAATGAGTAAATCCATGCTTTAATCTCAAAGCACTCTTTTTTGAGTTGGTGGGTCATGTAAAACCATTTTACGAGGTTTTCCTTCAATTTAATCAATATTCATTCTATTTTTTCCCTTTCCTTTCAATGTATTAGTCTATCACAATGACTGACTGACCTGAAGGACAACATGTCCCGAACTTTGGGAGCCTTTGGCATATTCATAAACAAGGAGTTTGCAAAGAATGTAATACGGCGGCGGGCTTCTATATTTTGGGGAACATTTATGGCTGATTCCTTGACTGTTAAAAGCAAATGAAGCCTGATAACCTACGGAGAGAAAACAGAAACTGGTAAGCAATTGTACATTAAAAAAAAATAATATAATGGGTTCACTATATTATAATTGTTGAGAGTACCTTCTCCATCACTGCTTTATTGTGTGTAAATGATGTAACAATGTTGACAAACCTCTGCCCTCTCTCTAAATGATATTGCTGAGGTGTTTGCAGAAACCTGGAGAGGGCAGAACCAAACCAATATCATAAAAAAGTACTTACTAAAGGGTTTAAGAAAAAAAAAACATAAACCAAAGTTCCAGTCACTGTTACAAACATACAAATGGCCATCAACCATGACATCTTGTATGATAATTTCTACAATATCTTGCAGGACATTGACTATTTGGGATTCAAGTTTGCCATCTTCAGATCGCTGCCAATAGGTGAAAAACAATACTTTTAAGACCTGAATAAGTCTTACGAGAAGGAACTGAAATGTACTGAGAAAAAAAGGTATCATGAGTGGGAAAACCTACCAGTAGGGTTAAGAACTTCTCTAACTTCTCACTGAGTGAAGGTAAGCCACTCATATTGAATTCCTTGACAAATGTTTCCTCAAGTATACACTGTTCTACTTTACCACATATACTGCTCACAACCCTGTCTCAGATGGAAGAAACCCAATACTCATGAGGATTCCAATAAGAAGAAAATTAAATGGGTGAACAGAGGATATACAAGTATTTCTCTCTTACAGCCTATCTTCTTCTTCAAGCAGAAGGTTCAATATGATGTCCTTGAGAGTCTCATAGCATTCAACAACTGCTGAATACATATACCCATCATTCTTTATCTTTCTGAACAAATCATCATCAGTCTCCTTCTTATAATCTTTTGCCATGTCAACAGCAATAGGAATCTATCAAATTGAAAAATTTTAGAAATGAAGCAAAACGACACGTTCATTCAATCATAATAAACTTCTGGCCATAGGTAACAACTCATATGACACACCTTACTAGCAAGCAAGAATGGAGGCCACTGAATTACAGAAACATAACTTGCACTGTATGGGACAAGAAGCAAATCTCTATCCCTGGACAATGAGTTAAAAATATAATCACAAGCTTGAAATTCAGGACCAGGCATGCAATGCAAGAAGTATCAGGCCAGTAGTTTGAACCTATTACTGATGAGGTCTTCCTCTCTCATAGAATTTATAAACTCATTCCAAACCTGAGAGAAGTATGCAATATTGTTCCGTTCATAGGTCTCATCCTGGCACCGAAAATTCATTCATAAGACACCAGATACTTATTCAACTTTTATGTAGTTATATAATTTTGTTGTACATAAATACTAAATTTTGAAACATGAACTGCAGTACCGATTCCTCCTGTTTAGTCTTTCTATCTCTTCCTGTCCAAAAGCGCTGACTAAAAGCTACTGGAACAGACTGAAATCTAGACCTCAGCATTCCAAGCGTCCTTATCTAAAGGATGTAAAACATTAGGAGAAAATTACAAAAAACAAACTATGTTGCATGGTATGGGTACAAGTACTAGCTAAAATAAGATACAATACATAAATATGACAATTTAAAACATAGGATAGAAGTACATTATATATTAAAATATAATGATTATAAATTGTGTAGATGTTATTGATTTATTTTTCTTGATTTCTTTATTTTTCTTAAATATATAATATGGTATTTATATTGGTTTTCCGTCACCATCCTATTATTGTGTCTTTAATATCTTGAAAAAATTATAAAAAGTATATCTGCAATCAAATTTTATATAGAATCATTATATTGTCAAAAAAAAAATGCAAGTCGTTTGAAGACAAGGCATTCATGCTTTGGTACAGAAGCAGCAGTATAACATATATCAGTATCTGACATGTCTACATCACCAAATTTGAAGTATATGTGCATCATAACCAGAAAAGTATAACATTACTAATATATACCAAGCAAATGTTCAAATAAATAAATAAATAATTATGAACAATTGTATTTTATAAGAGAGCTTAGTATCAACTAATGCATTTTCTCGTGGGACTAAAGAACTCAAATAATAAGGGGAGGATCACAAAGGTCAAATATAAAATTTTGCAATAAGCAAGCCACTAACCTCTCCCAAATGGCTGAAAGCTCCAACAATGCCACCAAACAGAGTGGCATAAATAGCATACCATATTTGAGTATCCATAAAATAAACCTATATATTAATAAAATATTACAATGGAATGAATTAATGTACCAAAGTGAAGAGAGAGTATTCGAATAAATTGAAGTTCGTTAGCCCAAAATTCCTTTCCTACTGTACTTACCAGGATAATTGGAGCCCATATTGCAATGACAATACAAATATTGTGAGTCTCTGTAGCAGTTAGAGAATGTGAGTTTAAGCAGCTATGCAGACAGAACAAGTAGCAAAGATAACTAGATGTGAAAAGGACAAAAAATGTTTACCATTTTCTGGAAAGAACTCATGCCACTTGTAGTTATCAATGGACATCCCCATGATTAATTTTGTGGGTCCAATAAGGGGCAATATCTGCAGAATGATAAATTCAGTATGAAAGAGAAACAAATTTAATGAATTATAGTTTAAAATATTTGATGAGTTTCGTACAATCATGACATGGATATAAAGAGGAATAAAGAAAATACATGAAACATGGCAAAAATTTGATAAATCATTTACTGGGAATTGATTTCATTATCCTTATAAAGTTTTCCACAAATTTATAATTGAAGAGAAAATGAGAACAAGAAAAAAAAGGAGAGGGCTGAGATGTGTTGGGTCTATAGAGGGAGAGATTCACTAGGAAGATACAATACCAATGAGATCTGAGTCCAATCATATAAGGGATTGAAACTACTCTCTACCCAAAACCTTAAGGCAATTAGTTAATAGGTCTTTATCTTTATATAATGCTCTACTTTCTTATTTCTAGCCAATGTGAGACTTAGACTCTCTTGGAATTCTAACAAGATGCTAACACCATGTGCTATTATCATCAATGTAATGAGAAAGTTTCCTGATTAACATAGTTACATGATTTGGTAAACGATTTAAGCCTAGCTCAATCCTAAAAGACCATCTATTTGCCACTATCTCTAGTTGACTTGGGTTTTTCCCAATACACTCCCTCACATCTAGTACTACAAGGTTTGCTACATATATAACATGATGGTGGCCTTTTCAATGGATCTATGATAGGTTCTGAAACCATCTGGAAAGGATTGCCTGTAGGTGTGTGTTGTGTATACATGAGTCATATATTTCCCTATATAATGAAATCAAATCATATTTTTTAACACTCTCCCACAAGTTGGAGCATATGATCGATATGAGTCAAATGTATGATATGACATTTTAGTCAAAGGGTATGGCAACTGCCGAAGAGAAAAAATGGTCTGGTACCATTTTAGGAGGTGGTTTAGATCTTACTTAACCTTACAAAACTGTCTTATAAAGTGAGAATTGTCCCAACTTAAACTTATATTCTGTGTTTTGGTATTGTTTCTAGTTAGCACATAATATTAAAGCTCAAAATTGTTAACATTAAGCTTGTCTATTTGAAGTATATATGAGACTGTGATAGTATCTATGTTGAATTTTACAAAAATAGAACTTAAGCATTGATATATAATTTTAAACAAATATTTCTTAATAACAAAATATGAGTTTGCTGAACCCAATATGGTTGCTTAAATCATATTGTTTAGGTAAGGAAGGAGAAAACGAGACAATAGAGTCCCATAACAAGAATATGGTATATTTTTTACGTGATGCAGACAATGCACTAACAGCCCTATTTATGGTAGGAATCAATTACCAAACTCCTAACCCTATTTACAGTAATCTATTACTCATAATACTTGTCCTCCAAAATATTCTGTAGATATTCTAACAAACTGAAAAAAAAAACATGAAGGGTTAAATATGCTTTTTTATTTTTGAAGTATAATTGTATTGTAACTTTTTATCTATAAAACCTCTGCTTAACATCAGGTCCCTGTAATTTTTTCTATTTTGGTCATTGTTATTTTATTTTACTCCTTGTAAATATCTATTTTTATGATTTAGTTCTTATATGTAGATTATTTTCTTTTGACCCCTCAAATATTTTGAAAGAGACTACTTCAAAACGAACAAAATATTACAGGGACCAAAATGAAAAAATAGATATTTTATAGGGACCAAAATAAAATAACAAGTACCAAAACTTCAAAAAACTAATTTATTGGGAGTAAAAGTCATACAAGGCTTAGGAACCAAAAACTAATTATACCTTATTTCAGTTCAATTTGAAAGGATATTTTGACAGAGCAAGCAAGCTTGTAATTCAAGATTTTAATCACTCTTTTTGGAGTTCAAGGCATGTTTTTTATCACTTACATGTGTTTTATTGTCAACAAGCCATGGAAATTAGAAGAAATTTAAATAAAAAGTCAATTACATAAATAATACCTCCACATAGTAGCTGAAAGCTAGCTTGCTAATCAGCAGCATGATCCAGAAGAGGGTGTACCTGCCATAATAAAATATATTTTAAAGCCAAAAAATATGAAAATATACTTAATAATAGAAGCATCAAATATGTACCTCTGATTGAATTAAATACCCAATTATTAGTCTGAATTAATTTTAAGAGAAAAAAAAAATGATTTGATGTCTCTATGTGGGCCAAAATAGTCTTGTAAAACATATGATGAAAACACTAAAAGGAAGTTTACAGATATATTCATCAGTACGTCTTTAACTAGGAGAGTAAGTGCATGTTTGAATATTTTCGGGGTAAAAAATCTTTGTTCTTAGCTTCTTGAAAAAGCTTTAAGGAAAAGAAGAATATAATTTTCATAGAAAAAAGGTTCCCTGTATAATAAGTACAAGTATCTTACAAAGCATTTAATAAATCAAATCGTATTTAACATAACAAAATACAATTAAAATAATACAGTCCTTCATAAATATCATATTTCAAAAGAAAAGATTTGAGGAGCACAAACGAAGCCAACTAAAAAGAAAACATTTGGTTGGAGCAAAACGAAGGTTTCGACCTTGAAATCCTCCCCCTGCATCCCACAGAAAGAACTGGATTCAAAAACGAAAATGATAATAAATTCTCACTCACTTCAGCAGTGAGAACATGTTCTCATGCATGCCTCTTCCTACGTACAACTTTGGCTGCAGCATGGTCAATGTTAGACAAAGCACACCAAAACCATATCTCAATTAGAAAATAGAAAGAAATGCAAAAATTAATACATGAAGCATCCATTGGGTATTTCCGCAATAAAATAAACAAATAAATGAATGTATTGCAGACCTGAGCCCACCACATCACAAAGGTAAGGATTCGCATGTTTGAGCGCTCCAATTTTCTCCGCAGAGGAGGAAGGAAAAAGAGTATTGTAGCCACTATGTTTGGAAACATATATAATACAACAACATAGGTATAGAGGGACTGATTCCCCCAATCCCCAGCCCAACTAGTGACAAATTTTATAAGCCCTGATGGATCCACTAGTGAACTGGAATAACAGATTGGCAAAACAATAACCCAAACAGCTGCTACCACAAATTTCAAAAAATATCGAAGCAACTGAGTAAATTTCATGTTCTTCAATGCATTCCATGTCAGAATGATATCAAGAGTTACTGCAAATAAAAGTTATGAGAAAAAAGTTAATAAATGATGCCAGTAAGTGCTCCTAAAACAACATAAAGAATATAGTCATTCTACAATAATAAAGTCGTGACCCAACAGAATAGTAATAATAGTAATAACACAGGAATCAAGTACCTTGAAGAAAATTGAGAAAAGCGTATGTAATGAATATAGTCATAACATTTCTGAAGACATCATCATCAAAAAACACCCCAGCAGGTCCCAAGGAACTCCATCCTATGATAATCATTGCCTGAAACAAATACTTCCATATTTGAAACAAATTTTGCATGGTGAAGTTTACACACGTAACCATAGCTCTAGACATTTAGTTAGAGTCAACATAAAGGACATTCCACAGGTCCAAGCACTACAATTACCTGTAAAGCCAATATAAAGAATATCCACATTCGATCAAAACTCCTATACAGATGCAAAAATGTTCGAACTTCAACAAAATTTGTTTTGGGCTTCCTCTTACCAACTGCAGTGTTGCTTTGGCTACGGCGCTGTCATTGAAATTTGTACATTAATTAAAGTCTCTTTCAAAAGAAATGCAAGTTCATCTGACCAAGTGAGTATTTACATAAACTTATGTATAATCAATGCAACAATTTTATTAGTGTGCAAGGAAAATACAAGTAGGCTACATTTATATATATATATTGAACACGCTAAGTGCAAGGAAAAAAAAGTAGAACAAGTACAAAAATCAGCATACAAATAAATAGCTAAACATCAAAAACCATTTCGACCTGAGCAATATTTTATATACATACACGACATATGTCTCTAACTGAAGAAAGACCGACATGCCCTATCAAACCAAATAAACTATATTAAGTGTGGAGTCATTCTACAATACAGACTCCATCGTTCTCACACCTCTACCAAAACTGGAAGCGGAGATCGCACAGTTGCTGGCAACATTTACTTTCTTTTATTTTTGGTCAAAAGAAGAGAATTTATCTGAGAAAGAGATACTAGTATACGAGTTTGGCCATTAAGAAATCCTCACTGAGACAATACAAAAGGATAAAAACAGAGACAAGAAAAGTAGCCCTCGTAACTTAATGTTGTAAAAGAGCAGTCAAGTATTCTACATATCAAACTCCTAATACCCATAAAAAGTTCACATCGTGAACACCAATGTGAAACTGATAGGACTCCTAATAAGGATGGGCCTGTTAATCAACATGAAACAATTATAGAGGGAGCAAGGCCCAAAATATGGAATGTTTACGTGAGAAGAAAGAAAATGGGGTTAGGAAAAGAAAGGGAAGTTAGTTAGAGAGGGGAATGACGTGTCAGGAATCCAGGGAAGGGGAATTCTGTTATAGGAGAGAGAATGGAGAGTGTGAAGGGGATTCAGAGTAGGAGATTGTGAGTTGGTTAGGAGGAGAGTCATCCTCTGGTTAGGAGTGAGAGTCCTTAATAAATTTGCATGAATTTCTATTGCATTTCCATTATATGTTTTATCTTGGATAAAAACAAATTGGCATGAGCTGATTTTCAATTAAATCTTATTTTGGTGAATTTTTAAAAAATTGATTGTTATGTGAACTAGTTATTTATCTATTTTAAATACCCTCATCACCTCAATGATACATGTATTCTTTATTGTAAAAAACTCCAAGTTTCACATCGACTATTGAAAAGGTCAAAGTATGAACACAAAGTAAGGGGACAGTCCCACTTCACAAAGCTAGTTTTGTGAGATTGAGTTAGAATCAAAGCAACAATTCTAAGATTTTATTAAAACATCCTAGATCCAATATCAACTATAATATTATTTACACACCAAATTCAATAATGCTAAGCATGACAGGCTATGTTGGGACAAACTCAAGTCTTACATTAATTAGAGATAATGTCAAAGTAATGTATATAACTAAATGAGACAACTCTCTCATTTCACTAGTCAAATTTGTAAGGTTGAATTATGTCCAAACCCACAATTATAAGATTCTTCCACTTGGATTTTCTGCACAAAGTACAGTAGGAAATATAAAACATGCAAATGGCTCCACCTAGCAACTTAGCTTTTAGGAGAGGTAGTCCTTCAAATATCTAAAACAATATAATATTTACCCAAAAAAATGTATCCTAATCTAAATTTCTGATGCAGGAATCCTTCATGCGGGTTCTATGAGAATTGGCACTTCATATTTGTAGTTATAGGAT
Source organism: Vigna mungo (assembly GCA_036885675.1). Taxonomy (NCBI): domain Eukaryota; kingdom Viridiplantae; phylum Streptophyta; class Magnoliopsida; order Fabales; family Fabaceae; genus Vigna; species Vigna mungo. Next base: position 29,942,900 of record CP144691.1, read on the forward strand.
TATTCTTGCTACAGCCCTTTGTTTCAATATAACTTCCAAAAACATAGTGGCATCTTGGGAACTATGTAACCAACCCCAGCTTGTAGAAAAAGTCTTAGTTGTTGTGGCTCTTCTTATATCTTAGGAATGAAAATGTCTTAATAAGTAAAATCATTCTTCAATAAAGGGAAAAATAGGATATTATTAGGCTCATTGGCATAGAGTATAAAAATATGACACTTAACATAAGATGATAAATTATTCAAATAAATAGAATATAAAGTAAATAATATAATCAGATAAATATTCTTTTATTCTATCCACATCCAATATATATGAGAGAATTTGACAATTGGAAAACAGCAAACATATGCAGAATGTAAAGAAGAGAGAAAGAAGATAGACAGACCCGATGTCTTGTCTGTGTCTCGTCTGAATGCCTAAAGAAATCTGCTTTCTGATCCCATGGCCATTTTAGATCATCGAAACATCTTCCGGACCTAGAAAAGGACAAATTTGAGCTTCGTGTTATCTAAATGCGTACAAAAATATTACTGTTTCAAGAGTGTTAAATAGTTGATAAGTAAAAGTCTAATGAAATCTTTACCAAAAGTATTCATTAAGATCATCATAGTTTCTCCAGTTGGAGTGACTTGCCTTGCCTTTGTTGTTTCTCTTTGCTTCCTTTTTAAACAAATACAGAAACAAGTTTCAGGCAACATTTGAACACACACAGCAAAACAAGTTCCAGATGACATTTGAAAACGCACTGCACATCATACTGACCTTCATTAAAACTTGATATATAGGACTAATAACTTCCCTCAGAAAATATTCATCATCACGCCCTTCTACTAGCTCAGTGCTCCCAGTCACACGAGAGGGATTCTTGTCTAATATTCTATGGACACTATGGCACATCTTTGAAAGGAAAAAAGAGAGAATTGTTAACATAACACCAAACCATCTAGCACATGTTTGATATGTTGCTCGGTTAAAACATGAAATTGAAATTAAAAATTTGTTAAACTATAGGGTCAGGATCAGTGCTATAAGGTAATAGAGTTCCTATCCTACTACTAGAATAGAAAGAATGATGCTGGAACTAGGTTTGTCATTAGGTAAAATTTGAGGCACGCTCAGAATAGGTCTGATATTGATATGGCTTTTGCTTTGTAAGTAGTTTGAATGTTGAATATTAATAATAGATATGCTATTATTTATTTATGCTCGAGTACTAGGATATAAACACTTTTCTGTTTGAAAATATTGCTTAGCTTCCCAAATCATGTATACAGAGTTAATTCCGGGTCCTTCATCTTATAGAGTATTTAACTTTGTCTTTTGTATCCAATGTGGAATTTTGACTCACTTGGATTAATCCCAACAATCTTCCCTCAAAGGTGAGTCCATTTTCATATGGTATATTTTCCCGAGGTGCACAGTGACCTACTCATACCCTTGTGGTTATGGTGTAGTTGTTTGAACCATCAGCTCCGATGTCGCTGATGGGTTATGTTATAGAGGTGGGTATTCAATGGGAGATATTATATATATGTATATGACATGAATTTAACCCACACATATAAGATATTGATACCACTTTTAACTCAAAATCTTAAAACAATGGGTTCACGAGTCTTTCATCTTATATAATGTTTAATTTTGTCTTTTCTACCCAATGTGAAACTTTGAATCACACTTGGGTTAATCCCAATAGGAGTTTCACGTGACGGTACTTTTTTGAAATTTGTATGATCAGAACTTCATGAGAGAAGTGCTAACCAGAAGAAATCTTTTTTCTTTCAAAAGGCATTCATCTAGAACATTAATTTATGCATAAGAAAGTGAATCTTGTTAGGTACGCAATAAGGTTTTGTCTAATTAGAATGACTTTCTGCAAATAATTAGAATGATATTAATTCATTAATCTGAAAATAGAATCTACAATGTTCTTTTTATTCATGAAATATCTTCTACTTAATTTCAATAAGTATGGTTACAGATGGAAGCTATAACACTTGTTATGTTATTGATGGAGATGAGAATGATGGTAAAATGATAATTTAAAAGAGGTAACAAAATCATTTTGCTAACATAATGAACCATAAGCTTGTTATGAGTAACTAGAGAATGAGATTAAGATGATGGACTCACAGTGCAGGCACAGCAGAAGAATGAATGCTAGGTCATAGAGAACTTACATGATGGAAAATATAGCAAATACATTCAGGCATAAAGCGGATATTGGAAGCTTCTCCCCATATTAGAAGATAAAGGGCAATATATATCAGCTCTATCTGTTGCGGGTCATAATCTTCTAGAAACCTAGTGTTAAAAAATTAACAAAAAATGAATCAATAGCACTTATTAGTATATAAACACGGTATAAAGCACAATTTAGAGTATCTTTTGAAAAGGTTTGGAGAGAAAGGAAAAGGAGGGCTAGTTTACAGTTTTCGATTGATAGCTATAAAACATTAACAAAACAAAATAAGAGATGATTGGAAGGTTACTTGATAATACTTCAAGTTTTTTTCTTTCATTAGAAAAAACGTTCAAAAAATGTTAATTTAAATTGAAAACTTAACCTTCCTTTCCCTTTCCAACGGCTCATTCCAAACATACTCTTAGGGTACAAATCTATGGGTTTTATTATCCCAAAGTAAAACATTCCATTACCTAAGATTGGATTCACAACGCACATAATGACACCATGACTCATAATTTTTGAAAATTGTTCCCATCAACTTTTCTACAGTTTCGACATGAAGCTGCAGTAAGCTTTTTGTTAGCTTTTACTATGAGAATTGGGAATGTAGTTATAACTCTGAAATTAAGCATCAACCTGCCCATTAAATACAAAAAAGATAGGAAAACAAAATTTTTATGTGGGAAATAATAGTTCACCTGAGAAGATGATTCAACCCTGTCCCTTATATTCAAGTTGGCAAGTAATAATATGAGGTGCTCCCTTTGATTTGCCACGTTTCCTTTCTTCACATCCCAAAAGAGAAGGAAACAATATCAGATCATGACAAATATACCTACCTGTATTTGTCATTGGCTAATTGCAATAAAAATTGAGAAGCATAACTTTCATCATACCAAGGATAGATTCAAAATGAAATAAGGAAGGATCGGCTAAATTGAGCTCTTCAATCTCTGTATAATTTATTAATAAAAGTTCATCAAATTGTTCATTTTCCATGTTTGTAGCGAAAAAAACTAATGTCATAAAAGGTTCAAGGAGAATATTTCCGTTGAAAAGCACTGACATTAGCTTCAGCCACAAACAGACAAACACTCAAATGCTTATACTCTAAGAATTGCTCAGACATATTTTCAGTACCAGAGAACAATGAAAAATATATTTTGAGAACCCTTCTCAAATTCCAACCTAAGTTGAAACTATGGTTCATACCTATGAAACATTGCTATCTCTAATCGTCAATCATTACCCTATTGCTTCCAAATTAGCCATATGTTAACACAAGTTTAACTGAGGGCATATTTGGTAACACTTTTGGGGAGAAACAAACTATATTCTAAAAGCTCTCGCAATAACTTGGTAAAAAACAGAAATCATTAGTTTTCTTAAATATGCTTAGCAGAACATAGAAAAAAAGCATTCAATCCCCCCATTTGAAACTAACCCGATGCGATAAAAAAATGGGATCCTTTATTAAAAAGTTGATTCTAGGTCTTACACGAATACAACTCCTAGAACCCAATCATCAATCCAATCTAGATCTCTTCATCCAGCACCAACTTAAACCAAGAACCCTAATCCTATAATAATAAATGTAGCTCCTTATTCACCCACATTTGTAAGAAGGACAATTTCCAATCAAAATGAAATTAGGAAATAGAAGGACGAGGGAGAGAGAGAACATCCATTACCTGAAACCCAAACACTGAGGCAATCCAATCAAGTATATCATTCACTTTTTTAAGCCTCTCGGTAGGCATTGTAGAATCTTCATTAGATACATCAGGTCTTGCAGGAATTATAGGCATTGGAAGAGTGTCCACTTTGCATAAAGCAGAAATTGCTGCTTTGATCTTTAATTTTCAAGAAAAAGAAAAGCAGAATAAAACTTTAAAATTTCAGAGAAATTATATTATTAGCAGAAGTAAAAGAAACAATGCATATATCCCAGACATACAAACCTCGGGAAGTTCCATGATTGCTGGCTTTACACCAACAGCATATAATGGAAGGATGTTATAGTGTTCATACTGTCCCCTCTTATGCTCAACATCCACAGCATACCTTCTTGTCTGGCAATAAAACAACATCCTTAGTCAAGGTCTTAGCTATTCTTACTAGAATTCTAAAATTTTAGTCATGGTAGCCTAATCAAGCAAAACAAACCTTCTCCTCAATATTTTGTGGAGCTACCATAGTCTTCAGCACTTCATACAATACAGTGGCAATCTGAACATTCTTGGCCATCTCCTCACTTCAAGAGAAACATCAGAACAATAAAACATCACATTACAATTCACAATACTTGAAAGCACAAGATTTAGATCAAGCCTCACGGTCTTTGGCTAAATTCTCCATCTCGGATTTTCTTCTCATAGAACTGTTGGTAGTAGGTCTGCAGCTCCCTGGCATCACTTCTTTGAACAAGTCTTTCTGTAAGCTCCCCTTCCTGCAACAAGGAATTTTAAAAAATGTCTAATACATCAACTACTTGATTCTCATTTTCCAGGTATATATTAAGAAATGACTTCAGTTCTTATTTGAAAAGGATCAACCAATATAATCATTGTATAATGTTTTTCCTGATATTGAAATGAAAAAGAGAAAACCCTATCCGGCTGAGAGTAATATATAAAATATAACTCAACATAACACCCATCATTACCAGCATATAGACATCAGAGGAAACAAAACAGAACCTTCTATAACTATAAGATCTGTAAGAAAATAAAAATAGCCAGTGTACCTTTTCAAGTTTGTGCAATAGGTAAGTCTTGAACTGACGAACACCACGCCCACTTGATGTTGGATCCATTGTGTGGGCCTTCTCAAATGCATGGAAGCGACCTAATTTAACAAGCACACATCAGTACCATATACTCTTCTCTGAATAGAAGGTAAAAACACCTTTGATATACTGAAGGAACGCTTTATTTCATTTTTCTTTTAGGTGTTGACTTTGAATTTGTGTTCACCATCAAAGTAACAATTCGGAAAGCAGAATCAGGCTTCAATGTGACACTTTGCAATAACTAATAAGGCGCTTTTTGTATATATTTTTACTAATTTATTTTTTATATTCTTCCTCTTCTGAATTCTGTTTGGATTACGTTAAACAGACCAAAAATTTAGGTTTGTCAAAATTGGCCATAGAAAAAAGGATTTTGGATCGTAGCTGAAGTGAATCTCCCTCATGGAGACTAGATAGAAAGAGCTTAGTTTCTGCCCGAAGACTTTGAAATCTATATATGAGTAACCACATGTTCTTTTGAGGATGAACTAAAACAATTTCAAATAAGTGACACCGGCAGTCACCATTTTTCATAAAGAAAATCTTTTATAGCATATAAAATCCAGAACATGGTTTGAAGCAAACATATATGAAATCTTTTTACAGAGTATTTATCAATTCAAGAAGCAAAAAGGAAAAGAAAGGATGTCAGTTTAGCAGAAGATCTATCTGCACATTTTTACAGGAAATATTTCTCTAAATCAATAGTATTACAAATCAGAAATGCTGATAGTAACATAAACCATGTAACGACAAATTTAATTTTTTTCTTCATTAAATACTGCATGTCATGAGATTCGACAAGCATAAGAATTACAATCATTTATTTTTCAAGAACTCTCAGAACGCTGTAAAAACAAGAAATTTTTTCTTCAACATAAGTTGAGCTAAACATACAATAATAAACTTTTTCTTCAAAAAATTATAAATAATATAGTGCAATTGTAAAAGGGAGAAATATTAGTATGTGTTTGACAGGTCTTCAGTCATAAGGACAACATCAGTGGTTAAATGCAATTCTAAAGATATAAGCATCCATTGTAAGGGTTTCAATCAATCAATTAATGAAAATGAACACTGTTTTAACTTGATAATTATTGCTTAATTGAAATTCAATATTGTTTTACGTCAATTTCATGAACATTTGAAGTGCCAACATATTACTTTCTTTTGTTCACTAACTTATTTTCATTAAGTGATTATTTGGCCATTTTAATTGTTCATTTCCTTTTCCCTAAGAGGATTTATTTCCCAGTCTTTCATAAAATCTTATCACCATTTACTACTACATTCTTCAGGGGTCAGTCAGGAGCAATGCATTCAAGCCAAACATCCTTTCATTTCGAAAACATGTGCGCTCTCCACCACTTTGCATAACCTTTATGATATATAGAGTTGAGAGAAGAATAGAAAAGTAGAGGGACAGGAATGTTTTAGATTTTGGAAAACATAATTAGTGGTAACCAGTGATCCTCTTAATTCATTTTCATTTCTTTGTTATGAACTCTTACTTTCTTATATTCAGTGCAGTGGTAACATCTCAGTTACCAACCACTTCTATACTAGGAACGGTGGTTAGTTCCCTTATACATGATCATATTATTTGAATTTAGGCTTGTATATCATGATCTTCTTTTAACAGAACACTGTTTCAAAGTCCAACCGAAGCTCATCCCAAAATTTTGTATTTCATTTGGATAACAGTACTCAACAAGATAAGCACTAAAGCTCTGTTGGAAATCCAGTGATGTGATTTAACATGGATGCAATCTGCCACTTACTTTCTTATTTCCTTATAGACAATTCCTTATGCTGATCATTTAATGTGTGAGGTGAGTGTTGAATGTGGCCTCTCAGTATGAACTGGTAAATTTTCTGTTCTCTTTCCCCCCTCCCCTCATAAACACACATGTAAACACTTTATTTATAATCACTCAAACTATATCGGGAAACCTAATACTGGCTAAAATGGAGAATATCCCTAATTATAAGCCGTACATATTTCCCTAATAATGATTATAATACCCCAGCCTTATTAACTTTTGCGCTCTTCTCTTCCATGATAAAAATTATTCTTTCATTCTAAAAAATGAAGAAAAGAAAAAGACATGTTGCTCAAACGATCCAAGGAAATCCACACAGCCTTATATACTTCTACTTTCATGCACAAAACATCAACCTTCCCTGGTGAACATTCCCCGTGCCTAAACACCTACTTACAACACAACACCTCACTGTATGCACACATCAGGCAAAAATTAGAAAAGAAAATAAATCATGAAAACAACCCAATGAAGAAAAATACTCACAAAGATAGGCAACTCTGGGATTCTCCTCCTCAATCTCAAGGGCTGCTCTGAGAATAGGCACAAGCACAGCAAGTGAAGAAGGCACAATCTCACTGTCCACCACACCCTCCTCATTTCCCAAGTCCACATTTCTGGTAGGAGCCCTCACCATTCTCTTTGATGGCTGCCTGCCAATCTCAAAAGGACCCTTTGTGCCACTGGTGCTGGCCATGGTCCAGCCTCCAACACCACTACAGCCAATGCAACAAGGTTCAAGGTTTCTTCCTCAATTTTCTTCTTCTTTCTCTCCTTCACCACCCCGAAAGCACCACAGGTATTGGGGTTGGATTGAAGAGTGAGGGAAGGTAAAGTTGCCATCTTTTGTACTGGGGTACAAGAAGGAACCAAAAAGATTGATACTTTGATTGAGAGAGAGGTTTTGGGATTGCTCTGGTAGCAAGGGAAAAGGAGGGAAACAATAAATAAATAATTATCAAAATAAAGAAAAAGGGAACAGAGGGTGATGCAGCTGCTACTCTTTTTTGCTTAGTGCTTTTTCTTTTGGTGATAAATAAACAAAGGAACAAACCAGAGAGGAAAGCTCACACTTCACACATCAGATTGCAATTTCATTATTTTTTTTGTTTGGTTTGTTCTTTTGTGAGAAAAGTGAGTCTTTGAAACTGTGATTTGACGAATTGTTAATCCTTACATGCCAAGGAAACTAAGCTAAGGACCTTGGAGTTTGGAGTTGCTATCAATCATTATGTTTTTACGGAAAACATGTAACAAAAAGAAAAGTGGTTTGTGAGAGGAAAGTCTCTAGTGTCACTGTATGTGTGCGTCCTCTGTTCCTCTGCAATCCTAGAATCGTCACAGCATCTTTGTTTGTACTAAGTTTCCCCAAGATTTATATGCTTTGATTGAATTATTTTAATTTTGTACTTTTAAAATGAAAAAAAAATATATAGAAAAGAAATAAGTTTAGTTAAATATTTAATCTCCCAATTAATCTTATAATTCGAAAAAAATTAAAAAAAAATTATATATATATATATATATATGATATTAGCCTTTTAAATTTATTATTTAGAGATTAAAATAATTTTGAAAATGTATTTTAATTTTCAAATTTTAATGTTTAGAAACTAAAAGTATTTTTGAAGTTTAAAATTAAATTTCTAATAGCATAATATTATTAAAATAATATACTAGTATGTTATTTTGGGTTTCGACCCTCTTTTAAAGGTTTATTCATTTACATCATCTTCTTTAAGAAACTCGAATTTTTAGTCCTCAAAAAGCAATGGCGTTAAATTTAATTCATTGATGATTATAGTCATTTTACTTCGACATATTTTCTTCACTCTAAGTTTGAAGTGTTTTCCATGTTTAAGAAATTCATGGCATATGTTAAGACTCGATGCCAAACAAAATTCAAATTTTTCGCTTTGATTTTGGCGGTGAATATATGTCTCATGAGTTTCAAGAATACCTTAAAAAAACAGTATTGTATCCCAACGTTCTTATCCTGATATTCCTCATCAAAATGAAGTTGTTGAATGCAAAAATTGTCACTTACTTGATGTGACTCGCAAATTACTTCTTCAAGCTTATATTTTATCCAAATTATGGGTGAAAGCTCCACTATTGTGTTTTTCAATCGTCTTCCTTCTACAATTATCGATTTTGACAATTCTTTCTTTCGTCTTTTAAAACCCACCATAATTATAGTATTTTACATACTTTTAGGTGTCCATGTTTTGTTCATTTACCTTTACTTGAAAGGCATAAGCTTGGGGAGGTAATCCAATATGCTTTTTTTGTATTGTCCCTTTAATAAGTGTTTTGTGTGTTATGATACTTCTAATCAACATTTTTGCATTTCCAAGAATGTGACATTTTTTATAGTCACTTATGTTTCCTTGCAAGGTTGTCAAACTCGCGAGTTTACGTAAACTTGTGAGAGTCTAGTAAACTCGTAAGAGTTTACTTTGCATGAAAAACAAATATAAATAACATCCTAATTCAAATAAGATAACAAAATTATATAAATTGAAATACATAAGTTCATAGAAATATTGTTTATAAAAATATAATGTAAAACATAATTTGAAATGTCAAAGTCTTTATGCCTAATCCTCTAATCCTCTAATAATGGCATCAACATCTCCATCATCATCCTCGTCTAACTCTTCCTCTGATGAATGTTGTGCATCCTCATTGGTCTTAAATGTTATGTTATCGAGATCAAGAGTATCTAGAGCAGGATCAGTTGTTGCTACATCTAAGTGAGCATTTTCACCATCATTTTCACCTTCAACTTGATCAATCTCAACAACATCATCTGCCTCTTCAGTTATCCATTCATCATCTGAATCAATGTCATCAAATGGAAGAGCTACAGTTTTTTGAATTTGTCTACTTTTCAACTTGGAGTTATACATCACATAAACTAAATCATTCATCTTTTTTTTATGCAAACGGTTCCTTCTCTTTGTATGAACCTAAAATGAAATATAATATTTTTATTGAAGCTATAAACATAATAAAGAAATTTATAAATTTAAAATAATTTAAAATACCATTTCAAATGAGCTCCAATTACGCTCTCATCCAGAAGAACTACAAGTCAAGCTTAGAATTCGAATAATAAATCTCTTCAACTCCGGAGTTCCATCACCAAACATGTCCCATCGTTCCCCAGGATTTAACTTTCTCCTACACTCCTTTGCATCTTTCATTCCAAAAATTCCTCTAGCATAATGAAATTCAACAATTTATAAATTAATTTTTCTTCTTTCTACCATATCTAGTATCAATCTTTTCATGCAAAAATCTAATCCTTCTTTCACCTCTCCACCATCATCACTCTAAAGTTAGGTTCATAGTGGAAATGGGGATTTAGAAAATAGGCAGCTGCATGCAAAGGTCTATGAAGTTGATTATCCCATCGAGCATCAATTATTCTCCAAACCTCTTCATAACTACATCAATTATGCTATATCAAAAATAATTTCACACATAAGTAATTAAACATTGAATGAGTAAAAGTTTGAAAATTTACCTCATTTTGATATTGTTAAAGCTAGACCTAATCTTCTCTTTTGCACAATCAATCTGTTCATAAATGAAACTCATTGCGGGTTTTCCATCTGAGTCTACAAATCTTAAGACCACCATAAGAGGGGCAGTAACTTTTAGGCATGTGGAGACATTCTTCCAGAACCGGCTATCTAATACCACATATTCTACTTTTCTGCCCTCTTGTGAAGTTCCAAACTTGCTTGTCTTCCACTCTTCAGAGCTAAACATGGTCAACAATGATGCCTTCAACTAATGAAGACAAGCAAGAGTTAAATAAGTTGTGGCAAATCTAGTCACACCCGGTCTTATCAAGTCTCTACCTTTAGTGAACTTTTTCAACAAGGAAATCAACATTGATCTTTCGTAAGTGGTAATCTTTCTTCCCTTCTTAATTGTCAATTCATGGACCTTTAAATTCTTTTCAAAATCTTCAAATATCAAATCAATGCAATGTGCTTTGCATGGATTCCAATACAATCTTTCCCTCTTTTGCATCAACAACTCTTCAACTGCCTTGAAATTTGAAGCATTATCAGTGAGAATTTTAACAACATTTTATTCTCCAACAAACTCACATCATCTAACATTTAGAAAACTTTATCAGTTGTTTTTGATATGTCTGAAGTGTCAAGTGAATAAAGCAAAGTTGTCCCTTTAGGACTACTCACCAAGAAGTTGCAAATAGAACGTCTTTTTCTACCTGTCCAACCATCAGACATAATTGTACATCCAGTTCTCTTCCACTCCTCCTTATAATCCTCAAGGATTTCATCCATTTCATTCACAGCTTGTTTCAACAGCTTCTCTCTAATGTCATGATAAGATGGTGGTTTGTATCCAACTCCATACTTACCAATCATTTCACACATCTTTGCAAATGTTGGATTTCTAATTACATTAAAAGGAATGACACTGGTGTAAAAGAATTCAGCCACTTGAGCATCAACTTCTTCTTTGTATACTTTTTTCATCATTTGATTTATAGTTGCTTGGACTCCCCCTTGCTAGTAATAACAACTTTTTGTTTTCCTTTAAAACCGAATACCTTGTGTCCTCCTTCAAGACTCTCACTTTCTTCCTCGTCTTCATCGATATTTATCTTTCTTTTCTTTAATGATGCATTCTTGGCTTCAACAACTATTTTTATCATCAAACTTTTTATTTCATCCGAAACAAAAGCATAAGGTTCAAAATCCTCCCTTGTTCCAGCAAGATGGTGTTTAAATCTAAATATACTTCCACTCACAATCTTTAAGCAATAGTTACATTTCATTTTTGTTCCATTAGCGTTAACGTCAAACCTATGTTTCCATCCAATATCATATCGATTTCCCAGAGCAATTTTACTTTTACTCTTAGTGGATGAAGATGTAGTTGTATTAATTTTCGTTGAATTTGATGAATTTCCAGACATGATGCTCTAAACTTTTTCACTAAAAAATCAATGGCAAAAGACACATTTAATATTAAATATTTTCTTTTACATGCTAAAATAATAAAAAAACACTATATTTACATAGTAATTTTTAGGCTTAATACCTATTTTGGTCCCTCGAAAGAAGGGTTGTGGTCAAATTCGTCCTACCTTTTTAAAAAAGTCAAAAAGGGTCCCAACTTGTGAAAAAACTGTTCAAGTTAATCTTTTTTGGTTACGACGTTAATTGATTAACGGTGAAGCTGCCACCCTGGACATAACAGAATAACTTGTCTATTATATGTGACTGCGTGGCTGTCTGAGGTTAAAATTGTGAAAAAAAAAATATAGATAACGTGGCAGTGGTTAAAAAAATAGGGGTTAGGGTTACAAAGAAATCGCGAATTGGGATTAAGCATTGTGGAGAAACTGGTGTTCAAATTGGGGTGTTCTTAAAGCTGAAATGTGAATAGGGAATTGGGGTGAGAGGTCCCATGGTGTTTCCATTGGGTTCCCGATTTTGTCCCTCCTAAGCATCTTAGTTTGATTCGGGAGCTGCGGGGAGAAACGCAAGAGTAAGCGAGTGATTGGAGAGATAGGAAAATTCAGAGTGTGATGGAAGAGGGAAGGAGAACCATATAGCTGATTGAGGCGTTGGGTGTGGGAGGGCAATTGAGATTTGAGTTTGACAATGTCTTCGTTGGCCAAATGGAGTTCGTAATCGATGATGACCAGCTTGTGTTCAGATTGGGTTTTGAGGTGGAGGAGGGTTTGGGGATCGTGGGGTGGGAGTTGAGGCGGGCGATGTCGTGGGGAGGGAAGCGGGAGGAGTCAGAGAAGTAGTGCTGGAGGCGAATGTCTTGGTCATGGCAGTCATTGTCGAGTAGCTCGTGGAGGAGCTCAAAGGCAGTGAGAGGTTTTTCTCTTCCAGGAGATCATTGACGAAAAAGATAACTTATTTACATACCTCTTCCTGTAATCATTGCAATTCCATATCTGAAAGCAAAAAGGGCGCACAAAAGCTCTCATCATTCCAAAGATTTCAAATTTGACATTAAATGTCAAACAATCCCAGAGATATAAATCAAAGATCAATATAATAAAAAAGCTAATTCAATTTTTTTTTGGTTTTTTGTGATAGGAGGAATGGAGAAAGAAAGCCACCTGTCACCAACAAAGGGATTCGACTAAGAAGTTCGACAAAACAAGAAAATAACGATTCTTTAGTAGTCCCTGGATATTTATCATGCTATTGATGACAATATTTTTACTATGATGGATGGTGTAGTGATAATCTTTTGCATGTTGTGATAAGATTGGGTGGTGCAGTTGCGGTTAAAGTTGCGTCCTGCAATGCTATGTTAACTGGGTTGGGAAGGCAGAGGGACACTCAGCACATGAATAACTGGGTTAGATTCAATTTACTTCTTTTTTCTAATTTAAATTTTACATGTCAATAAACTTAATACTGCCACACAATCACTTAACACTAACACGTCATTAACTTTAGTCCACGGGGGCAGCTGCAACATTAAATTCTTGACGCCGTTAGCGAAAAGGATTAACTTGGACAATTTTTTCAAAATGTGAGACCAATTATTACTTTTTTAAAAAAAAAGTAAGACGATTTTGAATACAACCCCTCCTTCGAGGGACCAAAATAGGTATTAAACCTAATTTTTATTATGATATGAGAACTTTATTTATATAATAAAAGTACTTTATAATAAAAACATTATAATGGTCACGATGTGATTCTATATATCTTTAATTATGACGATTTTCATTATAAAATCAAACATCATTTGTATAACAAAAATGTATTATGATAATAGTACAATGTACACATAAAATCATATACCATTAATATAATAAAATATTATAATAAAAGTACACACAGTGACATAATCAGGTCATGTCCTTCTTTAATCAAATTTAATTAAGTCACAGACTTTATATAATAAGTGGTGCCAACATGCAATAGTCACATCAAATCACTTTCTTTAATCAAATTAAAGATATAAAATTTTATAGTAAAAAATTTTTAGCACAGGTCATGACTTTTGAATCATTACTTATAATCACATCTAAAAACATAACTCCGGTAAAAGCATAACTCCAATAGGCTTTTGAAAAGAAAATTTTTTTACTCACCACCACCACACTGTGACGTCACAAGAGAACTAAGCTAGTCGACGATCAAGACGACAAACAAGGCGCAACCACGAGTAAGGCGGACGCCGAACAAGGCGCGACCATAAACAAGGCGAACAACACCACGAAACGTGACACCGACTACGACGGTGAGTGCGAACCAGGCCACCGGAGCGTGATCGCAAGATGGCGACCGAGAACGCTACAAACGGCGACTACGAATGCAGATAATGGTGGAGTAAATCACAATGAAGAACCTAATCAGCTCATTATATACTAATCTCAAGGAAATCTTCTTTGTTTGTTTTTCCCTTTTTGAACTCACCAAATCGCGGCAAAATCGTGATTTTATACAATTTTATCGAGTTTGCTAACGAGTCCAATGAGTTTACTTGGAAACCGAGTTTACTACCGAGTTAACCATGAGTAAGAACGCCAACTCGTACGAGTTACCGAGTTAACTTGCGACTTTGATAACCATGTTTCCTTGTCTTTCTCTTACTTTAAATGATGATGTTATTCTTCTCAGTTGTTCTACATTATCCTCATCTATAGAATGTTTCCAACTTGACATCTCATATATAGGACAATGTTGTTGACAAGTTTCTACTTCCAGCCTGACATCTCAGATGTATGTATGTATGTATGTATGTACATATGTATATATGTATGTATGTACGTATGTACGTATGTACGTACGTTGTTGACAAGTTTCTACTTCCAACCTAGCATCTCAAATGTATATATGTACGTATGAACATATGTATGTACGTATGTATGTATATAGGTATATACGTATATACGTATGTACGTACATACGTATGTATGTATGTTATGTAGAGAATAATCGCTTGAATACTTCCTCTCTCTGCTGAACGTCTTTCCACTTCTTGCTCTGGTAACCAATCGGTGTAGGGGTGACCTGTAGGCCTCTTTTGATTCAATAATGAGTAAAAGTGGGTTTACCTCAAAATTAGACCCCTATTTATAGAGTTTATAAGAATCTGACCAATTAATTTACCTCTTAATGATCATTAATACAAACTTTAACCACTCAACAGTAGCCGTTGGGATATTAATTGCGCCTTAACTCTGCTCAACAGTTGTCAGGATCGAGCGATCATAACATGTTTTCTAGCACGTCAACCGCTCGGTCCGTTCTCTCTAGTTTGTCCCTATACCTGATCAGTCAACTATAAGCTCATAGTAACATAGGCCCCCAAGCCTTAGGAAAATCTCAGATATTGCGTAAGTTTTTTAGGTCTTAACTGATCGGGTTTGGATTCTCTTATTTCATGGGTCATGACAACTCATCAATGATCATTTCCCTTTAGTATCTACAAAATGGCAGGAAGAGCGAAAGTCGAAGGGTCACGATTGTAAAAATGGACGGGAAAAGGTGAAAATGTAACGTCACGACGCCTGAACCGTCAAATCTTTTCCCTTTCAACGCTCCGAATGGGTTTGGTGAATCGCCTTTACTATCTATAAAAAATGGTAGGGTTACACCATTTTTTCACTTTTACCCTCGAGCTCTCTAGCAAATTGAGCGTTCTTCCTGCTCCTTCCTTCTAAAAAACCTCCAACCCTCTTCTTTTACGTAACCATGTCTTCTCAACATGCTTATTCTAACTCCATCGAAGGAGAAGACGAGGGGTATGCTGACAACAGAGTTGTTACGTCCTCCTCCACCACCTTGGGTGCCGTCGACGAGAGAAATTCCCCGTTGGCGACCAGGCCAGGCCATCGGGCAGTGAGGATTCCTCACGCATTCTTGAAGATAGCGACGCTGAACAAGTTGCCATCCCACATGGATTTCACCGGGGCCTGGGATGGAAGGCCTAGAAACTGGCCCACCATCACCGAAATTGGGCTCCTCGCGAGGTCAAGCAAATCGCTTCCTTCTTCCACTTTGGCCGTCCCATCAAAGAGCTGATTAGCGAAATTAGCTTAGTGAAAGCGGCCGAGGATGCAGACTATTTTAAAATAGTCGTCTGCCAAATTCCCGAGCGGGCATGTCACGGTCAAGAAGGATATGCCTCCCAGTTTTTCTACTCCTACTCCACACTGTTCAAGGATCTAAAACTCCTTCTTTCCTTTTTTGAGTTTCAGATTGACATTCTACAAGAACTCAATGTGACTCCTACCTAACTGCACCCGAACGGTTGAGTCTGCATGCAGACGTTCTCAGTCTATATATATATATATATATATATATATATATATATATATATATATATATATATATGGTGTCTAATGATTTGATACGAGCATATAAAGTTTTTGGGGATGTGGTTGTCTTAATACTACGTATCAGATTAATCGTTATGGTATGTCTCTTGGACTATGGGTTGGAGTTGATAATCATGGAAATTCTATTTTTTTGGCTGTGTTCTATTAAGGGACGAGAAGATACTTCTTTCACATGGGCTATAAAGGTAAGTTGTAATTATTTGTTGTTATTTTGTTTCTTAAATATTAACTTTTGTATTTTCATAATTTTTATTATTTGTTATATTTTTAGAGTTTTGTACGCATTGTCAAAGGGAAATGTCCATAAACAATTCTAACTGATCAAGACCATGCACTTAAAGAAGTTGTTTCAACAGAATTGCCAAATACAAAGTATGCCTTTTGCATATGGCATATTGTGACAAAGTTGCCAACTTGGTTTTCTTTCTTTTGGGTACAAAATATGATGACTTCATAACTGAGTTTTATAAGCTATATAATTTAGAATGTGCAAGTGATTTTGAACGACAACAGGATTTGATGGTTGGACGCTTTCATGTAAGTTATAACAGGCACATTGAGGCATTGTATTCTCATCGTCAATATTGGGCCTTAGCCTGTTTGAAAGAATTATTTTTCGTTGGGATGACAACAACCAGATGTTTAGAATCTATATATTCATATATTAAAAGATTATTGGATGTTAAAACGAGTTTGGTGGACTTTGTGAATCAAGTAAGAATACATTATTTTTTGGTGCTACAAGTTTTTTTTCTTCCTTTTTTATAATCAACTTATAAGTTTTTCATATTTCCTTTTTTAAGGTTGGAGTTGCTATGAACATTAGAAATCAAGCTGGAGAAGAGGCGAGAATGCGTCAAAAGTATCATAATCCTCCAATGAAAACGAGTTTTCCAATCAAGGAACATGCTGCATCCATACTCACACCGTATGCCTTTGAGTTACTTCAACACGAGATTGAGTTATCTACAAAATATTTAGCAAATGTGATTGACAATGACTCTTATTCGGTGCAACATCATACCAAACTTGATGGAAGTCATTCTGTAACTTGGATAAAGGAAAAAGATTCAATTCATTGTTCTTGTAAAGAATTTGAATTTTCTGGAATACTATGTAGACATGTTATTCAAGTGTTGTTGAAGAATGACTATTTTAGCATTCTCTAGAAGAATATCTTCCTTCTCGATGGATAAAAGAAAGCTCATTGATCCTACAATAAAGACACATAATCAACTCTAATGATAACTCCTCTATTGAGTTTCGATCACTCGTGCAATGTTTAGAAGTTAAATCTTTAAAGACCAAAGATCGAGTTGAAGTAGTTACTAAAGAATTAAAGAAAGTCATTCACTATTTAAAAAGTATGCCTGAAGTTCAAGAAAATTCAATTGATCTATAAAACGATGTTCTAAATGTTTATGAGTGTGATGTTGAAAATCCTATCACTTCTAAAATCAAGGCCAAAAGGAGGAGTTGAAACTACAAAGAAGTCTCGTCGTTGTCATTATCCTCACTGTGGAGGAACCGATCATGACTCATGAAATTGTCCAATTTAAAAAAAAAAAAGACTTATTGTTAGCTTCTCAATCATCTCCTAATAAATAATGCATAAAAGAAATATGTATTTTTATCTTTTAATTTTATTTTACAATCAAAGTGAACTAGCTTTTACTTTGTGTAATTTAGTCTTTTCCCTTAATGAAAACAAATGGAAACAAATAAAAAGGCTAGAGTATTTGGTGTTATGATATTAAAAGCATGTGGGTGTAACAACTTGTAAGCCAAACGCCCTGTTAAGGTTTTCTCAAAGTGCCCTTCTAAAATAATATGTATTAATTACTTCTAATATTCCACATTTTAACAAGATTTTACATTAAATCACCTACTACACGAATGCTATATGTGAAAAATTATAATAAAAAGTCTTATTTATTTTATGTAATCACATTCATTTATGAAAATTATATATTCCTAAAAATTATATATTGCTAAAAATATTATAAATAAAAATATTCTTAAAGTCATGGATGATAAATAACTACCTTTTATTTTTGTTTTTTTGTTTTAAAAAACAACTAATACAGGTGGGAACAACTACAAAGTCATGGATGATAAATAAATACCTTTTATTTTTTTATTTTAAATTAAATTTTAATATTATTAACCCTTAGATTTAAAATATTTTTTTTAATGAAGATTTTTTTAACCTAAAACTTAATATACTTTGCAAAAATATATTAACTAAAAAAAGACCTTACATAAATTAACAAACCCATATATATATATATATATATATATATATATATATATATTATTTTTTTTCTTTCTTTTTTTCTTCCATATTTTTGTGAATGCAATATTCTATAACTAGAAATTTAATGATACTAATTTGTAAAATTTAGATTTGTTAGTCAAGTTTAAATTAACTAAAATATATGTTCTATTTATCAATGTCCTTATTTTGACAAAACTAATCCATAATATATTTTAATGTATATATTAAAAAAATTGTATGTTTTTCATTATCAGGAAAAAAAAAAAGTGTACACACACCCAACCCATTCGTAATAAAAATATCCCTATGCACTTATACCTTTCTCTTTTATTAAGAAATTACTATCTTACTTAATTTTTTGTTTATCTTCTGACTTCTTGTAGAATGAATCAGACTTTCTCTCTTATCTTTCCTTATTTAACTTCATTTTTACTTTTCTTTTTATTTATAAAAAAAATGTAAAGAGAAACAAAGTTCTCACCTTCCCCCGTAAAAACAATAATATCATTTCTATAATAAAGTTATTAACTATGAACAATATAATAACAAAAATAACTTAAATAAGAAAAATGTATATATAGATATTTAAAACTTTAACTTATGAAAACCTAAATTTACACCTATTTGAATCCTTCTCAAACAAGTTGCATCCTTTGGTTGATGTAACTCTTTATTCCTTACTTAGAATCAAATCAGTTACTGGGTTTCCAAGACTTTGTTTGTAGTTATTTCAGTAGTTATCATGAGAAAATATTATTCTGATTAATTTGCTTCCTCTTAAAGGTTCATATGCTTCTCTTATTCAGCAGAATTTCTTCAATTACACTAAACCCTGAAAAACTCCCATTGCTTTAATGAAAAAAGAGAAACAAGGATTCATGATTACCCTGTACCCTAAAGTGAAATTTCTATACAAGTCCTAATATCAAAAAGCATTGTGACAAAATAAGCCATAGATAACTTTTTCCAGATTCTATACTTAAGAATAGCACACAGTTACATCATTTTTCAATTTGTGCACTGTAAAGGTAATCAGATTAACACTATTTGAAAAAGAAAAATGCACCTAGTAGTTTAACACTTCACATTATCCCAGATTTTGATAGTTCCTTCAAAGTATTGGCAATCTTGTCCTCTGTTGTTTCACTAATGCATGTCACAAGAGGACTCTCATTGGGTACAACGTCCTCTCTTTGGTAGCTTCCTGGACCTCTAAGTATTGCTTCTGAACCATTAGACACAACACCCTTCATGATAATGGTCTTGTGAGTTCCAGAAATCAACTCCTCATAATCCGTGTCACCAGTTTCTCCAAGAAAGACAAACATGTTTGCAACATTCAGCCCCCAACGGACAAAGAGATACCTAAGAAAATATCATCTTGTTTTTAGCAATTGTATAAAACATAGCTATCTGAGTAAATCATGCACACTAACACTTCATAATCCAAGTTTCTCTCTTGCAAGATGGGAAACTGTAGGAATAAGATTGAACCTAAAAAGTACCTAAATTCAGATTGTTTTGTACTGTGCCAACTTGATGAAATATTGTCTTAAAAATCAAATTAAGAAGTATGAACAGTTACATGAATGCATAACATAAAGCTCCCTAGATTGATTTCCAATACAAAATCTGCTTGAATGTTGTATGTAGTTTTAAGGGTTAAATTAGTTTAGTCCCTAAATTTTGATGTGAAATTAAAATTTTAAAAAATGAATGAAAATAGTCTTTTTAATTCAATTACATTAAATTTTCTTACTAATCAAACACGGTTCAGACTAAGATTTAAGTTGTTTACACCATTCAACACGTTTCCGCTTCAATGTCAAGTGGAATACGTGTTTGACAAGTAAAAAAAGTTAACATAAATGAGTTAAAAGGACTATATTCATTTATTTATAAAATCTATTTATAAAGTTTGAGCACGAAAATGTATCAAAGTTTAGAACATAGACGAATTCAATTCAAGCTTTACGTCAAAGTTCAGATATTAAAAGCATATTTAACCTTCCTAGCTTTAATGTAAGTAATTCATTTCTGTTACATTTCTTATAACAGGGAAGGACAAAAATTGTAGCTTACACATATTTGCAATGGCTTTGAGAGAACAGGATACGAAATGCTGTATTAAACAAATAATTGAATCCCCTCCAGCCTCATTTTCGAAGTTTTCTAACAGTACCTCACTCCAAAGTATTAAAAATAGATTTCTACAAACTCTCTTATCATGTATGCTAGTGTGAGACTCTTGAATCTGAAAGTGTTGAGTGATGAGTTATTACAGAATTGACTTTACTGCTTTTTATGAAATACTATTACCTGAGTGCCTGCGCTCTTGATGCAAGGAGTGGAATAACCTGCACACTAGATGAACCCCTGCAGTACATAGGATGACAACGTAGGCCTCGCATCCGAAGCTTTTGTCTCAAGTCATCAACTCTCTTTGCCTGACAAAGACAGTACAAGGATCACTTCAATCAATAAAACCAGTTTCCTTAACCACTGTCACTGCGAGTAAGTTTGAATGAACTTTTCTAAAGCCACTTCAAAGAGAAATTAAATAAGATTAGTTTATATACAAAGTAAAACTGACTTATGCATAAGTTAGCTAGTAGAAGTTATATCCAACTGATACATCAAAAACTGATTAATTTTTCTTATTATTCTCTCTTGAAGTACTTATGGAAAAGTTTCCACCAAACAGGCCCAATGCAAACACAGGTGAATTTCGTATACCTTAGTGAGATCCTTTACTTTGTATGATATGCAATGAGCATTGCTAGCTTTCAAATCTTCCTCAATGGGACTTGAAGGTTTTTTTTCACCTTCAGCAGTACTCATAAGATTCCAAATGGTTTTCCTTAGACCTTCACAACCCCAACGATAGTCAATATGCGCTTCATAATCTGGATCAGGCAAAAGCTTTCCATCTTCCGTGTAAGTACCGGGATAGTAAACTTCACTACCACTACTGCAAATCAAAACATCAAAATCATTTGCTTGAATGTTGCCCGATTTGAGGAACTCTACTGTTTCTAGCATTGGCATGGCTGTTGACAGAGCAAATCCAGAAACTCTTGCATTTTGAGGGTCTAATTGAGCAGCTTTAATGATCCTCTGCACTATCTGGATCATTGTCTGATCAGGAGCTCCTTTGTCATCATAGATATCAAGTGCTATAACGATCAACCTACGTCTTCTCCACAGAAGAGGATATTTCCCAGTTACATTTTCAGGCAACTTGTTAGTGTCATTTAAACTACCAGAATCTGGTTTTTTCATCTTGCTTAGGAGACGCTTAACTTGGTCTTGCGTGTCTGATCCGGATCCTAAACCTGCTAAGTCAGCATCAATAGAGAGTCTAAGGGACATGTCCTGCACATCCTTAAGTGAGTCATTGAAAGACTCTTCAGCATTTATATCATTCCCAGGAGTGTTAGTTTGCCATTGTGGATGCCTCATCCTGCAGGCAGCCACCCTTGTCAGATAAGTTCGGCAGTGTTCAGGCCACGAGAAAAGGTGTATGTTCTTCCAACCATTTTTCCTGCACTCATGCCACATGTTTTTATCTGACAACAGCTTTATCAATGCATCAGCAATTGCTTGCTGATCATGAGGATCCACAAGTAAACCATTGTTCAGGGCCTAACACATCAAAATGAGACATAATAAGTGGCTGCAAGTTTTTGACAAGAGATTTTTCCATTTGAATGTGAATTTTATGTTTTTCAATTCAATCTGAGACACTAATTCACCACATTGAATCATGTAGGATGGTGGTTCTTGCATGGACCAGTTAACTAAGATAAAATTTATTTTACCCTATGAATGTCCACTGGTCCCCCGTTTTTAGTGGCCACCATTGGAAGCCCATGTGCTGCTGCCTGCATGAGTTTGATCATGTTTAGAGATTAAAAAAAAAGGGAACATTGTACGATAAAAAGACCAAATTAGCTAGTTGGTTAAACTCTACCTCAATTAAAGTAAGACCAAAAGGTTCCACTAAAGCAGGATTGATGAAAACACCCTGATTAAAAATATAAATCATTAGCTGTTCATAATTGTTGAAATTCAAGTTATTGTTTCTGAATTGTGAAAATCTACTGACTTCATTATACCTTTGTTTTTGCGGCAAATCGGTATATCTCTGGAACATCAGATTGCTTGTGATGTTTAGGGTATGCCACTCGCCCATACAGATCATACTTATCAATCATTTTCAACACTGTTGTGAGCACACTGGCATTACCAGAAGACATCTCATCTATGTCATCCCTATTTCCCATTATGAGAACCTGTTTTGTGAACACATTAGTCTTTCCCAAGTACTTAACAATAGTTTCCTCTGAGAGGACAGATCGACTAAGTCAACTTACAAGGTTAGCAAGTTCTCTTAAGGGACGGCTTTCTCCATAGGCTTTTAAAAGAGTGGTTAAGTTCTTCTTTGGATCTGGCCTTGATAAGGCCAATATCACTGGCTTGTGAGGATTCCTAAAGAAACGCATCACCTGCACTAAACTGTAAATAGAAAGCCAGTAATATTGAAGGCAGATCCGGATTATCAGTTACTCACTTCTGACCAAATTGATGGCATTGCTTTTGGTGAAGACCCTTCAACACTTGCAGTAATCTGAAAAATCTCTCCATCAGCTTCAGGGCCATCTTCTTGGCTCATAACATTGCTAAAGTCCATTCCAGGAGGGATAACCTGCAGAAAGTTTAAACCATTAGTAAATAGCAAGCAATTCACCATGTTATTAGAAACAGTAGTAGTCTACTTAGGTGATGCAATTAGCTTACAGAAATACAACAAAACCGACATCATATCCATCCAGTGAAGAGATTTCTTCAAAATTTCTGAGTGAGATTAATAAGAACAGAATTTTATCTTACTTTTATTTTCTAAAAGTAATTATGAAGAAGTTTGTCCCAAACAACACCTAAGGTTATATCAGTAAGCAAATTACCGCCATCCTGGGCATGAATCGACCATGACAGTTCACACCACGCCTAGCGCGAGCTCGTAATACTTTCTCAAGCTTCACATCAAATCCATCATAAAGTCCCCACTGCTCCTCAATTTCTTGCTTTGTACTAGTGATAACAAGTTCTGCTGCATCCAGAGAAAGTTCTTCTGCCTCAATCCTCCTCATCATCTTGTATGTTGAATTGATATCTTCTTTTGATTGACGTCCCTGCTTAAGAAGTTGTTCAAGCTTGTTTCTTCCGAGTGAGTGGCCTGTCAGCACCATTGGTACATTCAAGGCACCTGAAAGAATTGCAGCACTGTCTCCAGCATCAGCATAATGTCCATGAATTACATATGGCCACACAGGTTGTCCCCCACCAACTTGTTCACCCAAGACTTTTGACATGTTGAGAATGTGAGCTAATGCTCCATCAACAAATTCTTGAATGTAAGGCCAAAGAAGTTCTTTCTGGAGGTACTTATTTCGTGGACCAAAGGGTATTCGTATGATATATGCACCACTGCTCTCCCCAATGTTATCATCATCATCTCCACCCACAGTTAGCATTTCTGTAGGCTCTCCATAGCTCCAGTCAATTTCAGGGGATGAGATTTGGCGTGTAAACAGATCAACTCTGTATACTCCAGGCATTTTTGCAAGTGCACGTGCAAGTTCTACCACATATTTAATCTGCCAAATGCATTGTTTCTAGCATTAAACGCCATTTAAAGGGAGTGACAAATATATTCTGTAGAAAGTTAGTGATTTAGGTCTGTAAGAATGTGAAGAACCTGTCCACCAGTATCAGAATCTCGACCAAGCTCCATGTTTTCTCCTCGAACCAATCCGTGCAAGCTGTGAAATAAAAGAATAAGGTTATAGCAACCATTGCATTTACATATGCCTCTAGAGTTAATTTCTTGAAACATTTCTCAACCGTAGTGTTTAGAAAAATGAGACTATCTTCAAAACAGATGCTTAAAACTCATAGAAGGCATGTGGTTTCTCTCTAAATTCTTGATAGTAAATGCTCGGCAATGCAATTCCAATACACCCCCTACCCCTTAGTATTTGTCAATGATATTGATCCTCTGATAGTCCCCAACAACATTTTCCATTATGCAGAACCAGTACAAAAATTTAAGTGCAGGTAAAAAGAACATTATGATTGTTTTATGACAGCTGGTGGAACTTCAGAAATGACTCATTGGCTGAACTCTTATCATTGTTATCATCTGAATTAAGCACCACCAGCATCTGAAGCAAAATAAACTATCTTCCCGATGACTGATAATGGAAATAAATATGAATCTGTCTTCCACTATGATCAATCAATGAGTAATTCAGATGACTGAGAAATTGTCTATTTGTTACCAAAAATGTTAATTGGTGGTATACCTTAAGAGGACAACATAGAGCTTCTTTTCCTTTTTGTCATCAGACCATACTTCCAAGTTGGAAATCTGACGCTGGATTTTTTCCTTTGGGGTCTCACTTTGCATCATCTCTCCGATACCATCGCCTTTTTCTCCTTCTGACAAGTCTTCAGACATGTCCTCTGTTGCTTCTCTGCGACCTTGTTCTCTCTCCCATCTTCGGTGTGCCACCCTCTGGGATTCCTCCCATTCCAACTACACAAACCACACTAGCGTTGCTTATTATGATCTTGCATACAGTAACTCTATAGTACATGATAGTTCCCTCAACTATGTTAGGGGAAGGACCAAGCATAGTGAATTGAACACTTAAAACAAACAGTTCACACTATCCTAGATAGAAAACTCCCTTCTCTGTCTTGAACTGAAAAAAAAAGCAACAATCATTGCTAGTGGGGCACAGCTTAGATAAATAAATTGTGTTGTATTTCCAAACAAAAAGGAAATGTCACTTTAATGCAGTGTGCACAAATATCAGTCAAGAAAAACACAATTTTTCATGCAAAATGGTACCGTATTTCTTTATTTGATATTGGCATTGATTGATCATGCCATCAAAATTGGAATCCAAAAAGAAAAACACATCATTGGATTCACCAATAGATTCTGCTTTCATGAAACTTCTTCGAAATCACATCAACCTTACAATTCATATATCCAAATTCAAATGAATTCTTTTTCATTCAAACCAAACTAACTTAAAGAAGAACCTGTTTTTTCTTGCGAGTGAGGTGCCAAATGCGCCAGCACATGTTCTCCAACCTTGAACTCCTCTCCCTGGTGTTCCTGGTGGCAACCACCTTGATCCAAGTCCGATACAGATCAGATTCATCAACACTTGTCACCACCTCTTCCACAAAGTACTTGGTGGGGTTGAAATGCCCCCCATCTCTGAGAGTCACAGGTGCAGGCTTTTGCTCCTCAATGGTCGGTGCCCCAGTTGAAAGTATGGCCTCCAAGTACCCATTAATCCATTCATTCCCCGCCATCACCGCTTTCCCGCTGTTTTTCTCAAGAAAATGATGAGAAACCAAGAAAACAAAAACCAGGGTCTTTTGATATTTCTAACAACGTAGATACTGTCAACCAAATTATCTCCTAAAGAAGATGTGTATAGGAAGGAAAAAGAAAGTGGCTTGAAGAAAATTATCTGAGAAAGGAACTTGAAACAAGAATATATGACATATGTACAGTGGTTATAAGTCCAACATGGTTTCTTGGATATTAAGTAAGCATGAGAAGTGAAAAACATGAGAAATGTGTCATCTGCTACGTTAAGGCCTAAAGGGGGGAGTTGGTGTTGTGTTTTTCTGTT
Organism: Vigna mungo; assembly: GCA_036885675.1. Classification (NCBI taxonomy): domain Eukaryota; kingdom Viridiplantae; phylum Streptophyta; class Magnoliopsida; order Fabales; family Fabaceae; genus Vigna; species Vigna mungo. The sequence continues at coordinate 29,969,077 of CP144691.1, forward strand.
ATTGTCATGTGAGAGTTTGTATCATTCATTCATTTGGATGCTGAGAGAGAAAAAGTGTGTTTGTGTGTTTGTGTGTGTTGAGGTGTTGCATGGGGTAGAACGAGAAAAAGGGGTGTGTTGTGATTGGTGAAGAAGGGTTCAAAGATAGAGTCTATAGTTGTGTTGGGAGAATCACGAGAAGGGTTGGATGGGAAGAGATGGTTAGAAGTTAGGAAGGGGTGGAGGAGAAGGAGATGGCAAAGGTGAGGGAGCCACGTGGCAGGGAATGGTGGGCCAGAGACATGCACACGTGTAGAGTCAGAAGAAAAATTTGGGTCTGATGTATCAATATGATTCTTATTAATAGGAATTATTTAAACATATTATATATTTTTTTGGATAACTTTTTTTAAGAATATTATACATTAGTATTTAGTCATCTATTATCTATCTATGAAGAGGTTTGTTATGCTTTCTCCTTACAGTAATTCTTTTATGGTCCCAATGAAAATTAATTATTTTATTTATAAAAACAAATAATTATGTTTAAGTATGATAATGGATAATAATTTCGGCATGATAATTAAATATTTAAGTACAAGGTGGAAAGTAACTTATAAGAAAAATATTTCCTTATCTCATGGGCAATGTGTTGATTTAAGAATATTAGAATGATTTAATATTGTGTGTTATAGCATGGAAGTCAAAGCAATAAAGGATATATTTGAAATCATAATTTTGAAGTTTGAGTAAAACAAATTGAAGCAATTTTATCAATGAAGAGGTTGTTAAAGTCTTGATAAGTGATGAAAGTATATATAGAATTTTAGTAGTTATGAGAGTGGTCCATGCTCAAATTTATAACATATTATTCAAATATTGATGAAATGATAAAAAAAAATGTTTATGAAATTTATTGAACGAAATTAACAAGTCACGCCGAAGTTTTTAGATAAGTTTCAAGTTTTCACCATTCTTGAGTGAGAGTTTAAGTGAGGAAAATGCTTAATTAATTCACTATTATTTATAGATGAATAATTAAGCTGTGAGAGGAAATTAAATAAGAAGGATGTCACATATTTTTTTCCTTTAGAATTGATATACTCAAACAATATAATATTATGCAAACGAGAAAGTTTTTCTTTATTTAAGTGGCCAAATAGGGAGATGATATTAATATTCACCGTAACATTGACATATCAATGAAGTTGATAAGCCTATATTTAAAATTATTAATAATGATCATGAAATGTATACGATATATGAGGACCTTTTTATGAGTGTATTGTCGCTTTTGAGTGTGTTTATAGGTATATAAGAAGATATAGAACTTCTTCAAGTAGAAATATTAACTAATTATGACAAAAGAGAGATTAATAATGATATGATTCGGCATATAAGACACTAAGTGGTGAAAAATGAAAGTAAATTATTATATAAGACTTTTTTTTCTCCGTAAAAAGAAAGAATCACCTTGACACAAGTAAATAAATTGATATATGTATTAAGAGTGTTTTTAATGAATAATATATTTATTTTTTAAAACATATTTAATATAATTTTTTGAAAAACATTGAGTATAACCGTTTTAAAACCCTAACCGTTTTATTAATACTATAGTGAAACACATGAGATAGGTGGATGTGTTTTCACATTTTTTTATGATAATAAAAAATAATAAAAATATTATTATTATTATAATTATAAAATTAAAATATTTTTGACAATTTTATTATAAATAATTTTTATTTATTTTTTAAGTAGTTTTATAATTTAAAAATAATTAAGTTTAAATACCAGTATTGAAAAAAGTTAAACTTAAATAATTACTTAAAAAAGTAAAATTGATAAAATAGTTATTTTAATTTAAAAAATATTTATTAAAATGGTAAAATTAAAAAAAACACGTGGACCAAAAAGAGAATCCTGGGTATTCATGTAATTAAGAATTCATGTATTATTGGATAGAAGTAATAATAATATAATTTATTACATATGCTTTTATATATATATATATATATTAAATACATTAATTTTATTCTAATAATACGAAGAAAATGGGCCATCCTCGTATATTTTTAAAATTTAACATCTATGTTTTTAAAAGAACATTTGAGTTCTATCCTTTCGTATTATATTACATAGAGAGGGATATTATTTATTGAGAAAAAAAAATACGGTGTTTATTTCTGTAAATATATCGAAGTCATCTTTATTTAAGAAGCATGTTTAAGTCATCTACCATAATATTCAGTGATCGGTTTGTCAATAGAGAAAAAAAAATACAAAAGTAAATGGACAAAATACTAGAAAAAGAATAACATAAACTTAATGTTTTAGTTTGAAAAAAAAAGAAGAAGGAAAAATAGACAAAAAGGGTTTTATTTTCTCTTATTTAAATTCATGTACATGAAGAGTGAAGAAAGATGAAAAAATGGGAATGGACCATATTCTGCTGAGGAGGTTCTTTCTTGTTGGCATGTGCAAGTAGCAAGAAAGTACAGAATATTTGAGAAGTATTTTTGTTCCTTTTCTCATAAGAGTTTTATAGCCGTTGGATAGAAAAAAAGAAAAAGAAAATATAATAAGGCTAATTCTATGTAGAAGAACTTTTCTTTTTCTTCTTTTATTATATTTACTTATGAATCAATATAAAAAAAAATGTTTTCTCGAAGATATATTACGGTTTAACAAAATTGTTCTATGTAGAATATATTTATACATATAAGAAAAATTAAAGGAATTTATAGTTGGAGTGAGACTTGTGTATCTTAATGTATTAAAGTTTAATTTTTTTAACAATTTATATTTTTTTTAACACATGAATAATGTATTATACTTCCAATCATTGCATGAGGATCTTTTGTATGAGAAATAAAGATTTCATGTTGGACCTACGTAATCATTATCAACAACATATAAAATGTTTGACTTTGACGTGTTTAAAGGTTTAGTCACATTCATTTATTTGAGCGAAAGAAAGTTCACTTTTAATAGTGTATTGGAATAAACAATTCAATTAAACGTTTCTTCAACACCAATCTTTTGTTATATGAAAATATATATTGTAAATTTAAGCGTAAATTACTAATTTGATATGCCAATCTTATTTTTACTAAATATTGACATGCCTATTTATTTAATTAGTTTAATTTATAGTTTTGTATTAGAAATGAATAATTTTTTTTTAATTTTAATTAATACAATGTTATTCTTCATTCAATTGTGTAAAATGTCGACTTTTTTTTTTTGAGGGACACAATAAGACAATAACACGTAGTTTTAGGTGTAGGACACCTTTGTTAATATAAATTCAAATGATGTTGGCAGAAATGATAACGTTATACTAATTTTGAAATTAAGAGATTAATTCAAAATTTCAATTATTGAGAAACCAAATTGAATTATCTAAAAAACACATGCACGACATTGATAATTTAGCATAAATTTCATTGTAGAATAAATAAAAATAATAATATTTTGGCTATATATATTAAGAAAATTAATAAAATAAACGGGAAAACTTAGGAAAATTATGTTCTTTTTTTCATTTAAATAAGTTGGTTATAAATTTTGTAATACTTCCTAAGAATTTTATTTTAGATAGTTCCTAACAAGTAACGGATCTTATTTACTAATATTAAAGTATACAAATTGAAATTATTCCCTAAATTAGTTGGTTAAAATTATACTTAATTTCGAATTGTAGGACAATATCACAATCTATGTTAATAGTGGTGATGGTTGGGTTAATTAATAACATGCTATTCAATAATTATCAAATACAATCCTATGCAACTTGTTCACAATAAAGAGAATATGTATAATTAAAAAGAAGAACAATTATCTTGGATTAACGTTTGGGGATAAATTTTGCCGATAAAAAAAAACGGAGATAAATTATTCCAAACTCAAGATATAAAATAGAATAACGCTTATTTCTTTTAAATTATACTTTTATTTTGTTTTTTACACATATACACAAAGAAATAGTTAATCTTCAAAAAACAAGAATTATTTATGAGAGAATGGCAAGTATTTAATGAGAAGATAATAAAAAGTTTATATCTAATTAAAGTGATTTATTCCCTTTAAGCCTTAATTTAAAATCTAATGAGACAGAACGCACATTTCTAAAATTTGTTTCCACTTTGTAATTAAAAAATGTACTGAAAGAAAGAAAGAAAGAAAGAAGACTCACCACCAATTATCTTTCTTCTTCTATATAATTTCTTTTATTTTTAAATATTTAAAAAACTCAGAATGAAATAAATTTTTATTGTAGCTAAAAAACATGTATCATTTCATCGTCCGGAATGGTGATTAAACCCTTCTAATATAATCTATAATCTATTTCACATACATAATTATTAAACTATACGTATAGTAATTAATCAATTGTTAAAATAATTTGGACACTTAACCTGGAGGTGAAAATTCCACTATATACAGTATTACTTTATTACACATTTATGATGATTATATATATTTATACTAATTACAGCAGTCACCATCAATCATATAAAGGTGAATTGAATGATTAAATGTCCTTATGTTGATCTATTTGTGGGGACATGATGTGATTGTTTGTGACACATGGACCTCATCCTACAAGTTAAAGTTGTGAACACCACCATCAACCAAACATTATCTCTTGTCATATTTTCCTTAAAAGTTTTGAACCCTTTTAACTAGGTTGTGTTTTTGAACCAGAAATATTGATTATATTTGCCCTAATGTTGTTAAATTAGTCATATTCATGAGATATCCACAACACACTTTTCCATCAGCACAAGCCAATAAAGATGACTCATCTCTATAAAAATAGGCAGACTCGTCATTCATTTCGGATTTTATTGCTCATTTTGAGGCTTATAAAATTTTGTAGGGTATGGATAAATATCAATATTCTCTTTCATTTGTGTTTGGTTTTTAATTTTTCAGGTTTTCTCCTTCCCTTCATCATGTTCTTGTCCTTCTCCAAAAATGGTTCTAAGAGACGACTTGCCAGAAAAAAAATAGTTTGAAGCTGAGGGTCATCTCAGATCTCTCTCTCTTTTCTCACACCAATTACATACACAAACATTATTCTTAAAAAAATTATTTTAAAATCCAAAAGTTAGTGATACGTGTAACATCTCAATAAATATATATATATATATATATATATATATATATATATATATATATTAATTATTGTAGAAGTTAATAGAAATAATAATAAAGAACAGTGAAGAGGAACAAGTAAAAGAAAAGGAAACACATAATATTATAGAGGTTGAAACTGTACAAAGTAAAGAAGTTTGAGTTACATTTACATCACCAGACCAAACGCTCTTGATACAGTACATGACCTATAGTCATTACAAAAGAATTTCCTAGGTCGAATGGTTATCTATACAAGTCAACTTTAAAATCTATTCTAAGGGCCAGAAGGTCCTACACATCTTTCAGGCATGACGTCCAGGGGTTGCTCTACTTGCAAGGCATCTTCCAAAGTTTCTTCTTAAGCACCCTCTGCTCACACCCAAAGAGGATGGTCATTGCAGTGAAGAGAACCAACCGAACGGTCGAATACCGAACGACAACATGACCAAGATAAATAGATAAGGGTAAGCTTATGTAAATTTAATTAATCATTTCTAACATACAGATATACATGCAAACCAAACAACACATTAATTCATATAAACCGAACATTTTATTATTTAACCAACATATTAGACACTGTCCGGACGGTATGACTATGTATGCTCGCCGCTCTTTGCACCCAGGTGGACCTGGCTGGGATACACTCAACAGACCGCCACCCGAGGTTAGTCTAGTGGAACCACCTCGGTATAGAAATACCCTGAGGCTAAAGGATCTCCTGCCATTCCCACGCATGAATTACCCTTCTCTACTTGAGAAGGCGTAGTCACGGAATATCAGGATGGAGTCAGAACCTGAGCCTTAGCCATGGTCATACTATACCAATCCTCATCAATCATGAGACATTCCTCCTTGGAAGTCTCTTATAAAAACAATCCAAAACCGAATGGTAAATTAATAGATCATGGAAAAATGAAATAAACTAATGCAAGGAGAACTAGATGAAAGGATCAAAGGAAAACTCAATAATGAATACAAGGAGTACTTGCTCAATGATCACCAGAATGAAGAAATTATTAGAAGATAAACCATGAAGCAAAGAGGACTTAATAAACTCAACTGGGAGAAAAGATCAATATAACTCAACAATGGATGTTTAGTTGAACTAGTTAAAGAATACCGGACGGTTATGAGAAACTGAACGGAAAGGTCAAGAGAAATTTCAACAATGAAAGACAACGAATTAAATCAAAGAAGAACTAGCTTAGTCAACGGATTTAGTCAACGGATTTAGTCAACGAATTTAGTCAACGAACATTTTTAAACAAGAAGTTCTCTTCAATAAGGGGAGTGCCAGTATCAGACCGGACACTTCTTGAGAAATCAAGTGTCAGTGTAAGACTGAACACTTTCCAAATCTTAATATGATAAACCGGACGTTTTAGGAGTTTAAGTACTGGTATAAGACCTAGTACTTATAAGGAGATAATCATTATCATAAACCGAACGTTTAGTGTAAGACCGAACGTTCCCGAAGGTTAATGTATGAACGAATACTCAGTCTATGACCAAGTAATTCTCTGCCGGATGTTCCGTGTAAGACGGCGTTCAGTGTAAGACTTGAACAATCCGGACGGCTAATTAAAAATCCAATTTAGGTTCAGTAATATGAGACCAGGTCAGAGGTTTTCAGGGGAAACTGAACGGTCCTAATGACCTTTCGGCTATAAATTCAGAATTTTACTAAGTTATATACATGTAGACAATCTCCTACCCAAAATCAGACATGCAATATACTAAACAACATACCATACTTTCATATTTAATCCAAATCATACAACATCAATCACATGCTCACACCATCATGCATTAATTCATAAAACATACTCATAATTAAATTTATTATAAGCTTCCCTTACCTCTATTCCAAACTAAACTTCTAAGTCTTGGGCAGCAACTACTTCTAAGGCTTTCAAAGTCCAAAGTGCTCCAAACCAGATTCTGGTCAGTGAAATGGGAAGGTCTTGACGCCAGGAAGATTTAGTCTAAAAGGGGTGAGGTGGTCGGAGGAAGAGAAAGTGTTAGAAATCTAGAGAGAAGTTGGAAGTTCTAGAGAGAAGGAGGAGAAAATGGAGTTTTCTGAAAGGTTGAGTTTTGAGGAAGAAGAAAGTTGCATGCAGAAAGGTGGTAAGGTTTAAAAAAGAAACCCACCTTAAATATGGCCTCCAATCCGGATGGTCGGCCATTAGCCATCTGCCACATGGCTTCCACTATCAGGAGATCTCCATTCCCTTGCCGCCGGACGCTTCTCGAGGTTGGGGAATTTAATGCATGGAAAATCCTGTCTGCCACTCAATCCAAGGGAGCTGACATGGTGACAGGTGGACGAGACTGAGAATTGCATTAAATATGGGGTGCTACAATACGGGGAACACCCACTTTTTTTTTTTTTATAATACATATAAATAATTTTTATTTTTATTTTTATTTTCTTAATAACTAAGAATAAATTAAAACTTTAATAATATTAAATTATCTTTTCAAAATATTGAAATCTTTAAAATGATAAATTAACTTTCTTATGTAATTTAGTTAAGTTTTTCTAGTAAATTTTTTTTACTTGCCTAAGATTTTATCATACTTTCTTTAGGATCTCTTACAAAAAAAAAGTTGACACTACACATATTTTTTTTTCTAACCCTTTATTATATTGTTACTCTTATTATTTATTATTATTATTATTTTATATTATATGATATATTAGAGTCATCAAAATGAGTCACAATCCACATACCAACCCGACTCATCACAGGTTCTGAGTTGAGTTTGAAAAAATTATATATTTTTTTTATGCGGATCAGATTTCAACCCGGCTCATGCGAGTTGAACCTGTAATGGACTGGATTGACCCACAAACCCACCTATCTAATTTTATTTTATTAGAAAAAAAGTTGACACTACACATATGTTTTTTTTATGCTAACCCTTTATTATATTATTACTCTTATTATTTATTATTATTATTTTAAACTATATGATATATGACCTTTTTGTTATTTAGCCAGTTGTGCCATGATAATTATACTAATTCATACATTTTTTTTCATTACAATTAAGATAAATTATTATGTGTTTCGGTTGATATTTTTTGTGGGACCGAAAGACTAACCTAGCGGACGCGACTTTATCACTTTCTGATGCTTGGATTGACTGAATCGCATGCTTTCCTTAGATCTTGACCGCTCGTTTTCTTTCACCCTTGACCGTTTGGTGATCTTCAAGCTTTGACCGGGGGGGAGGTACCTGCAATGACACTCCGACGCTCAAGTTAGGAGCGGTTTGATGAACCTCGGTTCATTATTAAGTATAGAATATTTGTGAATGTGATTGGAGAGTGATTTGAAGGTGATTGGAAGTACCTGGCTTGTGGCCTTGGCTCTCCATTTATAATTTGTCTTATGGACCTTAAACTGATATAAGCGCAACAAAATATAAACAGAATAAAATATAAACAGAATATAATATAAACAGACTTACCTAAAAATCTTATTAGTTGCTAAATATCTTTAGATATTCTTGATTATTTTATATCTATAATAAGATATTAACCGATTGGCTATTCTTCATAACCGCTCATCCCGGATACCATATCGTACATTATCCCCCCAAGTCCGAGTTAAGCGTTAGGCTTTAGTCATGGTTAACTGTAGGACTTATGAGTTTTAGGGAGGTTGTTTTCGTTGTGTTGTAAGGCCGGATGACCAAATACCTGAGGTCGAATGGTTGAATGTTTGTTAGGCCGAATGGTCGAGAATCTTCGAAGCCGAATGGATGAATGCCTGTGAGTGAGTGTTCATTGGGAAAATGCCTTTGTCATTCGGATGATAGCTCCTGGGGGACTGTCTTTGATTTATAGTCCATGAGGAACTGTATTTGATTTATAGTCCATGGGGGACTGTATTTGATTTATAGTCCATGGGGGACTGTATTTGATTTATAGTCCATGGGGGACTGTATTTGATTTATAGTCCATAGGGGACTGTATTTGATTTATAGTCCATGGGGGACTGTATTTGATTTATAGTCCATGGGGGACTGTATTTGATTTATAGTCCATGGGGGACTGTATTTGATTTATAGTCCATGGGGGACTGTCTCTGATTTATAGTCCATGGGGGACTGTCTCTGATTTATAGTCCATGGGGGACTGTCTCTGATTTATAGTCCATTGGAGACTGTCTCTGATTTATAGTCCATGGGGGACTGTCTTTGATTTATAGTCCATGGGGGACTGTCTTTTGCCCTGCAAGGCCGATTGGTCGAACACATATGGGGTCGAATGATTGAATACATGTGAGGCCGAACGGCCGAACATCTGTGAGGCCGAATGGCCGAGCACCTATGAGACCGAATGGTCGATTACCTGTAAAGCCGAACAACTGAATACTTGGGAGGCCGAATAGTTGAATTCCTTTGAGCCGAATACATGCCGGGATTGAAATTTCTTTTTCACATAAATCACATATTATGTATCATTGATATGTAATCTCGTTCACTTTTTGAATGTTTAGATAGCATGAGACAGACTATCTGCCTTTGACATGACCGACGCAAAAGGCATCTTTTCTCGATCTCTAAAGCATGATAAAATAAAGTGGAATCAAGTAAATGTTGCGCGAGCTTTGCACATTATCTAATCACATAATTATAAAACTACGTTTTGTTGAAATTATATATTATATTGTTATATTATAAAACAAGTGCGTCAGCATATAAAATGTTACTATATTATTAATTATATATATCTTTTATGTGAAACAAATGTGTCAGTATACGTTCCATATATATGCCATATATATGCCATATATATATATATATATAACTTACATGAAATAGTATCATAATATATGTTTTTAATATGCCATATATAGTATAATATATAATATATGTTTCTAATCTGTACACAAAATAGTGGTTGCAATTCTCAGGCTTTTTCTGCGGTTTATTGTTGAATTAATATTCTAAAGAATACAGTTTTGTTATTATTTTATTTTCATAAGAGATATTCATATTTTAAAAATACTTATCTTGTTGACGAGACTCCATGTAGAGATCATGACCCATGTTTTGTTGAAAATTCCTGGTGTTGATCCTCAAGCAGCGATGTTGATATCGAGCGCTTGTCTTGGTTCCTCGTGGCTTTCAATGGGATGCCCCTGGCCCCACGGTGGGCGCCAAAATGTTTCGGTTGATATTTTTTGTGGGACCGAAAGACTAACCTGGCGGACGCGGCTTTATCACTTTCTGATGCTTGGATTGACTGGATCGCTTGTTTTCCTTGGATCTTGACCGCTCGTTCTCTTTCACCCTTGACCGTTCGGTGATCTTTAAGCTTTGACCGGGGGAGGTACCTGCAATGACACTCCAACGCTTAAGTTAGGAGCGGTTCGATGAACCTCGGTTCATTATTGAGTATAGAATATTTGTGAATGTGATTGGAGAGTGATTTGAAGGTGATTGGAAGTACCTGGCTTGTGGCCTTGACTCTCTATTTATAATTTGTCTTATTAACCTTAAACTGATATAAGCGCAATAAAATATAAACAGAATAAAATATAAACAGACTTACCTAAAAATTTTATTAGTTGCTAAATATCTTTAGGTATTCTTGATTATTTTATATCTTTAATAAGATATTAACTGATTGGCTATTCTTCATAACTGCTCGTCCCAGATATTATACCGTACATTATGATTTAAGTTATTATTTTGAAATGTCAGTTTGCGAAATCTATATTCCAATAAGCTACTTGATGTAACCACGCCAATAAAGTTTTCCCCAAACTAAATTAAAAAATATATAAAATAACGAGGTGTTCAACTGTTTGTTTAAGTTTCAACATTAAAGAAAGAAAAAGAGAAGAATAATAAAACAAGTAGATGAAGGAAGAGATGAACGACAATTGTAACCCATATTTATTTTAGTACAGATCTTCCATTTTAAAAAAGCTATAGTGATGTTTATGTTGAGTTTAAAGATTATAATTTTAAATAATAATTTCATTATTCTTTTATATTTTAAATAATTTTTTCTATTTTTCTAACTTAAAATTTTTTCAATAGTCAAAACTATGAGTTTGAAAACTTCGTAACTTTTTTTTTTAAAACATATTACTTAAGTGACATGGTGGTTGTTCAGGTGATATTTTGTAACAGTATATAAAAATAAATTTAGAATCATAGAGGATCATGCGTAAACTTCGAGGTATTCAAGTGGTGAAGGTATCGCTTGAGTGCGATCAAAGTAATGAAGGAAGCTCCAAAACTTGTTGAAAGAAATCCATAAAGTATTATGAAAACACTTAAAGAAGTAAAGGAGTATGACACTTGAAAAGAGTAAAAAGGGCGTACAACTACCCTTGGCAGTATACTTATATCTTGCAGTTAGCGAAAATCGTAAAAGTACATCCTTGAAGTTGGCGAGTGAATCCATACTTACAATAAGGGGTCTTACTCAAGGATGCCTAAAATGGTTCTTGCATTGATTAATCGAGTATGAAAGGTGGGAAACATTCAGGAATATACTAGCTCTGAGAATCCATTTAGTATTGGCCTAGCTGAAACTTATGGGACCCTCGGTCAATGTTGTGAGCCAAGGAGAAGGAAGATGTTACACTGTTTACCGGTGTCGTATGTATGCTTCGTTTCTCGCATGAGTAAGGGCGCTTTGAATGCCATATGTCCCCTAGGAACTACTGCAGTTAAACTAAAGATGAAAGGGGCAAATGAATGAACGCAGCTCTATGCAGGCTCAGAAGAGGAAAAGTTTAAATGGCGTGTCTCGTGGCAGCAAATATCATGTATCGTATGCCGTTGCGGGAATTACCCTAATGTCCCCTTCATGGGTATCCCTTGTTATGTGTGTGTCAACGAAAGAAAAAAACAAAAACAAAACAAGAAAAAAGAGAAAAACGAAACCAAGAAAAAAGGGAAAAAGAAAAAAAAAAACAATTTGGGTATCCTATGAGATGGTCGCCAACACCTGCATCTCTTGCCACATTGCATACCTTCTGAGGAAGGAACCTTTACTGAAATGTTTCATGTTAGGGACGCTTGGGGCAACCCTGTTCGCTTGGAGAGAGGCCCAAGATCATGAACCGTTAATGAAAAATTCCCTTAGCCAATGAATCGCATAAAGGGTTAAGACAATCAAGTTGTCACTCAAGTTAATTTGTCCTTACCCAAATTGTGAAAAACAATTTCACAATGCTGAACAACGTATGAAAGTAGAAGTGGCGAAGATGGAGAAGGAATGTTGGCATCGAGCTAAAAAGACATCCAAAAACTGGTGTTTCAAATGAAATAGTATGTCGTTGAACAAGGGCGAGTCATAGAGTTGGAAGAAAAGTTTCTCACAACTAGATTCCTTTGCTAATGAGCCCTTGAATGCGTTCCTAAGTTATTAGCTGATGTTGAGCCTGCAGTATCGATCTCTAACCTCTTAAGAGAAACATTCCTCAATTGCTGCAAGAAACCAATGGAAAAAATGAAGGATCTGATGGATAAGGCCCCAGGATAGTTGACCAAGACTTCCTATGCCTCACATTTTGGGAACATCGGAATGACAAGCCACCCTATTGACTCTTTTTCGTGTTAATTTCCAGATTATACTTGGGCAATGTTTTCACAGCTTTATAATTTTTGGCTAGAGAATTTGAACTACGTTATCTTTTCTTTTTCTTTTCATTTTAATTTTCTTTTTCTTAATTTGTTTTATCTCATAAAATTAAAAGAAAAAGTTAAAAAAAAAAACTAAAAATACAGCTAAGTCTCCAAGACACCCTAAAAGGCACGAACCAGTGGCAAAATCATGGAGAACCAAGGAGAAGTTCAAGAGGAGATGAAAGCCGATATCCAACAACTGAAGGAACGAAAGAGCTAAATCCTAGAAGCCCTGACTGCCTTACAAGGCCCTGTAGATTCGTGCGCATCGCGATCGCAACAAAGAGTATCAGGGGCGCAAACTTTCCTCCTTATGGTCTTCCTCCGAATTACACTCCACCCTTAGGAGCAGACTTGGGACATGTCAACACTCAAAAGGTCGAAGATAACGCAGTTGAAATAGAAGACGAGCTTGGGGCAGCCACTGCCATAATTCATGGGGAGACAACCCAGTTAGGTATTGCGGGCGTGATAATGACAATACAACCCGAGACGAAGTCTTCACTTCATGTTGTTATGCCAACGGAGTTTAAGGACAACAGCAGTGAACTAGAAATGCTTGAGAAGAGATTGAGAGCCATAGAAGGCGAAGGAAGTTTTGAATTTGGAGATGCTAGAAAACTATGTTTAGTTCCTGATGTGGTGATACCTCCAAAGTTCAGGTTGCCAGAGTTCTTTAGAGTTTTATTTTTAGGGGATGATTAAACATTTTGAGAACCACATCAAATTCGCGTATTTGATTAAAGGTACTGCCTTCGGCAGGCGTTGTAGGGTGCTAACACCTTCCCTACACGTAACCGACTCCCGAACCCAATCATTGGTTTTCACAGACAATGCCTTATCGTTTTATGGTTTTTCCGTAGTTTTCCAGAATAAACTATGGTGGCGACTCCAAATCTCTTTTTCACAACCGTTTTCTTTTTTGGATCTTCGTCCCGTCGCGATTTCGGTTGCGACAATACTGGATTCAACTCAATCAAAGTATATACAAGCAAGGCAATATATATCACAGGGCTTAGCACTAGCATGTTATCTTCTAGACTTGACTCGTCCGGACTTTAGGATGATATTCGAGCTATGGTGGGTCATGCACCAGTGGTGGCTTGTGATACTTAGGCTCCCCCGCCCTGTCACACTCACAAGGTTAGTCTGTTCCGCGCCCTGGATCATGATGGAAGCCTCCAAGACTAAGACCTCCTGCTACTCCTCACCACATGGTTTAGTCCTCTCTACGTGAGAAGAAAGACCATTGGAGCGTTAGGAAGACCCCCAAAACTGAGCTCCTACTTTCATTCTAAAACATACTTAAAACCAACACTAAGAAGTTCTTCCATGGAACCCATTTTACCAACTGTGAACCATGTGAATCCATATAAAACCATGTACATATAACCCTTCCACTTTACATTGCATACAAACATATATAAAATATTAATTATACTTTAAAAGACCACAAACAACCCAACAAGTCGTCAAAAATTGCATGAAACCATTCCATATACATTAACAAACAATAATAGTCCAAGGAGAACCACTAAACAATCCAATACCCCTAAAACTCATACTTAGATAAGGAAACAACTTTGAAACCATCACCAACAGTTCCGAAAAGGTCCAAAACCCCCCAAAACAACCTAAAGAACATTGAAAAATGATACCCGGAACCCCGAAAACCACCCAAAACTGTCCTGGATGATTTTCCGATGACAATAATCGATTATTACGTATGATAATCGATTATTTACGAGAGCTTTGAAGAAAATACGACTCTCTGACTAGAATAATCGATTATCAAGTGAGATAATCGATTATTCTTATCAGTTTTTTACAACAAACTGATTTTTCTGGTTTTGGTGCATCTGAGACATATCCAAATGAACAATTTAAAATCTGTAACACTAATATTGATATGAAACATATTTATAGATGAAAGTAAAGTATTGCATTGGTCATTGGATAAGAATTAGATATACTAAACCAACTCATTTCACTACAAAACATCCAACTCAATAGCTAGAGGACCCCAAACCCAATTCTAACACTTTTTACCTATTTTGACCAATTTGGTGACTCAAACAAGCCCAATCCACTTGTTAAAACTACCCCCATAGCCCAAGTGCACTCAAAATCCCAAATGCTCAAAATCACCCTCTCACTTCCCCTTAACCAAGCTAAAATGTTTCCCCATTACTAAACTGTTTAGTTAATTGTTATTATAGTAGAGATCTTACCTTCCCCCAACCTTCCTTACATCCCAATTGGTCATTGGAGAGGACTTAAATGTTTGAACGCATCAGACTCACCTTCGACGCCAACACATATGACTAGTTACAACTGACTGGATCAGACCAAGGCTGCTCTATAATCAGGGATGTGCCAACTCAGGTTTTTAAGACTCCTCTATCCTACCAATAAGTGCTCTCAACAAGCCCCATATGATTTATCTAAGTCATCCAAACTGTTCTATTATACTCTAAACCTCAAATGCCAAATTTTAACATTTCACTTCTTCTTACAGTGACCTGAAACAGTGCCTGTGCATTCAGATGCTACCCAAATAATGCTAATTAAATATGAGCCCAGACCTTTCCAAAAATATAATCAATCACAGTCACTATCTCATTTAGGAACAAATTATATTCATCAAACAGTGCACAGGAAATTGATCACGGTTCATACTTTATAAAATCAAGTTCATACCCAAAACCAAATACATAAAGCAGTAACAACACAGTCCCAACAGAACATCATATTTTTAAATTAATCATGCATAAAACACTGAAACAGGTTCAACAAAAAATAATTAGCTCTCCTTACCTGGATTTCTCACAACACAGTTTACAGTAACACTCTCTACAGCACCTCACACCGTAAGGGTGCAGCCAAACCCTACAGGCCACCAAAGTGGTGACAGAAACAACTCTTAGAGCTGGAATGAACAGAGGAAAATGGAAGGAATGGAACACTAATTATGTTCAACTTGCCCTAGGTTCCAAACAGCGGAGGAAGAGGGCAGAGCATACTTACCGGTGAAGAACAGAAATATAATCGGATGGTTGCGAAGCTCTTGACGCTGCGGTCACTTGAGCACCTCCAAATCAAACATGCAATGGAACAATTAGGGTGGAGGCTAGAGAGAAGACAGAGAAAGAGAATGAGGTTTTTAGAGAGAGAAACGTTCTTTAGGAAATAAGCTGAACTTAGCTTTTTAGAAAGAACCCAGTAGAAAATAAAGAACTGATTTTTTTTTAATTAAATGGTCCCTCCCTTTTACTTAATTCAATTTTTACCCCTTTCTTTAATATAAATTATAAATATTATTTTTGACAATATATATATATATATATATATATATATATATATATATATATATATATGAAGAAAATAAAACTTCCTTTTTCTAATATGTTTTTCTTTTTTTCTTCAAAAAATTATAAAAGTCATGTTATAAAACTATTGGTGAGGTTTGTATGTAAAATATTGATTGAAGAAGAGATTTTTTTTATGATGAAGTGGTAAAAGTTTGGTGGAGAATTTGAGGGGAATATATAGCCATATCCCTCCTTTTGGTTGTTTATTGAAGAAAAATGAGTGAATGAAGTCCAGCTCTTGCGCAACACTTGATGATAATGAAAAGGAAAGTGAAAAGAATCTGAAAAGAAAACTAGCAAACACGGTTCTTTCATGTGAAGTCAGACTCTAAAAAAGAAACAACACAGATAAAGGAAAATTCATGGCATCTTCATATGTCACTTAGAAATAAAGGTACCTTATAATAACAGCTGCATGTTCAGGAATATTTCTTTACAAATACTTATACTTTTAAAATTTATTCAAATTAAGTAAAATAAATTATTTTTCAAAATAATCTATTATTTTAAAGTTTTAGATTAAAAATAATGTAAATATCTTATATAATTAAACTTAAATTTCATCGATATTGTATGTATCTAATAATCTTCCTTCGTAAATCTAACACATATTTCTTATAAAAACTAAATATCCACTTATTAATTATTTTTAAAGTTATAGACATAAGAAACATAATTGGATTATATGTTAATAAAATAATTATTACATTTATTATTTTTATTTTACAATAATATAGATGTAATTAATTACATACTACATGATAAATATTAAAGTAATTACTAATGTGAAAAATAAAAATTAATTCAACTTCAACTTTGTAATCCATTCAACTTGATATCCCTTTGACTTGATATCCCTAAATATCTCCAATCTTGTGTTTCATTTGAGGAATTAACTAACCTTGAAGATTTTTATGTGTACCTTTTTGTAACCAGTTTTTATTTCCCTAATTATTTAAACATGTGTTTAGTAAGTTGCTTACAAAATCGTTTACTTTTATAATCTTTTCTAAAATTATAATATTTTAAAAATATAGAACTTATTTCCAAACACTTACGGTGTTAATTAACTATATTTAACTGTTTTTATATATTTTTTGCCATAATTATAAAACAACACAGAAATTTAAGTCGTTTTGACTTTCTTTGTACTTTAATTTTAAAGATCTTTTTTGCGTCTAGTTAACTGATTGGTGTAAAGTAGTGATTGAAGAATCAATAATCCATTAGAAATCATGGGTGGCGTCTTGATAACATTTTTAATAAAAATAAATTAATTTTACACATTATTTATTTGTTATACTGTTTTTTAATTAAAAATTGTCACGCCTTTAATAAAAACAACTTCTCAATTAATCCCATTTAAAGACATTAAAGTTTAATCTTTATATAAATTTCAAATTAACTAATGGTTTTGGTTTTCAATGAAACATTATTTTTTTCCTTAATTATTTGTCTCAAATAAATTATATAAAGACTTTTATTTATAATATATAAAAACAACATATTTATTAAAACATTAAAATTGTTTTACTAATTAATAAATTTATTACTATTATTTTTAATAGACGAAAAAACTTTAAATTTGACTCACTTTAACTAGAGGTATTGATAACGGTCTAAAAAACGTTATTTTCATACTTAAAAGTTACATCAAAACACACCCTTTATGACTTAGAATTAGGTTAAAATCATGCAAAATACTTAAGTTAGGGAGAAAGAGAGTCAAAGTGGGTTTTCTAGGTTTTATGCTTGGTTTCCCTTGTTTTGACAGAATTTATCAGGAGTTTAATGAAGGAATTGAAGGAAGAGAAGTGTTGGATGCAGAAGAAGGTGGAAAATTGAAGAAAACATGAACCGCAGCCACCGTCGGACGGTGTGACCTTCTATGCATAATGTCGCCAAGCGCTTAAAGGGCACTGCCAAGGGGTGGAGTTGGAATCACACCCACCGCCGGGCAGTGTACTTATGGGCCTGGGCTTATTTTCAGTTATTTTTCTATGTTATAAATACATTTGCACGTCCCAGGGCATGTGTATCTTTTGGCAGAGAGGACGCAAAAACACGGTTTTCACACCTTGGAGGTGAATTTTGGATGTGAGAGCTCCAATATTACAAATCTAGGGTTATCTTTTATCTTCTTTCCATTCAATTCATCTAGATTCACCATGATTATGGTGAACTAAACCTTTTGTTGGGGGAACGATGTAATTCTTTGAAACTCTCTTATATCGAATTTTTTATTTTATTCATATACTTGTGTTTATCAATAGTTTGAGTTTTTCTTCTGTTCTTATTAATGCTTGTTTAAGACGCTATTCAAATGCATCATCTTTGATTCTTTCTATATGGAGACGTATAGTTAGGTCTAGACATGAAGAATTTCTCTTGATAATGAATATTTCTTAGAGATAGGAATAAAAACATCAATTGCCTTAAGCTTTTGTGTTTATTGCATGAACAATTACTAGGGAGACTAGAAATGGTAAACTAGTAATTGTTATTAGGCTCTTTTCACTGAGAGATCGGGTTTAGAGTAAAATAGAGAGTGGCATAAACATTGATAACCAAGTAGATATTTGAGAGTGGATTAGAATGAAACGTAAACCCCAACAACACCATTCATCCATATCTTTTACTTGCCAATTGATCAAAATCTTTGCATACATGTTTATTTCTTGTTTTGCATTAAAAATCCAACTTATTGATTATTCACACTAGTGCAAAAACGCTATTTAACGTCACCCCTTAGACGTCGGTTAAGGGTAAGCACGACGTATATTGATGACAGGTGGCATTTTCGTAAATAAGTTGGCCATATAGACGTTAGTTAGAAGGTGCCCGACGTTTATAATATTTTAGACGTCGGTGCCCCTCCTAACTGACGTCTATATGTCTGACAGGTGGGTGAAAAATCATTTCTTTTAGTAACTTTTTAACTCCATTTAGATGTCTGATCCCGCCACTCCGACTTCTAAAGCACTTTAGACGTCTGTTATTCTGGGAACCGACGTCTAAACCCTAAATCCAGAAATTTAAAAAGTCACTTTTTGACTCCATTTAGACGTCTGATCCCGCCACTCCGACTTCTAAAGCACTTTAGACGTCTGTTGTAAGGGGAACCGACGTCTAAATGTCTGCATTAAAACACTGCGAATGCGAGGCAGTAGTTACGCGCACTCGTTGTTCATCATCTTCCTCGCGTTTTCTCTGCACAGGCTACGTTTTTCAGGTTCGTTTTCTCATTTTTGCACCGTTTAAAATTAATTTTACTCCGATTACATTACTCTTTGATGAATTATTTTTCATTTGAACCGATTAAAATGCGTTTTCATTGAGTTTTTGTGCAGTTTTGCTGATGTCCTTAGGCAGCGTTCTTGGATGGCGATTTCTTGCGTTTTGCACTCCTCCAATTCCCTCCACTACATTATCAAAACCGTCCAATACAAAATAAGAACATACAATCCATTCTCTTCAACTAAAATATAAAGTTGTAAACTCGAATTACCATGACCTAGGAGCAACTCGAGAGGCCTCAAGCGGAGAAAGATGCTATCAAATACAACGACATTTTAGACGTATGATCTATAGAGTCCGACGTCTATATAAACGTCTGACCTATATAGTTCGACGTCTATATAGACGTCTGACCTATAGGATCCGACGTCTCATTTAACTTCACTCGAATAGACGTCGGTTTGGGATCAGACGTTAAAAGCCCAAAATAACCGACGTTAAACAACGTTTTTCAGGTAGTGTCAAGTCTCATGATTTCCATTAATCACATGAACGTTTAGGCCTAAAAGTCCTTTGGGAGACGATACTCGGTCTTACCATTTATTTATTACTTAATACGATCTGGTACACTTGCTAGGGTGTTAACATGTATGTATAGTAACACAGTTAAAATATTAACTAAAAAAATGATGATTAAAATTATATATATATATATATATATATATATATATATATATATATATATATATATATATATATATATATATTATAAATGATGTTATAGAAATGCATTAACATAATAGCTAACATACATTAATAAATTTTTCTGTAAAAAAACAATCAATTTTCTCAACAATTATCCTTATTTAAACTATACAACATATTTTAACATATAGAATAAAACAAAAAGTAGTCAAAAACCACTTCTAGATTACTAACAAGTCGTTCATTTAGTTAATATTGACTTAAAAAACAAGGCTTCCAAAGCAAAAATCTAGAAAGAGAGATTTCAATAAAAAAATAGTTACTTAGATACCTAACAGAAAATAATTAATTAATTAATTATATATATATATTTATATATATATAAATAGCATGATAAAAAATGTTTCGTCAGGACCAACTTGGTGAGTTTATTATTAGTAAAATTTAATATAAAAATGAAGTTATTAAATCACATACAAACAAACCAATTTTTCTTATATTTGTGTCAAATTTTTAAGTCACAGAATTGCAAGGAACAACACGAATAACATATATAATGTAGTATGACTGAAGAATCTGAAAGAGGACCAGTCCAGAAGGAAAGTGCAATTTTACGTGTAATCTTTGGCCAGCAAAACATGGGCAGTGCCAGCCAAAAGCCTTGTCGTTGAAGCATCGTCCAAGACACTAACATAATATTTCTTTGTTTTCTACGCATATAAAAGGCACTTCACACACCCTCTCTCCACATACACACAATTAACAAAAACGACTAAAGCATAGAAAATTTCAGACCCTTTTGGTTGATACTTAGAATCATTTGATGGAGAAGAAGGGTACAAGCTGGTCGTTTAAGAAGCTGAGCAAGGAGTTGTGGCCACGAAGGTTATCGTCGTCGTTTCGAGGAAAACGACTCCACATACACACCACCATCGTCGACAACATCGTTTACAAGATTGTCTCTGTCGTGGAAGGGGTTGTGATTGTTTCCACGCTTTGTGTTTTCTACCTTTGCTGTGGTTGCCACCTTTGATTTCTTACCATGTTCATTAGATCATATTCAAAAATTCGTTTGTTCCTTCAATTATTTTCAGGCTAGTTTAGTTTATTGGCATGAGTTTGTGTGTTGTTAATTTGATCGATACATAGAATAAATTAGTCACGTATTCCGATCAGTTAAAATAACATACTGTAAAGTTAATTATTTCATTCGTCGTATGGTTCAATTCAAAATTTCATTTCGATTTTATCATTAAAACACAGAAAGTTAAAAAAATAAAAAATAAAATAGAAGAAGTTCCATCAAGATTTAAGAAGGACGGGATTTGGTATTCTTAAGTCTCATGTTTAATTTGCTTTTGAAGTTCAAACTTTCATTAGAATTTATCTTGATGTAAATAAGAAAAGTTATATTTAAATTGTTTTATTATGTTAAAGATTATTGAGTAAAGGAATACGATGCGATAAATAAAATGCTTTAGAGGTATACAATAGTTCGTTGGTTAGAGATGTTTTATGTTCATCTTATCATTTGAAGTTTTTATGATTAATTAATAAACAACTAATATTAATAGCTTATGGGAATGTATAAATAGATGATAATCTAGCAGTTATTAAAACACCATAAATATGTTCATATATAATTTATAGTTTAAGAAATGTAGTAATTAATTACATCGATTGTAAAACCTAAAATAAAGTAATAGTGTAGAACAAATTTCTCTAATCACATATTTTCAATTGATAATTTCAAGAATCAAAATAAAGACTCAAATGTCATAAACTTGCCGCCAAAATTATCAAAATTTTAATCTGATAAAATAGTGAATGAAATGATAATCACAATTTAATTGAGACGACTGGATAAATATGTCAAGAAATTTCTCTCATGTTTTTCTTTTTTATTAACTCAAATTAGTCGCATTAAGATCATTCAACATGAATATGGAAGCAAAACAGATCATGATCACAATTTCAAGATGAACATGTAGAAAAATTAAAATGAACAAGTAGAAGAGAATTTAATCAGTGGAAACTGAAAAAGAAACATGAATTAAACCACAATGTAAAGTCAAAAATCTACTTTTTTACATAATGTAAAGTGATGAATTCTCTTTTTCCCTAAGCTATATTTACAATGCTTCACCTCTCCTAAACTTAACTAATTGTATGGCTAGCTGTTCTATTCCCTAAAACTAACTAAAACCTACTTTAACTACTAACCTAACTAGACTAGTTAACTAATAAAGTGCAAAGATGAGGTGTTGTCCAACTTTATTTCCAAGTTCTCCAGCTCCTGACAAGTTTCTATTGATGTCCCTTGAAATCTTCCACAACTGGTATAAGGCAAGGATTTGATTTTCAAAACGTCAATTTGATGTCAACATTTTAGATTTTTAGCCAAACTAGTGTCGTCTTGCTTCTATGCAGGTGATTTTTGCTTTCTTTGATCTAAATCAGACTTCAATAAACTCCATTTGGCCATCCTTTTTATTTTTTCTACATACACATGTTATATAGTTATTCCAAACCTCTTAAAAACACCTAAACTAGCTAGTTAACTAGTCTACTTCTAACTATGAGACAACTTTACTCCTAATATTCTAACTAGTATAAAATATATTTATTTACCAATTATGACTCTAAATAAGTAAAACTAATTACTAACTAAAATGACATGTACTAAACCAATGCTATACTACTAAACTAATAAAGAAATCTAACTAAACTAGACTTCTACCTGTATTAAAACTAGATTACCTATACTAGCTAACCAAAATTAAACTCCTTAATTAACCTATCAAATCAAGACTAAAATGCTAAAAACAAATGACAACTTAGATACTCCTCAAAATATGCTAAAACCTCTCTATTGACATTAATTCTAAATAAAAGAGAATATAACAAAAGAAGAAGAGAATCTACTTTAATATAAGCTAATTAAATAAAATAAATCCTAAGAAAGACACCATTAACTAGTAAAAACATAAAAAAAATGGGGTTAAATATGATTTTAGTTTCTAAACTATCAAGCGATTTTGTTTTTGGTTCCTCTTTCAAACTTTGGTACACTTTTATCCTTCTCCTTAAGGAAACCATAATTTTCGTCCTCCAAAACTAACAATGTTAAAAATCAGCTGAGCTGGCTAACGGTGTGTGCCATGTCATTATCTAAAAGCAAACCTTTTTGGCTAATGCATAAAGAGGGAGAAAAGTTTGATTGATTATTTGCTTGATATTTGATTGCTTGATATTTGATTGTTTGATAATGTTAATTCAGAGTAAATTTTCTGAAATATATTGTAATTAACTTTTGTTTGCTCTGATATATTGGAAAAATCATTTAATCACTTGTTCTTACTGTTTGCTTATATAAGCTCTGATATTTGGTGATTACATGACTGTTTTTTGTGCTGTTTGTGTACAAACATGGTTGCTTATTAATCATGGTTGTGCATCATAAAAAAAAGGGGGAGATTGTTGAGATTGTTGATAAGGGAAACACTGGTTTAGCTAAACCTTCATCTCACAATGTTATGGTTTTTGATGATGACAACACATTATTAATAACACATGTATTGTTATGTGTTACATGTTAAATTCTTTATTATGAATGATATCTTAAAGAACATGTTTGTGTTGATTCTCATATATGTATGCATATTCACTGATTTTATACTTGATACATCACTTGTGATTGCATTACGTATGTTTAAGAAAAGAAAACCACATGCACTTCGTTGAACTTATATTGTGTGGCAAAATGCAAGTTTTAAGTCGACTTCATTATGAAGTAAGTCGATTAAAACTCGTGACTTTGCACAGATTTTCAAAAACAGTGCTGTGAGTAATTTTGCATTGAAAAGTTTTTCAAAACTGATTTTGAAGTGTTTAAGTCGACTGCACGCGCAGTGAATTCGACTTAGTTAGTTATTTGTTTTGAAATTCTGTTAATGCTTTTGTGTTGTAACAACTATATTTCAATTTTATGCTAAAGCATTAAATGCAAGTCAACTAAATTAAATGCGTAATCAATTTGGTTGTTATGACTGCTGCTAATTTGTTTTAACTGTTATAACTGTCTGATGACAGTGGACTACATTAGTGGCAAAGTCGATTACATGAGCATCTGATTTATAGAAAACTATAAATAGATGTGATTCTGTTGATCATAGACACTTTGGCAATTTTAACATTTTCATTTGATATTTCAGATTGTGATCTCTGTGTAAAGGCTCCAAGAACTAATTAAGAAGACAGAGGAGATCTTTCTTTGAAGAGTTTTTTAAGGAGGAAGTGATTTGCGCTTACTGTTTGATCAAATTCTGCACTGCTGGTGTTCATCATATTGATCAAGACTTCTATAAATCTTTGAAAGATTGTTGCTGTCCTGTTGGGATTACAGGAGGAGAACTCGTGGAGTTTTGGACACTTTGAGGATTGTTGAATGTGGGTTGAAGATTGCAGAAGAGGGGATATCTTGTTGCAGATCTTTGTGTTGCTGCCTATACTTTTAGTTAGAGGGTTAGAGAGATTGCCTATATTTTGCTGTGGAGGTCTCTATAGAAATCTTGTGTAAAAACCTTGACTAATATAGTTTATTGGCTTCCTGGTTGTGGAAGGACACTGGATGTAGACATTGAGGCCGAACAAGTACAAAAATTTTGTGTTTTCTTTCTCTTTCCCTACACTCTTTACTTTAAGTCGACTTTACGACTTACACAGTCAACTTTATATTTTCGCTGCACTCAAACTCCTTATTCCTTGGGATTCAAGAAACTTTGTAAAGCTTTATACTTTGTGAATTTTTTTTTAAAAAGACTCTGATTTTTGAACCTCACTAATTCACCCCCCTCTTGGTGTTGAAACTAAGCCATCCTGTTTCCACATTTATGAATGCGATCTTGCACTATATGTTTAAAACATCTTGTCATACATTGTGTTAATAAATATATTAGTTGATCAAAACATTCAGATAATATTAGATAGCATAAGACATATTGTTATTTGTTGTGCGGCTTTAACACTCATAGATGAATTTTTTTTTATACATAATAATTGGCGTGTTTTTCATCGACTATCATTTGTAACACTTTTTCCATTTATCACATGTTTGAGATCACATCTTTATTTTTTAGAGCTAATATTCATTAGATGATGTTTTTACTTTAGCTATTTCTCCTCTTGTAGCACTGATTAAATGTGAAACATCAAGCTTTATTATTATGTCTTTTCTCAAGGATGAAGTGTTGTCCTTAAGACTTAAAGGTATATCCTTTTGTTTTGCACATATGTCTTTAAAATTATGTTGTAAAACATTTTTCATTTGATATATTTTTGCGTTCACTAATTTACAAGATTCACTTAGACACTTTTATGCCCATCACTTTGTGAATGTATTATGTATCTTTAAGCATAATGTCTTGACAAGCATATGTAGGCTTTTCCTACTGATCAGATGTTTCTTCTCAAGAATACACCATGTCTTTTTAGCTTATTTCTTTCAGCTATTTGATATTTAAACGCCTCGTGTAGTCTTAGATATCCTTAGATTTTTACTCTGATTTGCCTTGATGCTTAGATGCTTCTAATCTTTAGGCGTTTATCACTCTGGCTTCTTTTTCTAGTTAAGCAACCATCTAGATGGTTCATTTGATGGATGCTTAGATGATTCTATGTTTCCGTTATCTAGTGTTTATATGCTCTCTCTTATGACTACTCAAGAATATTTCATTTAATGTTGTTTGTTAAACTTTAAAACCAAATATGCTTTAGACGATCAAGTCTCTTTCTAGACGATCTTGTCTTAACAATAATAACAGAATAACAAAGTCATCATCAAATAACTTTCTAACAAAGACACAATGATAAAAAAATAGTCCTCTTATAATGATAATCACACAAAAAAGACTTAAACATCTTGTACCATTATCTTGGAGCTTGGTTCAGAACGTATAGACTCTTTCTTAGTTTACATACATAATCTTCCTTGCCTTCATGATACGCGGGGCTCAAGCCCAATTTCTTTAGTTTAGTATTTCTTTGATGTATTTTTGTATTGTGATAGGCAAGTAGGACCTCTAGTCCTATAAATAACCATGCCTACCTTATTGTACTTAACTTTTGAGATTAATGAGAATTTAGTTTTCTAAATCAGAAAATAATTCTCTCTTGAAAGTCAGGCTAGAGAGTCCAAAGACTTCCTCTAGCCACCTTTCAGCACACTACCTCATTCTTTCCATTCTCATTTTACCATTGTGCTGTCTCTCTCCTCCATGGAGATCCAATCCTCCACTGCCACATAGTCCTCTGCCTGCGTCAGCGCTTCAATACATCAGCGCACCATTTTTTTCGGCTTAATAGCTATTTTGGTCCCTATTTTTGTTTGGTTTGTTCATTTTGGTCCTCATTTTTTTTTGTTCAATTTGGTCCTAAAGGTTGTAAAATCTGTTCAATTTGGTCCTTTTTTTGAAACGGCGTCTAAATACTTAACGGCAAATAGTACACCTGTGCACTGTAGTGACGATTTGGCATAGGACTGCCTACGTGGATGATCTTCAGCACAGTTACGTGGACTTAATTAAAATTAAATTGAAATTAGGGGTTTTTTATTAGGGTTTTCGAATGAAATTAAATTAAGGGTTTTCGAATCAAATTAAAATAAACCCCTATCTTTTGGGTTTGTCTGCCTATGTTCACTCTCATTTTCACAAACTTCTACTGGCACAAAACCTTGTACAATGTTCTGTACAAGGTCATCAATATTTAAGTCAACATCAACTAGTCCCTCATCTATTTCTTCTTCTTCTTCTTCATCCACTTCTTCTTCTTCCTCATCATCCTCACTCAAACTACATTCTTCAATAACTACTTCTTCCTCTTCACCCCTTTGGCCATGTTGTTCATGTGTATCCACTGCATCCTCTTCCACATGAACCTCCATTTCATCCTCTTGTTCATGTGTATCCACTTCATCATCCTCCACATCAACCTCCACTTCATCCTCCTCCACATGCAACTCCACTTCAGCCTCCTCCACATGCACCTCCACTTCAGCCACCTCCTCTTCAACCTCGACCTCAGCCTCCTCCCCTTGAACCTCCACCTCAGCCTCCTCCCCTTCATCCTCCACCTCAGCCTCCTCCTCTTGCACCTCCACTTTGTCCTCCTCATTCCCACCTACATGGTTAACTTCACTATCCACAGTCCCATCACACAATAAATAAACTTCTTCATTTAAATCACTTTCAGGAATTATCTCTGGCTCATCATTGACATCGTGGACCACATACAAGTTAACTACCCCAAAAAACTTGGCAACGCCAACCATGTTAATCGCATCTTTATCATTATACAACTTATGCAAACAATTTTCAATGGAATAAAACAATTCAGACACTTTAATATACCCCAAATCCTTAATGAAATCTACTACTTCGAAATAACTCCACTTGTCAGGGTCTACAGTCCAATATGTTTTTTCCCCACCAACATATTCAAAAGGTGCGTCCTTAACTAGGGTCCCACCATGGTGGATCACAACTCTAAAAGTATCCTCAGCCATTCCAAACGCTACCCTACAAAATCAATTTTAAACAAAATTGGGACCAATATGGAAACCGTAAAAGTGACTTTTATGTTCGCACTAAACCCGTAAATGGGACCACTATGGAAACCATAAACAATAAATAATCAACATAAAAAACTGAAATTTACCAATTAATCAACATAAACAATCAACATAAACACTGTTCGCACAAATTTCAAACCAATTTATCAACAGTTCACACAAATTTCAAACCAAAAAATTTATATTATACAGAAAAAACTCTGTTCAACAGAATCAGACACAGGAATGACAGAGCACTAACCTTAGATTATGACAATAGTACTCAATACCTCACTGTGTCAACGATGAACGCTTTCGATTTCAGCCACACGTTAGTGTTCTTCTTCCCAGTGTTCCACACTATGCTTCAAATTGAGGAAATTTGATTCGAAAACCCTTAATTTAATTTCATTCGAAAACCCTAATAAAAAACCCCTAATTTCAATTTAATTTTAATTAGGTCCACATAACTATGCTGAAGATCATCCACGTAGGCAGTCTTGTGCCAAATCGTCACTACAGTGCACAGGTGTACTGTTTGCCGTTAAGTATTTAGACGCCGTTTCAAAAAAGGACCAAATTGAACAGATTTTACAACCTTTAGGACCAAATTGAACAAAAAAAAATGAGGACCAAAATGAACAAACCAAACAAAAATAGGGACCAAAATAGCTATTAAGCCTTTTTTTTCTTCGCAGCCCGACACATCAACAACACTTTCATTTCGCGTCTTCTCCACGAAACACAAACCACCTCTGTTAGGGTTTCTTGTTCCAGCGCCTTCACTCCATTTCCTCATCACAAATCCACCATCGTGGCCTTTTTCACCGGTAAGAACTACTCCTCTTCTCAGATCCATCTTCTCCTCACCATATTCATCTTTGACCGATTGATTTCGCCCTATCCTTCATTTTCTCTGTTTAAAGTTGAGATCTCTTCTATTCCGCCGATTCAATCGATGAAATATCCCTTTTCTCTGTTTAAACCCTCTCAAAAGCTTAACCCTAGCTTTTCTACCGAACAAACCACCAAAACCTAGGGTTATCTTCGATTTCCGACTTACGCTGCGTCTCTTGTCCCGTTCGTCTGTCGATCCGCACCAGATCCATGGTTCCTCACCGGAGTGGATTGTATCACTTCAACAAGAAAACCATGAGATTGTTTCACTTAAATCTCTTCCTCTAAATTACCATGATTGAAAGTGTTATTCATATCCACCTGCTTGACATTCAAATCAAGAGTAGTAACTAAACTTAGCATAGTTATGATTGATGAAATTTTCATTAGAAGCAAGAAAATCTCATTGAAATCAACACCCTTTCTTTATTTAAAGCCTTGCACCACTACTCTAGACTTTTACCTTGGAGACATAGAACTAGTCTCTTGCTTCACCTTGAAAATCCATGTATTCTCTAAAGTCCTTTTTTTTCCTTGCGCAATTTTGTGGAGTCAGAAATGTGATTATCATGCAAAGATTTAATCTCATCTTGCACTGCATGTAGCCACTTTTTATTTTTCTTAAATTTCCAAAGCTTCTTCAAAACAGTGAAGTTCTCCACCATAAGTCAAGGTTACATATACTCATCAAAAGGTACTTGGAATATGGTTTTATTAGCTTGTAGTAGGGAGATGTAGTAATTCAGGTGTATCACCAAGATCATCATCATGTAACATAACATGTTCCTCTTGAGCATCATCAATTAAAACCTCTACTCCATCTCCAACCTATTAATCATCAACACGATAACGGTGGAAAAACCGCTATTTTCATATGTTATTTTAGACCAAATTACTCCCTTTACTGCTTAGAATGAGCTTAGAATCAAGCAAAACTCAATAAATGAGTCAGTTGAGAGTCAAAAGTTGTTTTTAGCGATATTATGCTTGTTTTGCATTGTTTTGTAGCAATTTTGATGGAAGTGAAGAATGAAGTTGAAGATGAAGGCCTTAGACTCAAGACAGAGGAAGAAAATCAAGAAAAGAAGAGTCTAGGAACCGCCTAGCGGCATAAATACACCGTTAGGCGGCCAAATGCGAGGAGATGGCACCATGGCAGGGACGCCTGGCGGTTTTGCGATAAGAGGCAAAGCGCCGGGCGGCATAAGTGTGACGCCGGGCGGTTGCCTGCTGGGCTTGGGCCTGTTTTCTGTGACGCTCCTCAACTATAAATAGCCCTAGTGCGATTTCCTTCTCATTCTTTTGACAGAAAAGGGCGGCCAAACCTAATTCTCACTCTCTGGAGAAGATCTCTTGGATACTTAGGTTCCTTTTCATCCTATCTAGGGTTTGCTCTTCCATTCTTTCATTATTTTCATCTTGGTTCACCATGACAATGGTGAACTAAACCCTTTTGTTGTTGGGGGAAACAATGTAATCTTTTGAAACTCTCTTTTATTGAAACTCTTGTTTATTTATATGATTTTCATATGCTTTGATTATCAATTGTTGGGTTCTCATATGCGCTTAAAGCTTTTATCGTTTAACTCATTCGATAACTGTTGTTTGTCTCTATTGATACGGGAACGTACAGTAATGTCATGAACTGGTGAGAAATTCCTCTATCAATGAAATACCACCTAGGGATAGGGAGGTAAGACGATAAATTGTTTTTGCTTCTGTTCGGTAATGCATTGCTAGTTGCTAGGGGAGGCTAGGGATAGCAAGCCGGTAATTAATAATAGGCTCTTTTCACCGAGGGATCGGGCTAAGGGTAGGCCAAGAAAGTTTGCATAACAATTAGATAACAAAGCAATTTAAACAAGAGGAGTAGATAAGAGAGGGCGGACAAGATGAAATTATAAACCCCCAACAACTCCATTCATCCATAGTCTTTTTCCTCAACTGAATCAAACACATTGCATGTTTATTTTCTGTTTTTGCATTCCACACAATTAATTTTTCTTTACAAGTCTTACGATTTTAATTCGCACGAAAGATAAGGCCTTTCAAGTCTCTTGGGAAGAACGATATCGGGTTTTATCGATTATATTACTTGGAACGATTTTGTACGCTTGCCAGGGAGTCAACAAGTTTTTGGCGCCGCTGCCGGGGACTCGAGGTTGAACTTTTTCAAGTAGTGTGAATTGACTGAATTTGACTTGTTTGTAATTATTCGTTTTCATTATTTTGTTTGTTTTGTTTTGTTTTCTGTAAAAGAGGAAAACACCATAGGTATTGATTGTCTTGACAATTGTAATGTTTTGCAGATACTTGAGGAGAAGAAGGTATGCAAAGAGGAATCACCCCACTCAGAAGGCACACCATTTCTGCTTGGCATGTCAGTGCGTTTCAAAAACAGAAAGTGGATTGTGAATAGGAAGCTTAAGGAAGAAGGAGTGATGGAGATCAGAAGGCCATACTCCGCAGCAATTCGAAGAGTGGATAGAAGAAAGTTGAGAAGGTGGGACGAGGAAGATCCCCATGTGAGGAAGAAGAGTTGATTTGCTGGAGAGCACATTTTGTATTTTAAAACATTTTATTTTATTTTTTATTTTTGCTGAACATGTAAATTTTGAATTTTTGAACAATTTTGGGGTAGCATCTACTGAGGGATGCTAATTTTTGTATCCACTGAAGGATACCAGGAAGGCACACCTACTGACAAGTGCTAAACAGGTTTTGGTCAGGCTCGTGACGTTAAACAAGCGCTACTAGGAGGCAACCTATATTCTCTCTTTCACTTTTGCATTTTAATTTCTTAGAATAGGTTGAATTTTATTTTCCATGTGTATGCTTGGCTTTAATACTTTTCTGAAGATGTTTGACTGAATAATTTGCATGATGAGTCTGTTTGATGATGATTTGATGTGGAGGATTAGCAAGTTGTGTTGCATGTTGATATTCTGTAAAACAGATGTGTGATGAATTATGATTGTGGTTATGATGCTGAGCAGGGTGTATGAATTAATGTGTGTGAGAGAACATGTTGTGTGAGGTATTGAGCTCCAGAGTTTTACTGTTTTATGAAATTATTCATAGGAAAGCATGAATGATATTGCCTAAGTCTTGATGATTGATTGAATTGCATGTATATGTCATATGATCAAGGCCATTATTGGAAGCCCTTACTTAGCTAAAGTTTTACCCAAAGTGCTTGTAATTTTATACCCTGTTTGAACCTTAGCCCTAAACAGAATGAAAACCCTTGTGCTGAAACTATTTACTTTGAATTGGGTTAATGACTGTAAGTACATTCAAGGTTTAAGTTTGGGGTTGTGGGGAAAGTTTGAATGGAAAAAAGAAAGGCATTGAGCTCAAGTGTTGAAAACGAAAAATACATGAGAAAAAGAAAAATCATGAAAGATGAGCTCAATGTAAAAAAATAAAAGAAAAAGGGAAGAAGTTGGGGACCAGTGAGATTGGTTAAGAAAGAGAGTTGAACTTGAACCTTGAATGATAAATGAGCTCTCTTGATTCAAAGATTTTGTGATCCAGAAAAAACTAATTTTTCTTGATAGCCCAGCCTCATTACAAGCCTTGGAAAAGTCCTTTTGATGGCATTTACATGTAATGATTTTGATTGTTGAGATGAATGGGAATTTTATTTCATGTGACTTGTGAATGATGAAGATTGGGAGTGCCATCCTAAACACTTGAGTGATTGAGTGAAACACTTGCCTGGTGAGAATTTCTAAATTTCATGATTGCATCTTTACTTACTGGATTGGTCATTCACAATATGAAACATCTATTGAGGAATGTGTGAGATAACTGAATTGAAAGCATGCATGCATCTTGATTTGATTACCACTGATGATATGAAATTGAGTAGTTCTCATCATGTACTTTAGGAATGTTGAACCATCGGAAGAAATTGTAGAAAACCAAGTTTTGTTTTGTTTGCTTGGGGACAAGCAAATTTCTATGTTTGGGGCTATGATAACGGTTGAAAAACCGTTATTTTCATATGTTATTTTAGAACAAATTACTCCCTTTACTGCTTAGAATGAGCTTAAAATCAAGCAAAACTCAATAAATGAGTCAGTTGAGAGTCAAAAGTTGTTTTTGGCGATATTATGCTTGTTTTACATTGTTTTGTAGCAATTTTGATGGAAGTGAAGAATGGAGTTGAAGATGAAGGCCTTAGACTCAAGACAGAGGAAGAAAATCAAGAAAAGAAGAGTCTAGGAACCGCCCAGCGGCAGAAATACATCGTTGGGCAGCCAAATGCGAGGAGATGGCACCATGGCAGGGACACCTGACGGTTTTGCGATAAGAGGCAAACTGCCGGGCGGTGGACCCCTGACGCCGGGCGGTAGCGCGATAAGAGGCAAATCGCCGGGCGGCATAAGTGTGACGCCGGGCGGTTGCCTGCTGGGCTTGGGCCTGTTTTCTGTGACGCTCCTCAGCTATAAATAGCCCTAGTGCGATTTCCTTCTCATTCTTTTGACAGAAAAGGGCGACCAAACCTAATTCTCACTCTCTGGAGAAGATCTCTTGGATACTTAGGTTCCTTTTCATCCTATCTAGGGTTTGCTCTTCCATTCTTCCATTATTTTCATCTTGGTTCACGATGACAATGGTGAACTAAACCCTTTTGTTGTTGGGGGAAACAATGTAATTTTTTGAAACTCTCTTGTATTGAAAGTCTTGTTTATTTATATGATTTTTGTATGCTTTGATTATCAATTGTTGGGTTCTCGTCTGCGCTTAAAGCTTTTATCTTTTAACTCATTCGATAACTGTTGTTTGTCTCTATTTATACGGGAACGTACAGTAATGTCATGAACTGGTGAGAAATTCCTTGATTAATGAAATACCACCTAGGGATAGGGAGGTAGGACGATCAATTGTTTTTGCTTCTGTTCGGTAATGCATTGCTAGTTGCTAGGGGAGGCTAAGGATAGCAAGCCGGTAATTAGTAATAGGCTTTTTTCGCCAAGGGATCGGGCTAAGGGTAGGCCAAGAAAGTTTACATAACAATTAGATAACAAAGCAATTTAAACAAGAGGAGTAGATAAGAGAGGGCAGATAAGATGAAATTGTAAACCCCCAACAACTCCATTCATCCATAGTCTTTTTCGTCAACTGAATCAAACACATTGCATGTTTATTTTCTGTTTTTGCATTCCACACAATTAATTTTTCTTTACAAGTCTTACGATTTTAATTCGCACGAAAGATAAGGCCTTTCGAGTCTCTTGGGAAGAACGATATCGGGTTTTACCGATTATAACGATCTGGTTCGCTTGCCAGGGAGTCAACACAACATCACCATGTTGCTCATCATTTTCATCACCAATCTTAACATTATTTAGATTCTGAATAGGAAGTTGCATTGGACTACCAATAATGATATTATTATCTTTCTCATGTGTAGTCTTATCCACCTTTTTATATATCTGAAATGGTTTGGTCTTCCATGAATTGCACATACAACTTTTACCTAGCTTCTTCTCAACAGGAACATATTACATGTAACCTAATTCATCGTGATCATAACCAATAAAGATACATTGCCTTGTCTTTGCATCTAATTTAGGCCTTCATCCTTTAGAACATAAACAAATGCTCTACAACCAAAAACACATAAATGATCATAGCTAACATTCTTACTAAACGATATTTTGTGTGGCACCTCAATATTCAAAATACTTACAAGCAAAGCCTCTCCCTAGAAATGCTTAGGCAACTTTGCTCCAAAAAGCATACATCTAACACTTTCAACCAAAGTCTTGTTTATCCTCTCTGCTAGACCATTCAACTAAGGAGTTTTATATAAAGTTTTCTCGTGTCTAATACCTTATAGTTTGCAAGAAACATCAAAAGGTCCACATCACTCAAAACCATTATCAATATGAATGCTTTTCATCTTCTTGATCAATTGCTTCTTAACCAAAGCAAGAAATTATCTAACTTTCAAGCACTTGGTCATTTCACTAAAATGCATAGATCCATATTTTCCTAGAAGAATCATTAATGAAAGTATTAAAGTAAAGTGAACCACTAAAAAATTTTACCTTCAATGGGCCACGACTAAGAATGCACCAATTTAAGCAACTCTGACTTCATTGAGGGAGGATGTTTCTTGAATGATACTCTAATTTGTTTACCAGTCATGCACTGCGAATATTTCTCTAACTTTGTACTCTTAAATCCCAAAAACACATTCTTTTCAGCTAATAAATTAAACCCGTATTCACTTTTATAGCCAAGCTTTCGATGTCACAAAGATGTATTCATATACATAGCATTCACACTTTCTTTAGGAGTCAAACATTTAGTCCAATACAAGTTATAATTTGTCTCCCCTATAGTGATAAAAAATTTACCTTTTGTGAATTTCCATTTACTATAAGTGATTCCCATAACCATTATCATCAGGCACATATGCAAAGATCAAATTAAAATGCATATTTAGAGCATGTTTGACTCTTCTAAGTAATAACTATACTCCCATATTGGTTTGCAAGCAAACATCACAAACACCAATAAGCTTTGATACATCATCATTACCTATTTTCAACACTAAAAAATTATTAGAAGTGTAAAATGTGAAGAAATCCTTCCTCGGTGTAAGATGCAATGTAGAACCAGTATCAATTATCCACATATTCTTATCTGATACACGATTAACAAATTCACAATCATGAAGAAGAACATGATCACCAAATGTAGTAGTAGTAACACAAACATCATCATGATCATTCTCTTTCTGCTTGCCATTCTTGCCTTTGTTATCCCTTTTAACTTAAAACAATATCTTTGGATGTTTCAAGGTTTATTATAATAACAACATTCCACATTCTTGTATCTTGACCACCCTTCAATTTTTTTTAATTCTCCTTTAATTGTTTTGTGAGAAACACCTTAGACTAAGATGAAGAACCATGTGTCTTTCTTTTCTTCTCTGCACTGAGAGCATCACTCTTTTCCATATGAAAATAAACAATGTCATAATTGAAAAATAAAATATCTCCTATGACTCTAGTAGAACATTAAGTAATTGCTACCCATTTTAACATTTGATCTAAAAGCCCCTAAACTCATTTAAGTGATCTAAAATGGAAGAACTCTCCTTATACCTTAAACTCATTAAGCAATTCAACATATACAATTTACCATTGCTTGATTTGGAAACATACAAGTACTCAATCTTCTCCTACAAATTTCTAGCATTTGTCTCATTAGCAATGTGATTATAAACATTGTTTTCTACATATTGCCGAATAAAACTACACACATGTTGGTGTTTAAATTCTCATTCTTCATCAGACATATAATTTTCCTTTTGCATAGCAAAGATGATAAAAAGTAATTTCTTCGCAACCAATAAGTATTGTATATCACATTCCATCAAATGATAATTTATATCATTTAAAACAACCATCTTTGTATTTACCTTCATTGTTCAAGCAAGTAAGTATGTCCTAAATCAAAGAATTTTGATACCACTCTAATGGGATAAACAACACACCAACCAAAAATATCAAAATATGTAGCAAAAATAATTCCCCCAAAGTTGCAAGAATATGAGAGGAGCAACAACAATAGATAATGACAATAATAATCACAAAAGAGAACACTGATATTTTTAACATTGGAAAATTCTCCCAATGTTAAAAGTAAAAACACATGAACACAATCTAGTCAATCAAGTTCCATTAAGGTCAAATTTGAGTACAAGAGAATCAAATCTAAATGCACAAACAAATGCCTACAAAAAAAAAAAAGAAATCTAAAATGGAACATTAGGGCAAAACTGGTTTCTCTAATCTTAAATTTTAAATGATCCCAATAATCAAAATGAAGAATGATATGTCGTAAACCTGTTGTCAAAATTTCAACTTGATCTAACTATGAACGAAATAAGAATATCAAATTTACTGAAATGGTTGGGTAAATAGGCCAATAAATTTTCTCTCTTCTTTTTCTAACCCAAAGGGTGTAAAATTTAGACCCCTTCGAGGTAAAAGACCTATCTTCGCTTTGGTTAAGTAAGAAAATTTTGGCTTAACTGTTTAAACCTTTTAGAGACATTTTCAGAATTCATAATTCTAACTAACTCCTCATTTCCTTTATTGCTTTCTGTTTTTACTGTTATCCCCCTTTTCTCTTCTCTATACATGTGTTCTTATTTTCATATGTATGTACTGTTGGAAAACAGGTAGGCTTCTTTTTACACCAAGAGAGGGGGGGAGGGTGAATTGGTGGGTTTTCAAAATCAGAGTCTTTTCGCAATCTTTTATACAAAGTAGAAAACTTTACAAATTTTCTTGAATTGCAAGTAATGAAAATTCGTGTGCAGCTGAAAATCGTAGTTGACTACGCAGATAATAAAGTCGACTGTATGTAAAAGAGTAGGGATAGAGAATTTCAAACACTGGTTTTTATACTGGTTCGGCCTCAATGCCTACATCCAATGTCCTTCCTGTACTCAGAAGCAAATGCACTATAATGGTCAAGGTTTTTACAACAAGGTTTTTATAGAAGACCTCCACGTCAAAAATATAAAACACCTCTCTAACCCTCTAACCAAAATATAGGTAAACCACATAGCAAGACATGCAGCAAGATGTCCCCTCTCCTGCAATCTGCCAACAACTTTGAACAATCCTCAAAGTGAACCAGACTCCACGAGTCTATCTCCTGTAATCACAATATGTAACCACAACAATCACCACTGATGCCAACAAGAATCTTGGTCAACCAGAAAACACCTCAGTGTGCAGATATGTGATCAAGCAGTGAGCGCGCAATCAGTCTTCCTTTGAATCTCCTTCAAGCAAGATCACCACCGTCTTCTTGAAGAATTCTTGGAGCTCTATAATCTCAGAGAAAGAATCTGAAACAGAATCGGAAAATGTTAGATCATCAAATGTCCAAAAGTCTACGAACAACTTCAGGTTTCATCTATTTATAGATTTCTGTTAATCAGACGCTCCCTTAGTCGAATAAGCTACTAATTCAGTCGACTACATTATGACAATTATAACAGATTAGTCAGACCAGTAGCATTCAGTCAAAAAAAATAAATTCTCATTCAATACAATTGACTTTCATTCTATGCTCAACTAACTTTTAAAAATATAGTCATTACTGTTCATGAACATAACAGAATTTCAAAGCAAACAACTAATAGAATCGAATGCGTGGCGCACATAGTCGACTTCGACATGTCAAAGCATTTTGAAATTCTTTCCTTCACAAAATCTCACATAGCACTGTTTCTGAAAATCTGTACAAAGACTTTAGTATAGTCAATTCAATTAGTAATGAAGTCGACTATACTGCAGCTTTGTCACACAACTTTAAGTTCACAAGAGTGCATGTGGTTTTCATCCTTTAAAACATGTGTAATTCAACTAGATATGATGTAACATTTACAAGCTCAATAAGTATGCATTCACATAGCAGTATAACACAAAAACATGTTCAACAATATAGCAAACAATAAGCATAAAAACATGTAACACCACATCATATATGTGTGTTATTAAAAATGTGTTGTCGTCATCAAAAACCAGAGTGATATAGATATTGTGTTGTCAGCAATCTCAACATGTACAACTTTCATATAATACACAACAAAGTTACTCAGTTCCATCTTCTTCTTCTTGTTGATATCTGTTACATTTCACTGTTTGGATACCTTTGCTCATGAGTCCAACTATAGAGGCCGTGTGTCATCAACCATTGCAGAGGCACTTCTATGATGGTATCAGAGCTCTTCCTTTCAAGAGCCATGTTGCGCCGAAACTCTTATTCCCTCTCCTTATTTTGATTTCTTGAGAATCTCTCTCTTTCTTTTTCCATTCTTGCATAATGACTAACGAAAACAATAATCCTTCGAGCTTTTTGTACCTTCACTGTAGCGAAAGTTCAGTTACCTTTCTGGTTTTTCCTTTTTTAGATTCAAACAACTACCGTGCATGGAGCAAATCTGTGACCACCACATTGAGTGCCAAGAATAAAGCCCAGTTCATCAATGGAATTGCTACCTAGCTACCCAGAGGAGACCTTTCTCACAACGCTTGGAAGAGGTGCAACAACATGGTGGTCTCCTAGTTGGTCCATTCGGTTTCACCAGAAATCAGGCACAACATTCTTTGGATGGAAGATGCCCAAGCCATCTGGAATGATCTCGAATCAAGATTCTTCCAGGAGGATTTGTTGCGCATCTCAAAACTACAAAAAGATGGTTCCTCTCTCAAATAGGGTAGCCAAACTATCAGAGTTTTACACAAAATAATGTATCATATGGGATGAATTTGACAACTTTCGTCGTGACCCGATCTACACCTGTGATATCAAATGTTCTTGCAAAATGCTCTCCACCATTTCACAAGGAAGCATGAGAACCGAGCCTTACAATTCCTTAGAGGTTTGAATGAACAATATGGTAATATTCAATCCCATGTCCTCCTAATGGACTTTATACCTCTTGTTTCCAAAATCTTTTCCTATGTTATACAACAAGAAAGAGAGTTAGTGAATAATAATTTTCTCAATCACCTGGAATCTAAAAATGTTACTGCAACTATAAACACTACCACTTGTTCATTTTGTGGCAAGACTAGTCACACTGACACTAAATGTTTCAAGAAACATGGTTTTCCTGCAAAACCCTCTCCCAATAAGAAATATTGTTCCCACTGTGGCAAGACTAACCATACTGTTGATGTGTGCTATAAGAAGCATGGATTCCTACCTAGTCACAAACTTTATAATGATAAAAGCCTTCGCTCAAGAAATCAAGACTCCAACGGTGACAACCAAGGAGAAACCTCTGACCACGAAATACGCCTAACCAAATAACAATATTAGGCTTTCATGGCTCTCCTCAATCCCAATTTTGGTTCCCTGGTTTCCAGTTCCCAGGATATTGGTAAAATGATTCTAAATTTTGATTCAACCGCTGATACAAATACTAGACTCTGGTGCCATTGACCATGTTGTTTCCTCCCTTAAACACCTAGATTTCTATGATTAAATTAAAGCTTTAACTATTAATATTCTTAATGGCATCGCTTCACATGCCACACATAGAGGAACTATCCAACTCTGTGATAAAATTTGCCTCAAAGATGTTCTTTACATTCCCGACTTTTGTTATAACCTGCTTTCTATATCTAAATTGGTTCTGCATAATAATGTTCATGTGACTTTCACTGATTCAACCTATTTTACTCAGGACTTAACATCACACCACAAGATTGGTTCAACTGACCTTCACGCTGGTTTATATGGTTTTCATGGCCCTAACCTCTTGTTACTCTTTTTGTACATCCTGTTAGTGCACAACACATACATACTATTGATAGTAATAACATTTGGCACAACTGCTTAGGCCATTTATCTGATAAACAATTAAACATTCTGAAACATAGATATCCTTACATAAACTCTAGATTAGAAAAATGTAATGCTTGCCACATTGCTTAACAAAAGAAATTGCCCTTTGCTTCAAATAATTATGCTTCTTCAAATGCCTTTGATATTACCCATGTTGACATTTGGGGACCATGTCCCATTGCATCTCTGCATTCTCATAAGTACTTTCTAACTATTGTTGATGATCTAGATTTGCATGGGTTCATTTGATGCACACTAAATCTGAAACCCGCAATTGTTAGGACTCCGACAAGTATACCGAATCGTATCAAGTAATATAAATGGTAAATCCAAGTATCATTTTCCCTAGAGGCTCATGGCCTGTACAGTCATGTGATTTGTTGATTATTTAAGACTTGAGGATAAAATCATTTGGTTTTTATGATGTAGAAAATAAATATGAATGCAAGTGTTTCATCAATTGACTAAAGAAAGCACAGGTGAATGGTTGATAAAATATAAGATGATTATGTTGTTGGGGTTTCCAACTTATCCTATCCACTCTCATGCATTTACGAATTCAGCTTCTTCATTAATGTTAATGCCACTCTCTAAAACACTTAAACCTGATGTCTTAGTGAAGTAAGCCTATCCTTAATTACGAGTTCATACAATTCCTAGCATCCCTAATAATTAATTCTGAAGCACAAGAGTGTATATGCAACCAACCCTCGTATTCCTATGTCTAGGTAATACTACCTTTGGGAGAATTTTCCCAGTTCTAGATTTCTCCGTATTTATCCATATCGACAAAATCAACGATCATGCGATTGAATGAGTTAAACAATGCATGCATAGAGCGTAGAAGAAAAACCCTAACAATTAATGAAGTAAAGCATATATAATATAAATCAATTCAATACATGAGAGTTTCAAAGGATTACATCATTTCCCCAACATCAATGGAAGTTTAGTTCACCATGGACATGGTGAAACTAGATGAAAATATGGAAAAGAATGAAAGATAAAACCCTAAAAGTTGAAGATCGGAGCTTCCACATCCAAAATCCGCCACTAAGGCGGTAAAAAGAGTGTTTCTGCGCCTCTTTCTGTCAAAAGATAAACCCTCTAGGTTGCCCAAACCCTTATATAGTTTATAAAAAATAGAAGAAACTAGCCCAGGCCCACGTCGTCAGCTCTCAGCGCTAAAAATGACACTCAACGGTAGGCATGACACTTCAAATGACGCTCAGCGGTGGCGATGTTAAGACTCCGGTAAGTGTACCAAATCATATCATGTAATAATAAGTGGTAAGTGTTAACGGAAACTGGCAAGCGTACCAGATCGTTCCAAGTAATATAATTGGTAAAACACAATATCGTTCTTCCCAAGAGACTCGAAGGCCTTATCGTTCGTGCAAATTGAAATCGTAAGACTTGTAAAGAAAAAGTGATTGGTTTGAATGCAAGAAACAAAAAGTAAACATGCAAATGTGATTGATTCAATTGACGAGAAAAAGACTATGGATGAATGAAGTTGTTGGGGTTTAAAATTTCATCTTATCCACTCTCTCTTATCTACTCCTCTTATTTAATTCGCTTTGTTATCTAATTGTCATGCAAACTTTCTTAGTCTACCCTTAACCCGATCCCTCGGCGAAAAGAGCCTATTACTAATTACTGGCTTGCTATCCCTAGCCTCCCCTAGTAAATAATAATGCATTATAAACATAAGCAAAAACAATTGGTCGTCCTACCCCCTATCCCTAGGTGGTATTGCTTAATCAAGGAATTTCCCCCAGTTCA
This sequence comes from Vigna mungo, assembly GCA_036885675.1. NCBI lineage: Eukaryota > Viridiplantae > Streptophyta > Magnoliopsida > Fabales > Fabaceae > Vigna > Vigna mungo. The sequence goes on from CP144691.1 coordinate 30,010,870, forward strand.
TGACAGTACCATACATTCCCGTATCAATAAAGACAAACAACGACTATCGAATGAGTTAAACGATAAAAGCTTTAAGCGCAGAAGAGAAACCCAACAATTGATAATCAAAGCATACGACAAGCGTATAAATAAATAAGAGTTTCAATAAAAGAGAGTTTCAAAAGATTACATTGTTCCCCAACAACAAAAGGGTTTAGTTCACCATTGTCATGGTGAAACTAAATGAAAAATGATGGAAGAATGGAAAAACAAACCCTAGATTGGATAAAAAGGAGCCTAAGCATCCAAGAGATCTTCTCCAAGGAGTGAAAATTAGGTCTGGCCGCCCTTCTCTGTCAAAAGACTACATCTATACTCGCACTAGGGCTATTTATAACCAAGAAAAGTAACAGAATTTAGGTCCAGGCCCATCTGACAACCGCCCGACGCCTAATTTGACCGCCCGTCGGTTTCCCATCAGTCGCACCACCGCCCGGCGTCAAATTTCACCGCCCGGCGCTTTCCCTAGAATTTGGCTACCGCCCGGCGGTCATTTTCACCGCTGGGCGTTGGTCAACTACAATCTGGTCAACTGGTTGACTGGTTAACTTTTCTGCATTCTGGTTGACTTTTCTGCACTGCAACCGTTTGATCTTCAACGTTTCTTTCCATTCATCTCCAATTCTCATCAAAACCCTGCAAAACAATGCAAAAGAAGCATAGTATCTCTGAAAACAACTTTTTGACTTTCAAATGACTCAATTTAAGTGTTTTACTTGATTCTAAGCTCATTCTAAGCTATAAAGGGTGTATTTTGATATCAATATAAGCATGAAAATAACGGTTTTTGAACCGTTATCACAACCCCAAACTTAGAACTTTGCTTGCCCTCAAGCAAACAAGACAAAACTTGGCTTTCCACTTTTTCATCAAATAGTTCAACATTTCCAAAATTCATTTTGCTTATGACAAGAACTACTCAATTTCAGATTTTCAGTGAACTCAAATCAAGATGCATGCATGCTTTCAATTCAATTCAGTTCACATGATCACATATTTCCCAACAGATGTTATTCTTTATGAATGACAAATCCACTAAGCATAGATGTAAGCATGAAATTTATCAATTCTCACCAGGCAAGTGTTTCACTCAATAACTCAAGTGTTTAGGATGACACTCCAACTCTCTATTATTCACAAGTCACATGAAACAACATTGCCATTCATCTAAAAAAATCAAAATCTTCACATGCAAATGCCATCACAAGGACTTTTCCAAGGCTTGTATTGAGGCTGGGCTAATAAGAAAAATTGGTTTTTCTGGAATGCAAAATCCTTGAGTTAAGAGAGCTATTTTATTATTGAAAAGGTTCAAGTTTAAACTCTCTCTATTACCAATCTCCTTTATTCCCAACTTCTTCCCTTTTTATTGATTTTACATTGAGTTCTTTTTTTTTTCATGCTTTTTCCTTTCACTTCTTCTATGTTCATGCATTTTTCTTTTCAACCCTTGAACTAAATGCTTTTATTTTGCCTTTCAGTTTTCCCCATACAACCCCAAACTTGAACCTTTTCAATGTATACAAGTATTCTCAACCCAACTCAAAGTAAATACTTTCAAATCAAGGGTTTTCGTACTGTTTAAGGTCAAGGTTCAAAAAAGATATAAAATTTTAAACTTTTTTTTGGGTGAAAATTTGGCTAAATAAGGGTTTCCAAACATGGCCTTGATCATACCACATAAACATGTAATTCAATCAATTATCAAGACTAAGGGTTTAGGGTTTAGGGTTTAGGGTTCACGATTCCCTGTAAATAGTACATACATCAGTAAAGACTCTGGAGCTCAATACGTCACACAACATGCTTTCTCACACATCATTCATGAATCTTGCTTAGCATCACAATCACAATCATAAACCACTATACATCTGTTCATATAGTTAGTGAACCATTCACCTGGATATCAGCACATACACATTCTCAGTCATCAACCACATTCAATCATCATTGAATAACTCGTCATGCTTTTTATAAAATGAAACCACCATCAGAATCAGTGTACAAGCCAAGCACAGACACAAAAATAAAATGTTCCTACACTAAAAATCAAAAGTACAAAGGAAAAAGAAAGATAAAACCTGGGTTGCCTCCCAATAGCGCTTGTTTAACGTCACGAGCCTGACCCGGTAAAGCTCAAACACCCATCAGTAGGTGTTAATATTCTCCTTATCACCAACTTTAAAAGCTCTGTCTGCTTTAATAGTCTTGACAACCCATAACTTATTCTTGAATTTCACTTGGTGTGCCAGGTTTGGATTTGTCACTTTTCACATCAGGGTGTTGGTGAACCAATTCTCCTTCCTTATCCGCCTCCTGATGATCTTGTGCTCCTAGTACAAATTTTATCTTGCACATACTAATGAACACTGCACTAGAGCACTGAATTAGCCCAAAAAAAACAGTAAAAATATTATTTTATTTTTAATTTTCGTTTTTTTCTTTAAAACAGAAAAATAAAAATAGAAAAATAAAAACAGAAAGACAAAAACAGAAAAATAAAAACAGAAAAATAACAACAAAAAAATAAAAACACAAAAATAAAAACACCCCTCAGTAGGTGTTAATTCTCTTTGCTTGATATTCTTTTCTTTTTCTTCTTCCTGCTAAATTTCTTCATAAAATTGTGAACACCAAGCACATGTTTCCATGTTTCAATGATAGGAACTTTAATCTCCAATTTCTTGAAGATCTCCATATAGCACTTGACTTTCTTTTCCTTCCTATGATATTTTTTTTGAATGAGGAAGGGGTTTTTCATGTGATCTTTTCTTCTTTTCTCTCTTCCTTTTCTTCAAACTCTTTGTCTCCATCAACTTTCTCTTTTTTTCTCTTTTAATTTTCTTCTTTATTTTTGCACATTTTTTATTTTTCTTTTTTCTTTTAACCACTTGAATGGTAAAGCTCCCCGGATCTTGTAATTTAGGAGGTAATGTTCTCTGTATGACTACACTGCAATTTCCTTGCACCTCAATAGTTTCCTTCTCAATATACTCTTTTTTCTTCATGAGAAATTCTTTTAAAAACTTTGCAAATGATGGTATTTGCTGAAGTGCCTCAGAGAATGGTATGGTTATTTCCAATTTCTTGAAAATCTCCATAAAAAGCTCGAACTACTTTTCTCTCTCCTTTCTAGAATATATCTTTGGATAGGGCAAGGGTTTTTCATACTCCCTCTCTTTCAATTTTACAACTTTTTCTTCTATCTTTTCCTCATCAACAACCTTATCACTTTCAGAGCTAGTGGCTTAACATTCCTCCCTAGAGTTAACCTCAGTATTAACCCTAGAATTCAATATTTCATTGGAATGACGAATTTGTATCTCCAACCTTTTATTTCTTGCTTCACTCTCTTCTGTAGAGGAGAGAGTAATTTGGATCAGTCGTTCCAATGTCTTGTCCAATCTGTTGATTTGCTCATTCAAAGCAGATACTTGTTGCCCTAATAGTAATTATTATATGGTTCTCCTGCTTCTCCATTCTAACCTTGATCCATGCTTGAGTGAGGTTCCCACCAGTAGTTGAAATCATTTTGGTAGAATTGAGTGCCCATATAGTCAAATTTTTGTCCATACTGCATCCTGCAAACGTTAGGCACAAAACTCTAGAAAACATTTATTATAACAAAAAAAAACATAAAATCAAGTCAAATTCAATCAATTTACACTACTTGAAAAAGTTAAACCTCGAGTTCCCAGCAACGGCGCTGTTAGCGGAATAAAAATGGTAAAACCCATTATCGTTCTTCCCATGAGACTCGAAAGGCCTTATCGTTCGTATGAATTAAAATCGTAAGACTTGTGAAAGAAAAATTAATTGTTGTGGTGAATGCAATGACAGAAAATAAACATGCAATGAGTGATTCAATTGACGAGAAAAGAGTACGAATAAATGGAGTTGTTGGGGGTTTACAATTTCATCTAATCTGCTCTCTCTTATTTACTCCTCTTGTTTAAATAGCCTTATTATCTAATTGCATGCAAACTTTCTTGGCCTCCCCTTAACCCGATCCCTCGGCGAAAAGGGCCTATTACTAATTACCGGCTTGCTATCCCTAGCCTCCCCTAGCAACTAGCAACGCATTACAAACAGAAGCAAATACAATTGGTCGTCCTACCCCCCTATCCCTAGGTGGTATTGCTTAACCAAGGAAATTCTCACCATTTTGTGACATTACTGTACGTCCCTGTATCAATAAACGCAAATAACAGTTACCGAATGAGTTAAACGATAAAAGCTTTAAGCACAGTATGAGAATCCAACAATTGATAATAAACACATATGAAAATCATATAATTCAAACAAGAGTTTCAATAAAAGACAGTATCAAAAGATTACATTGTTACCCCAACAACAAAAGGGTTTAGTTCACCATTGTCATGGTGAACCAAGATGAAAATAATGGAAGATATGGAAAGCAAACCCTAGAAAAGATGAAAAGGAGCCTAAGCATCCAAGAGATCCTCTCCAGAGAGTGAAAAGTAGGTCTGGTCGCCCTCCTCTGTGAAAAGAATGAGAATGAAATCGCACTTGGGCTATTTATAGCTGAAGAGCGCAAAAGAAAACAGGCCCGAGCCCAACAGGTAACCGCCCGGCGTCACACTTATGCCGCCCGACAGTTTGCCTCTTTGCCGCAAAAACAACGCATTACCGAACAGAAGCAAAAACAATTGACCGTCCTACCTCCCTATCCCTAGGTGGTATTTCATTGATCAAGGAATTTATCACCAGTTCATGACATTACTGTACATTCCCGTATCAATAGAGACAAACAACAGTTATCGAATGAGTTAAACGATCAAAGCTTTAAGCGCAGAAGAGAAACCCAACAATTGATAATCAAAGCATACGACAAGCATATAAATAAATAAGAGTTTCAATAAAAGAAAGTTTCAAAAGAATACATTGTTCCCCAACAACAAAAGGGTTTAGTTCACCATTGTCATGGTGAAACTAAATGAAAAATGATGGAAGAATGGAAAAACAAACCCTAGATTGGACAAAAAGGAGCCTAAGCATCCAAGAGATCTTCTCCAAGGAGTGAGAATTAGGTCTAGCCACCCTTCTCTGTCAAAAGAATACATCTAAACTCGCACTAGGGCTATTTATAACCAAGAAAAGTAACAGAATTTAGGCCCAAGCCCATCTGACAACCGCCCGACGCCTAATTTGACCGCCCGGTGGTTTCCCATCAGTCGCACCACTGCCCGTCGTCAAATTTAATTGCCCGGCGCTTTCCCTCGAATCTGGCCACCGCCCGGCGTTCATTGTCACCGTTGGGCACTGGTCAACTGCAATCTGGTCAATTGGTTGACTTTTCTGGTTGACTGGTTGACTTTTCTGCATTCTGGTTGGCTTTTCTGCACTGCAACCGTTTGATCTGCAACCTTTCTTTCCATTCATCTCCAATTCTCATCAAAATCTTGCAAAACAATGCAAAACAAGCATATCTCTAAAAACAACTTTTGACTCTCAAATGACTCAACTTAAGTGTTTTACTTGATTCTAAGCACATTCTAAGCTATAAAGGGTGTATTTTGATATCAATATAAGCATGAAAATAACGGTTTTTCAATTGTTATCAGTAAGACCAAGTATCGTTTTCCCAAGAGACTCACGACATTAAGCAATTGCGTTTTTGCTTAACCAATCAAGACTATAAAAACAATATTTTGGGGTTTTTGAATGCAAAACAATAAAAGTAAATATGCATGCAATTTGATCAATTGAGGTTAAACACAAAGGTGAATGGATGATGTTGATAATATGAGATGAATATGTTGTTAGGGTTTAGAATTCTCCTAATCACTCTCATGCATAAACGAATTCATCTTCTTCATTAATGTTAATGCCACTTTCTAATTTACCTTAATCCCAATGTCTTGGTGAAAAGAGTCTACTTCTAATTACTAGTTTACTATGTCTAGTCTCCTTAGCAATTATTCATGCATTACATTTGCACAGAAGCTTAAAGGCAATCAGGCCTCCTACCCCTATGTCTAGGTAATATTGCTCCCAAGAGAATTCCCGAGATCATGATTTGTAGATACTCATGATACCAATCCTAGGGTGAGAAGAGGAGCGCTGTCACCTTCCCAAAATCCACCAACCCTAAGAGTGTGATATCTCCTCATGATACTTACAAAGCATAAGATTTATGCCATACATAAACGAAGAATATCTCTAACAATTAATGAAAGAAACAAGAATAAATTCAAATACAAGAGAGTTTAGAGGTTACATCATTCCCCAGCAACAAATAAGATCAGTTCCCCATCGTCATGGAGAAACTAGGTGTACAATGGAATGAAAGAGATAAAAACCCTAAAAAGAGAAAAGGAGAGTTGTCAAATCCCCAAATCTGCCCCAAAAGGGTGAAATGTGTGTTTTTGTGCTTAAGCCATCAATAGATACATTTTCTAGGGTGTCCAAGCCCAAAACAAATCATAAACATAACAAAAAACAGGCCCAGGCCCAAAACAGATCATAAAAATAATAGAAAAACTGGCCTAGATCCACGAAAATGGTGCTCAGCGCTACAGTACCACTCAACGATAGGTGTGCACACAAAAAACGCTCAGTGGTGACGCTCAGTCGCAAAACAGTGAAAACTGGCAGAAACTGGCGCTCAACGGTGGCGCTCAGCGCTACTAGTTTGTACTCTAGTTGACTGGTTGAGTTTTCTGCACTCTGGTTGACTGATTGACTTTTCTAGTTGACTGGTTGAATTTTCTGGTTGACTGATTGACTTTTCTGCACTGCAACTCCTTGATACTTCAACCTTTCTTTCAAATCATTTCAAAAACGTACAAAATCAAGGGAATTTAGTAATAAAATCATCAATAATATCCTCAACTCTCTTATTCACAAAACTAAAGCAAAATCATGAGTCCAAGCAAGTTTCTAAGTCAAAAAGGGTGCATTAAGTATAAAAAAAAAACGGTTTTTGAACCGTTATCACAACCCCAAACTTATAACTTTGCTTGTCCTCAAGCAAACAAGATGAAACTTAGTCTTCCACAAATCATCACAATGGTTCAACTCTTTCCAAAACTTTTTCTTTCAAGACAAGTAATCACTCAAATCAGCTCATCAATAGAATGTAGTCAAGATTTACACATGCCTTGATTCACAATAACTCATCATGGTGTTCACATAGTCACATAATATCCAATAGATGTTATTCTCATGAATGATCAGTTTACTAAGCATAGATGTAATCATGATTTCATGGAATCATTGCTCACTAGATAAAGTGTTTCACTCAATCGCTCAAGTGTTTCAAGAGGTCACTCTGTCCCTCTACTATCCACATGTCACATAAAACAAGATTGACTTTCATTTACCACAATCAAACATTCTCACACACACATGTCATCACAAGGACTTTTCAAGGCTTATAATGAGGCTGGGCTTACAAGAAAAATTGGTTTTTCTAGATCACAAAATTCTTGAGTTAAGAGAGTTATTCATACATTTTTAATTCAAGCACAAACTCTTTTTCATAACCAATCTTACTCATTCCCAACTTTCCCCCTTTTTGCATTGAGCTTATCTTTCTTTATTCTATCTTTCCTATCTTTTCAATCTTTTTCATGATTTGCTCAACACTTTAGCTCAATGCTTATCTTTTTCTTTTTCTTTTTCAATCTTCCCAAAAACCCCAAACTTGAACCTTTATCAATACCACACAATAATTCTCAACTTAACTCAAGGTAAAGATTTTCAAAAAGGGTTTTCACATCCTATTTAAGGCTTAGGTTCAAAAGGGGCAGAACACATTGTGCTGTTTTTAATTGGGACAAAAATTTATGCATTAGTGATAACTGTCAAATTTTCCCCATTTTTGTGTGTTAATATTCTTCTTTTAGTATATTTTAGTTTTTAATTCATCAAAAATAGTACAATTTAGAATAATTAGGATAAAAATAGGCTTTTGTAAAAATAGTGTTAATTTTCTCCTTTTAGTTAAATAAAATAGGTTTGTTCAATAATTAGGTATTTTCTTTTTTAGAAAAATATTCAGAAAATTTAAAATAGGATTTCATGTTTTTAGGCTTTATTTTTCAGTTTATTTTTGTTAATTCTTTGTTAGTGTTTGCAGGAATTAATAAAGGAAGGGGCTGATGTTAAATGAATTGGAAAATTTGGGTTGAACAATGTGTTGCTGAAGTTGCTTATGGGCCATTTATTGATGGGCTGAAGATTAATTGTGTAGAGAGGAAAGGAAATTCTGATGCGCTTGAATTGGGCTGAAGCAATGTGTGTAATGATGTTGGGATGCTTGGTATGGAGTGAGATGATTGCTAGCATGGGTTGAAGCTGTGCGTTTTAACAAAACTTAATGAAACGCTACGTAGAAGTCAAAAGCTGTGGGGCTTCTATTCTTTTGATCAATTGTGCGAAATATGTCAAAGTAATTGGGATTTTTCTCCCAAGTCCTCTCAACCAAGCAGCTAGGGTTCGTGGAACTTAAAGAAACTTTCAAGGGGGAGCTCCATGATGCGAAGCAGAAGCTAATCAGAGTCTTCACGGCCCAAATGAGGATAACCCAACGGAAGCCAACCCAAGTTGATTGGTCCGTTGAAGCAGATCGGAAGCAAGGCCATGCTGAGTTGGATTGATCGATTGAAGCAGTTGACGGTTGGAGCGTTCTTGATCCGAGTTCGTTGAATAATGCTCCAGAATATTCCAAGTTTGTTTTTAGTTCTTCTCCCCTTTCCTTCTTTTCTTTTCTTTTCTGTTTTACGATTACCCTATATAAAAGGAGGTTTTTACAATAAAGCATTGAAGTTTCTTTCGATTACTTGTTCAATTTCTACTTTCTTGCTTATCAATTTCACTCATGTTCAGTTTACCATTTCTGCAATTTTACTTGATTTCATTTACTGCGGTAAAAATTTCTTGGAGATTCTTAGTTTATTCTTGTTTACTTTTGATTGATTCCTACTTTTAGATTTGATGTTCTGCAATGCTCATGTTCTGGTTCTGATTCAGATTGCTCTTCATTTCTTGCACGCGAATTTTAATTTTCAACATTTGAACTATTGATTCTACATCCTGGCTTTGAATTCTGATTTCCATCTTTGATTTTGTACCTCTCTTTTATAGTTCTTAATCTGATTATATCCAGTTAGGTTTATTTTAGTAGTGTATAATTAGTTTTCTGAATTTTTTTCCTTGTATTTTGATATGCAACCTTTAGGTCTAGTTACCTATTTTCTATTTTTGAAATTGCAACTCTGTCTCATATTATAGGATTCATTTTCTATTTTAATTTCAATTTTAATTTCAATTTTTTTGTTACTGTGAATTGAAGATTAGTATAGTTTAAGTTTGGAATTTCATTTTTTCCCCCACCTTGTTTTAGTAAATAGTAAATAAATAAAATTAGGCTATAATTCTACAATTTCTAGACTTAATAAGAACCAAGTCCATGGATTGATCCTTGGTTGACCCCTATATTATATTAGTGGGGAAATTTAAGATTTGTTGAGATTTTAGGCGACAAAAATCCTTTCAACAATTGGAGAGAGTCTTTTGGAGAGAGCTTTGGAGTGGATAAAATGAGTGAGGGTCGAATGGAGAGGTTAGGGCGAGACCTAGGGTAAGTGAAGTGTGCAATGTGCCAACTCATGCTGGGCCCAAAATGTTAAAACCCAAAATCCAGTTTGCAGTGCCAATGCTCAGCGGTAATTATCGCTGAGCGGTATGCGCGATACTCACCCTCCTTCTTCCTAACTTGCCCTTAACGTTCATGATCCAATGCCACTCAAATTCAACTCTCAAATTTCAAATTTCATGCAATTTCCACTCACTCCACTTATGCATTTAGCAATCAAACCCCTAAAATGCAACTAAAACAGAATTAAAACAAACAAACAAAGATAATTTCATTCAACTGGGTTACCTCCTAGGTAGCGCTTGTTTAACGTCACGAGCCTGACCCAAACTCTTTCTAGCACCCATCAGTAAGTGCAATCCTTACCAACACCCTTCAGTAGGTGTACCTTCCTGTATCCTTCAGTAGATACTTAAACTTTCTAGCATCCCTCAATAAATGTTATCCTAGTAGAATTCATCAGTAAATGTTGTCAGTGACATCCATTAGTAGATGTCTATTCACCGTCCTCTTTCATAGCAACATCCATCAGTAGATGTTGTAGAAGCATCCATCAGTAGATGCTATCATCACTGCCATCAGAAGCAGCATTTAACCTAAAAAAACTTAAACAAAAAAAATCAAATCCATACCACACAATTAAATCAATTAAAAAGAAAAAGTTAGAAACTGAGTTGCCTACCAGCAAGCGCTTTTTTAACGTCACTAGCTTGACCTAATTAAACCCAATCCAGATTTCTGATGTTGGCGTTCTTCCTTCCTTCATGACACCAACAAAATCTCAGCAATTTTCTTGTCACCAACTCTAAGGATCCTCAATCTCAAGAACTTGGTTTACTTTGATAGTCTTGACAACCCATAACCTATTCTTGAATTTCATTGGTGTGCCAGGTTTGGGTTCATCACTTTTCACATCAGGGTGTTGGTGAACCAATAATCCTTTCTTATCTGCCTCCTGATGATCTTGTACTCCTAGTACAAATTTTATCCTACATACATTAAAGAACATTGCACTAGAGCACATAATAAGCCCAAAAAAATAAAAACAATAAAAGGTATATTTTTTTCTCTCTTTTTTTAGAAAGAAAAAGATAGAAAGATTGAAAGATAGAAAGATGAAAAATAGAAAGATAGAAAGATAGAAGGATAGAAAGATAGAAAGATAAAAATAGAAAGATAGAAGGATAGAAAGATAGAAAATTAAAAAGAAAAAAAAATGAAGAGATAGAAACATAAAAAGATAAAAAGATAAAAAAATAAAAAGATAAAAAGTCTAATCGGTTAAGAATCACACAAATAGAAGAGTTATACCACGACTCCTCGGTAACGGTGCCAAAAACTTGTTAAGACTCCGGCAAGTGTACTGAATCGTATCAAGTAATAATAAGTGGTAAGACCAAGTATCATTTTCCCAAGAGACTCACGGCTGTTAACACTCTAGCAAGCGTACCAGATTGTATCAAGTAATAATAAAATGGTAAGTCCAAGTATCATTTTCCCAAGAGACTCATGGCACTAAACTGTTGTGCTTTTGCTTAACCAATCAAGACTATAAGAACAATATTTTAGGGTTTTTGAATATAAAGTATGGAAAAATAAAAATGAATGCAATTTGATCAATTGAGGTTAAACACAAAAGTGGATGGATGATGTTGATAATATAATATGGATTTGTTGCTAGGGTTCAGATTTCACCCAATCACTCTCATATATCTACTTTGCTTATTAAATTCTCTTTATTATCTAATTGCCATTCAAACTTTCTTAGTCTACCCTAAACCCGATCCCTCGGTGAAAAGAGCCTATTACTAACCACTAGTTTACTATCCCTAGTATCCCTAAGTGATTATCAATGCATTATATCACAAAAGCAAAATACAATTGATCGTCCCACTCTTATCCCTATACAGTATTGCTTAATCAAGGAATTTCCTATCAGTTCATGACTTCCCCGTACGTCCCCGTATCGACAAAGGCAAATATCTTTATATCGAATGAGTTAAACGATAAAAGCATTAAGCATAGATAAGAAACCCAACAATTGATAATATAAGCATATGAAACATAAGAATAAAATAAGAATTTCAATATAAGAGAGTTTAGAGGTTACATCTTTCCCCAGCAACAAATAAGGTTAGTTCTCCATCGTCATGGAGAAACTAGGTGAATAATGGAATGAAAGAGATAGAAACCTTAAACAGGAGAAAAGGAGAGTTGTCACCATCTCCAAATCTACCCCCAAAAGGGGTGAAAAGTGTGTTTCTGTGTCTAATCCATCAAAAGATACCAACCCTAAGATGTTCTGGCCTTTAAATAGGACATAAAAATAACAGAAAACAGGTCCAAGCCCAAACAGATAATAAAAATCGCACAAAATATATCAAATCACGTTCTGGTTGACTTTTTCTGGATTCTGGTTCACTTTTCAGCAATGTGGTCAACTCTGGTCAACTTTTCAGCATTCGGTTGACTGGTTGACTTTTTTGCACTCTGTTGACTTTTATGCACTCCAACCATTTGATACTTCAACCTTTCTTTCAATTCATTCCAAAAACCTACAAAATCAAGGGAATTTAATGATAAAATCATAAAACATGTCCTCAACTCTTTTATTCACAAAACTAAAGAAAAATCATGAGTCAAAGCAAGTTTCTAAGTAAATAAGGGTGCATATGATATCAAAATTAAGTATAAAAATAACGGTTTTTCAACCGTTATCAACGGCACAAAACAATTGTGCTTTTTCTTAACTAATCAAGACTATAAGACCAATATTTTGGGGTTTTTGAATGCAAAACTATAAAAGTAAATATGCATGCAATTTGATCAATTGAGGTTAAACACAAAGGTGAATGGATGATGTTGATAATATGAGATGAATATGTTGTTAGGGTTTAGAATTCTCTTAATCACTCTCATGCATAAACGAATTCATCTTCTTCATTAATGTTAATGTCACTTTCTAATTTACCCTAATCCCAATGTCTTGGTGAAAAGATACTACAACTAATTACTAGTTTACTATGTCTAGTCTCCTTAGCAATTATTCATGCATTACATTTGCGCAGAAGCTTAAAGGCAATCGGGCCTCCTATCCCTATGTCTAGGTAATATTGCTCCTGACAGAATTCCCGAGATCATGATTTGTAGATATCTCATGATACCAATCCTAGAGAGAGAATATGAGAGTTGTCACCTTCCCCCAATCCACCAACCCTAAGAGTGCGATATCTTCTCATGATACTTATAAATCATAAGATTTATCCCATACATAAAAGAAGAATATCTCTAACAAATAATGAAAGAAATAAGAATCAATTCAAATATAAAAGAGTTTAGAGGTTACATCATTCCCCAGCAACAAATAAGATTAGTTCCCCATCATCATGGAAATACTAGGTGTACAATGGAATGAAAGAGATAGAAACCCTAGAAAGCGAAAAGGAGAGTTGTCAAATCCCTAAATGTGCCCACAAAGGGGTGAAAAGTGTTTTTGTGCTTAAGCCATTAAAAGATACATTCTCTAGGGTGTCCAGGTCTTTAAATAGGACAGAAAAATAACAGAAAACAGGCCTAGACCCAAAACATATCATAAAAATAACAGAAAAACTGGCCCAGATCCACGAAAATGGTGCTCAACGCTACAGTAGCGCTCAAAAGTTGGTGCGCACTCAAAAAACGCTTAGCGGTGACGCTCAGGCGCAAAACAGTGAAAATTGGTGGAAACTAGGGCTCAGCGGTGGCACTCTGCATTACTTTTCTGTACTCTGGTTGACTGGTTGACTTTTCTACACTCTGGTTGACTAGTTGACTTTCCTACTTGACTGGTTGACTTTTCTGCACTACAACTCCTTGATACTTCAACCCTTCTTTCAAATCATTCCAAAAACCTAAAAAATCAACGTGATTTAGTAATAAAATCATCAAGTATATCTTAAAATCTCTTATTCACAAAACTAAAGCAAAATCGTGAGTCCAAGCAAGTTTCTAAGTCAAAAAAGGTGCATTAAGTATGAAAGTTAAGTATAAAAATAACGGTGTTTGAACCGTTATCAAGCGTCCAAGCGTGAGACAAGAAGCTTTGGTGCTCAGCGGTGGCGCTCAGGCGCCAGACAGTGGAAATTTGTGCTCAGCGCCCCAGATATCGCTCAGCGCTGACTGCGGTTCTTTTAAATGTTACTTTTCTAGCTTTTCCTGACTCCAACTCCTTGATACTTCAACTTCTTCATCCAATTCATCTCAATTCCTATCAAAAGAAGGAAAACCAAGCATAAAACAATAATACCACCTTCAACTCTCTTATTCTTACAACTTAAACAAAAGCATGATTTCAAGCTAGTTTCTAAGTCAAAAAGGGTGTTTGTAGTATCAAAATTAAGTATAAAAATAATGTTATTTCAACCGTTATCAGCAATCACATTCTGCATTTCATATCTTATATCAAAAATCAGTTTCAAACAACCGTTAAAGTCATATGGTCTGATAATGGGCCTGAATTTTCCATGCATGACTATTTTATCTCTCAATGGATCATTCATCAAACCTCCTGTAATGAAACACCCCGACATAATGAAATTGTTGAAAGAAAACATGAACACCTTTTAAATGTTACTAGGGCTTTGCTTTTCAATTCAAAACACTCTACCAAATTCTGGGCATATGCTCTCAATTATGCAACCCTTCTTATTAATATTATACGCACTCCTCTTCTTAATAACAATTCCCTATATGAAAAACTTTATCACAACGATTTTGATATTACTAGACTTAGGGTTTTTGGTTGTTTTTGTTATACTAGCACCCTTCAAGCTCATAGAAAGAAACTTAATCCATGGGCTACCCCAAGCATTTTCCTTAGGTTACATCCTACTAAAAAAGGATACATAACCTATAGACTTGATACTAATGACATACAAATTTCTCACTGATAACGGTTAAAACACCGTTATTTTTATACTTAATTTTGACACTAAACACACCCTTTATGACTTACAAACTAGCTTGAAATCATGCATTTTGCTTAAGTTAGAGAATAAGAGAGTCAAAGGTGATTTTCTTGGTTTCATGCTTGGTTTTCCTTGTTTTGGCAGGAATTAACATGAATTGAATGAAGGAAGATGAAGTAGTAAGGAGTTGGACTCAAGAGAAGAAGGAAAAGTGCTTAAAGAGAAGAATTGTAGGCACTGTTGAGCGCAAATCCACCGTTGAGTGCCAGCCTCGTGGAGGAGTTCTCTGGCCAACGCCTAAGCGCCAACGCTGAGGGAAAAATCAAGTGTCGTAGCCACCGCTGAGCGACACTTTTATTGCTGACCACCATCCTCTTCAGAGAAGCCACTGTGAGATGTCTGGGTGACAACGCTAAGCGACATTTATGAGTATCGCGCCTACCGCTGAGCGGTAATCCAGCACTGGGTGTCAGTCTCTTAGGCCTGAGCTAATTTCTGCTGATTTTTATGAACTATATATTGATTTACACGACCTATAGAGGGTATATTTTGACAGAATGAGACGCAAAACCACACTTTTCACCCCTTGGAGGCGGATTTTGGATGCGGAAGCTTCAATCTACAAATTCTAGGGTTTTATCTTTCATTCCTTTCATTATTTTCATCTAGTTTCACCATGTCCATGGTGAACTAAACCCCCATTGTTGTTGGGGAAACGATTCAATCCTTTGAAACTCTCATATATTGAATTTAATCTTAATCTATATGTTTTGTTTAACTCATTCAATACCGTTATCTTTGATTTTATCGATATGAACACATACGGGGAAATATAAAAGGGCGCTCGACTTGGGCGGATTTTTCTCCACTGTGTTTTCTCCTCTTTTTCTACAGCTCTGCTCGCTCCTTGAGTTCCGACTCCTTCATACTTTGACTCCTTTTCCAAATCACTCCATTATCCTACAAAATTAAGGGAATTTAGTAATAAAATCATTAAGTATAAGCTCAATTCTCTTATTCACAAAATTGAAGCAAAAACATGAATTCAAGCAAGTTTTTAAGTCAAAAAGGGTGCATTTAATATCCAAATTACATCACAGATAAGGGTATATTTAACCGTTATCATGAGCAAAACAGGTCTATATACATGAACTCTGATTCTTGATCATATCTGCGAATTTTAATGGATTAAACAGATTACATAATCTGTTAAATAACTTGAACTGTAGTTTTCATAATCTAACACATAAATTGATCATGTTATATCATTCATAAATCATACATCTTGACATTCAATTACTGCAAATATTAAATTTATTATGATACTAACTTGTTGAAATGTTGAGAAAGTGTTTTTACAGGTGTTGGAGCAATCAAAACAAGTTCTAAAATCATCTACTCTGTTAAAAACAAAGTCTGCGAATTTTAACCGATTAAACAACTTATCTAATCGATTACATAACTTTCATATTTTTAATTCAATCAGTTAAAGCATGAAACATTGGTTTTACATTATTTTACTTGCTTTCAACTAATTTCTGAAATGCTAAACAAGTTTCAAATGTTCTAATACATATGTTTAGTACAAGTTTCAAATCATATGATGCATAAAGATCAAAATTGATTTCAAAATTATCATTCTTTTTATATGCATATCTATGAACCATAGTGCTTTGATACTACTTTGATAAAACTGGAATCATGTTTTCTACTCCATAGTATCTGATTCTTAGTGCATAATACTCTCTATTACATACACATTGCACATGATACATGAGTGTTGAAACATAAATTTGATATCGAAACTGTTTTCATAAATAATCAAGCTTTATTTACTCTGATACATGTTATTAACTATGATTCCCTGCTTGAATTGATATCTTGAGCTCTGATACACATTATGTCATATATAATATACTGCTCGCACATTGTCAAGTGCTAAATGTCTTAATGATAAGGGGAGCATCACATTCTTCAATGGTCTGTAAGGAATTATTTCTTTTGATGTTTCTTTAGCACTTATTCCATGTTATTTGTTCTGCCATTTTTTGCTAATGCCCAAAGGGTGAGAATAACTGGAAAACAAGTTTCTTGTTGGTCATTATAAAAAAAAGGGGGAGATTGTTGACAGGGGGAGCCTTGACTCCTTTGAATATCTTGTTTTTTATGATGTACACGATGATGAATATTGTATAATGGACATTTTGTGGATGGACATTAAGGATTTATTTTATAGTTATCTTGCACAAAATGACATAACAAATGTTTAATGTTATTGATGTGTGTGCTTGATACATGTATTATTGATTGGAAAAAGGTTTACATGTTTAAACAGATTGAAAATGTATTTCTGGTATAATTTAATCTGTTAAACAATCTATTTAATCTGTATGTTTTATCAGAGGCAAATTGTTCTAACATAATCTGTTATACAATGTGTATAACCGATTAAGTAAGAAAGTTAGCCAAGTCATGCTTTCAAAGGAGTGAAAATCTGATTTGAATGAAGATTGAAATTGAAATTTTGCTTAACTGTAGGACGTAACCGATTACATAAGTTGTATAGTCGGTTAAGTCTTTTTCAAATTATAAGTTTAATTTCCTTCATGTTAATACAATTATAGCGATCATATTGCATTTATTTTTGGCTTTTAAGAAGTTTTTAATCGATTGCATGCAGCATATAATCTATTAAAAGTCGTATTTTGAAATGCTGTCAAAAACTGCTAAACCAGAAGGAAAAATCTAACAAATTAGATAAATTGCATAATCGATTAACATGCGTCAGGATTTTGAAAATCCTAAATAACTGTCTTGCGCACCTGTTTCAAACTAATCTTTGAACATTCAATTTCATAACTAACATTTTCATTGAGTTTTGATTACAGGAGCGTCCAAGAACCATCTTGAAGAATCAAGGATCAAATTTGGGTATATACATCAAGATTCTATCAAGAAGTGTGCTTAAAGGTTGTTGATCATATATGCACTATTGGAGTGCTTGTTGTGAAGATCAGGTTGTTAATTTTCAATCAGTGGATTGAGTTCCTGTGCGGTTATACCAGGGGGAGAGAATTGTGATTATTCTCATTGAGAGTTGGGATTTCTGTCAAGGAGCTCTTAGAGTGGGGTATTGATAACGGTCTAAAAACCGTTATTTTCATGCTTGAATTTGATATCAAAACACACCCTTTATGGCTTAGAATGAGCTTAAAATCAAGTAAAACACTTAGTTTAGTCATGTGAGAGTCAAAACTTGGTTTTAGAGATATTATGCTTGTTTTTACATTGTTTTGCAGGGTTTTAAGGTAAATTGAAGATGGAAGTGAATCAAGGTGGACTTAGACTCGTGAAATATGAAGAAAAAGGATGAAAAAAAGAGTCAAACGGACCGCTGAGCGGCCAGTGCGATTTAAGGCAAACCGCTCAGCGGTAAAATTGACCGTTGAGCGGTGGCGCGGCTAGAGGGGAAACCGTTGAGCAGTTTATTTAGACGCCTGGGTGGTTGTCAGTTTTTATTAGCTCAAATTCTGTAATCTTTCTGTTATCTTTTTGGCTTATATATAGCCCAGTGCGAATCAAAACTCAATCTTTTGGCAGAGAGAAACGTCTAGAGCTGTTCCACACACCTTGGAGGAGGTTCCTTGGATGCTTAGGCTTCAATCTACCAAGTTTAGGGTTATTTCTTCCCTTCTTTAATTAATTTTCATCTAGATTCACCATGATTATGGTGAACTAAACCCTAGGTTGTTGGGGAACAATGTAATCTTTTGAAACTCTCTTATATTGAAATTCTTATCTTCTTTATATGCTTGCATATGCTTATCTTTATCAATTGTTGGGTTCCTTACCTTTGCTTAATGCTTTTATCGTTTAACTCATTCGGTAAATGTTGTTTGTCTTTATTGATACAGGAACATACGGTAATGTCATGAACTGGGGGAAATTCCTTGATTATGCTAATACCGCCTAGGGATAGGGGTAGGACGATCAATTGTATTTTGCTTCCGTTTATCATGCATTATTAATTACTAGGGGAGGCTAGGGATAGCAAGTCGGTAATTAGTAATAGGCTCTTTTCACCAAGGGATTGGGTTAAGGGTAGACCAAGAAAGTTTGCATGACAATATGATAAAGAAGTGAATTAGATAAGAAAAGTAGATATAAGAGGGTGGATAAGATGAAATTGTAAACCCCAACAACTCCATTCATTCATAGTTTCTTTTAGCCAATTGATTCACTGCATTTTGCATGTTTACTTTTGTTATTTGCATACAAAACCCTAAAATTAATTTCTTCTCAAGTCTTATGCGATTAGTTTACACGAAAGTTAAGGCCTAAGAGTCCTTTAGGAAACGATACTTGGACTTACCCGTTTTATATTACTTGATAACGATCTGGTACACTTGCCAGGGACTTAACATGTATCTTTAAGGTGATAGAAAGTTGGGATTGCTTTTGGGGTTGAGAGTGTGTGGTGTTCACCTCTTGTTTGTTATAAGTGATATTGAGTAGGGAAGGAGAGTGCATTAAGAGGGAGTCTCTGTATTCTTGCTTGTAAAGTCTATCATTATAATGGTTCCCTTCAACTAAGGTTGTTAAAGGAAGACTAGATGTAGGCTTGGCCGAACCAGTATAAGTCTTTGCGTTGATCTTTCTCTTCCTTCTCTTATTATTTTTTGATTCATTATACTTGTCAAATTGCATTCCAAGAAAGCATAAAAAATTTCAAAAAGATTTTAAAAGAACATATTTTTAAGGGGAAAACCAATTTAACCCCCCCCCCTTTGGTTGAGTTTATTGACCTACCTTTTTCTACAACTATCTTGTTAATCTATGTTGATGATATTATTCTTATTGGTAATAGCATGCATGCAATTGATCAAATCACTAATATGCTAAATGAACAATTCAAAATAAAAAAATATGGATAACTTGTCTTACTTTTTGGGTTTTGAGGTTGCTCGTAGCTATGCACGTATCCACCTATCCTAGTGCAAATATGTCATTGACCTACTTAGCAAAACCAGGATTCTTGTTGTTGCTCTTGTCAGTACCCGTATGAACTTCTCCACTAAAGTTTCCTCTAAAATAGACCAGCTTGTTGATCCCACTATCTTTCGACGATTGATTGGGCGACTCATTTATCTCACTGACGCTCGCCCTGATATAACCTATGTTTTTCATCGTCTTAGTCAGTACGTTGCCTGTCCTACTCAAGCTCATCACCAAGCTGCTTTCCGTATCCTTCGTTACATAAAAAACACTCATGGTTAGGGTATATTTCTCAAAGCAACCATATCAACTTGAAGGCTTATAGTGATTCTGATTGTGTTGGGTGCCCTAACTCTAGAAAATCAACCTACATTGTTTACCTTGGGGATTCACTAATTTCATGGAAGTCCAAGAAGCAGTCCACTGTTTCTCGTAGCTCTTTTGAAGCCGAGTAATGCATCCTTGCTCAAACTATATGTGAAAAATCCAATGGCTCAATCACCTCCTGAGCCACCTTCACCTTCCTCTCTCACACCTAGTCACCATCTTCTCTGGTAATCATTCCGCCATTAAGATCGCTACTAATCAAGTCTTCCACGAATGCACCAAACATATTAAGATCGACTGCCACCTTATTTGTGAGAAAGTCCAACAAGGAACTGTCGAACTTCTTTTAGTGCATTCGCTTATCCAACTTGCAGATATTCTTACAAAGTCGCTTCCACCTTTCACTTTTTGCAACATCAATTCCAAGCTTGGCATAATCAACATATATGCCAACCTTGAGGGGGCTGACAAAATTCATAATTATAACTAACGCCACTTTTTCTTTGTTGCTTTATGTTTTTACTATTATTAACTTAACACATTAATACATTTTTAATTTATTTAATTTTAATAGTTATCAAAATTAGATTGTACATACCAACTTATAATTGATTTCTTACTACTTTTGATAGTGGTACAAAATGCACAAACTTAGAAAATCAATTAAAAAAAATAATTAATCATAATTTTAATTTGTCTTAAAAATAAAAATAAATCTAAAATATTGATAATTTTTTATGGTACATATAATTTTTTTATTATTAATAAACATTGATTTATATATTATTGAAACTACCAAAAACATTAGCTATTGCGCTTATGTGTTTGAATTTTTTAAATATTTATTATGATTAAAGTGTAATATTCATTTGTATCCATATATTTTTTTAAAAAAAGAATTAATTTTCTTAAAAAATGTAAAGAAATAAATTTTAACTTTAGCTCAATCCAATCAAACTAACTCGCTAAGATGAAGTTTTTCTTTTTTTACTTATATATTTTAAATTAGTCTTATATTTAATTACATGAAACTTTAAAAAAATAGTATAATATATCTCTCACTGAGTTTTCTTAATTCTATATAAAACACATCATATATAATATTTTTAAATTTTAAAGAACTGAAAACAAAAATTAATGTAATTGTTCTAATTAAAGAAGATATCATTAGGGATCATCACCTCCAGATTATACAATTTTTCTTGCTCGAGAGTCGAAGTGGGTTGTTCTCTTCTTTCATACTTTTATCCAAAACATCTGTCTTATTCCTCTTCTTCCTCATTGTGGACTATGGTAGCTTCATTGCTCAGGTCTTGGACATCTTGTAAAGACAAACATGGTAATGACAAGAAGGAGAGTTCATCCACTTCAAGTGCTTTCTCCCCCTGAAGTGGTGGCTGACATAAAAGGATTGTGTTTCATGAAAGGTGACATCCATGGTGATAAAGACGTGACGACTCTGAGGATGATAACATTTGTACCTTTTTTTATTAGAAGGATACCCAATAAAGACATATTTAAGAGCTCTGGGATCTAATTTACCACAGTTAGGATGATGAGAATGAAGAAAAATAACACATCCAAAGACTCGACTAGGTAGACTCGTTAGTAGGGAAGAAGAAGGAACAAAATACAATAGAGACTTTATAGGGCTAATGCTATTTAAGATACGAGTGGGTAACCTGTTGATGAGATATGTGGCAGTTAACACAACTTCTCCCCAGTAATTTTTTGGAACAGACATTTGAAAAAGAAGAACTCTAGTTACTTCAAGAAGATGACGATTCTTTCTTTCTGAAACCCCATTTTGTTGAGGGGTGTTAACACAGGTTAGTTCATAAACAATATCATTATGAGACAAAAAAATTGAGAAATTCATGATTCACATATTAAGTACCATTATCAGACCTAATTCTTTTGATATTTTTTCCAAATTGATTTTGGACAAGATGGAAAAAATTAACAAAAATTTGAAAAACTTCGGATTTATTTTTCATAAGGTATATCCATGTGACATGGGTACAATCATCAATAAAGGTAACAAACCATTTGGCTCCAGAAATAGAATCTATGACAGGACCCCAAACATCAAAGTGAATTAAATCAAATGGAGAAATACTCTTTTTATGACTAATAGGATAAGATGCACGATGGTGTTTTGAAAATTGAAAAATATCACAATTAAAAGATTCAACAGATTCTTTGGTAAACAAGTAGGGAAATAAGGACTTGATAAGACTAAATGAAGGATGCCTAAACCTTTGATGATGTAACCATATTTGGGATTTTGCCCACATCTCAGATGTTGCTTGTTGACTCATGATTTCCGTGTTGCTTTGGTCATCAAACTCTAAAAAATACAATCTACTCTACTCCTTAGCAGTTAAAAGTGTCTTCCCCGTGGCAAGGTCCTTAAAAACACAATAAGTTGGAAAAAAATGTTACCGAACAATTTAAATCCCTTTTGTGTTTTTGCACAGAGATAAGACTATTAGCTAATTGAGGAACATGTAAAACATCCTTCAATACAATGGATGACTCCAAAGTTATATTCCCAGAGCTGCATATAGGTGACCATTCGCAACTGTAATAAGTTGTTCTTTATTTCTTTTACCATATGAGTCGAAGAACACCCTAAAAGGTATCATATGACTAGTTGCACCTGAATCAAGGATCCAAATACCTTTAGACATATGACCAATAGTATTGAGACAAATTTTACCTTTTATGGACTGAGTACATGATCTAAATGGCTTACTCATTGATTCAACCATTGCTTTTAAGTGCTCGAGATCTTTTTTAATGAAGGCACAAAGGAATAAATAGGACGCAACCAGGAGTCTTCGGTGACCTTTCCCGAGATGACGACAGCGTGTGGATCATATTGAGAAAAAAAAGGAGCAGAACTGAAAAGCTCAAATATACCCAAATATAGGTCAAACGGGTCGTTACCAACCTTAGGAACAGACTCAGGAGGCTCCGACAACTCTGTCTGTGGTGGCGGCGACGGTGAGGGGATCACACCAAGAAAAAAGGAACAGAACTTAAAACTCATATCTACTCAAATATAGATTGAACAGGTCGTCACCGACCCAAGAATAAACTCAGGAGACTCCGACGATCCTGTTTGTGACGATATTGACGAGTGGATTTTACCGGAAGTGAACGCGTGGACTATGCGCAAATAACTGTGACGACGCATGGTGAATCTTCTCACCGAGCGACTTTGTCGGTATTACACAACAGTAATATATGTCTGATACATTATTAATATATAATGTACTATAGAAGACGAAATAAATAATTATAATCTCTCGTAGGTGTGATGGTATAATATTTTCTCCTTAAATTATTTTATTTTATTTTATTATTTTATTATTGTTATTATTGTTATGGTGATAGATATCAATTTTTATTAATATTAAAATTGTATCATATTCGTATATGTTTACAATGTTTTAGATTTTTCAATATTAAATCTTTATTTTATAGAATTGTCTAGTGGTTTTACAATATCAAGATAACTTATAAATTTTATTATGATTTTGTTAGGCTCTTTCAAGGGATTCAAAAATGGATTCCAAAATTCAGATTCTTTCTGTACATGTCCCTCAGTAACTTTTTGAAGTTTATTGTTATTATTATTATTATTACTTATTATTATTAGGCTTATTAATTTAGTAATTGAAGATTTATTTGAATAGTAATATTATATAATTTGTTTATTTAATATTTATTAAAAGTGACAAAAATCTGACTTTATCCCATATATAATAATATTTATTATTAAAAGAGTAAAATTATTAAATAAATTTGTATACAAAATTATAATAAAATAATTTATTATATAACGTGACAAATAATATTATCAATATTAATAATGTCATAAACAATACTACCAATATTAATAATAAAAAATAAAATTATTAAAAATCTTGACTTATTAAATAATATTTAATAAAAAATAAAATTGTTAAACAAATTATTAAGTGTAAGCGGTATAAAGAAACTGTTTTTCAATTATGAAACTGCCTACTCTTAATATTTATAAAGTTAATAAATAAACAATTATATTAGAAAGGACAAAATAAGAATAATAAATATTTCCACAAAAGAAAATATCCTCTTCATATATAGTTATATATTTAGAAATTATGATGTTTAGTATTTAAATTACTTTATTATTGAATAATATTATCAATATTAATAATAAAAAATAAAATTATTAAAACTTTTGACTTATAAAAAATATTTAATAACAAATAAAATTATGAAACCAATTAAGTATATCGGGAGGAGAGAAATTGTTTTCTAATGTATAAAACAACCTATAACTGTTAATATTTAAAAAGTCAATAAATAATTATATTAGAAAAGTTAAAATAAGAATAATAAATGTATATACAAAATAGAGTATCTTTTTATATATATATAGTTATAGATGTAAGTATGACATGTTTTTCATTTAAATTTTATATATAGAAGTTAAGAATGTATAAGGTGCATTTTATGTTAGCTTTCAGCATCATACAATTATGTCATTATATCTTTTTAAAATTATTTGGTGGTGATTCTATATTGCACGTAAGATTTATGATGACTTTGTCAAATCAATTGATGATTAATATGTTCTTAGCTTATGAAAGAAGAAATTGAGTTTAAATTGGTTAGATGAATAAGCAGAATAAAGTTTAAAAAGTTAGTCTTGTAATGATAAGAAAGAGAACATATTACCTATGTTAAGTATTTCTTTGAAGGAATAATGTCTATATATTCCATTATTTTTAAGTCATATGAGCTATTATGCATTTGGCTGAGTTAGATCTATCTTGTAAGGAATAGGATCGAGATCATGCATGTTAACCAATGGTGGAGTTTGAAGTTGACACTTCAAATAGGAAAACATGGAATCATGTGGAATAATTCATATAGTGATGGATGAGTCACCAAATATATAATGGTAAGAAGATCAAGAAAGGAAAACAAAATGTTTTGGCTAGAAAAAGGAGTTTGTAATCTTGCAAGGAAGAATGAGTTAACCATAAGGTAGGTTTGAAAATGAAACTTCAAATAAGGAAATTTTGCATAGATGGAGTGAAGTGTTGCGTATTCATTATAAAAATGCTTGGAAATAGCTTCCACATATTAAGATGAAGGACTCTAATAGCATCTATTATTGGTTTTTGGTATATGATAAAAGCGAAAGTAATGATTATATGTTTATTTGGCTTTCAGGTTCCTTTTCAGCTTAAGCATGAGTAATAAGGCCTAACTTATGTTATACATACAAAAGTTGAATTTATTTTCGGAGGAATGTTTGCATCGGACAACTTGGACTAATAAGGAATTTTTTCGATAGAAGGGAAAATAGTGTAAATTACAAACTAACTGATATACAAGAGTGACTCAAATTGAAATCTGAAATGAACTATCTATTAAACATGTCTTCATCACAATGAAGTCATCATTAATATTTTTATCCTTCAACATTCTTTGTTTAGGAACTAAGATCTCTTATTTGTCTTTGTCTAATTTGTTTACACTAGTGCAAAAACGCTATTTAACGTCATCCCTTAGACATCGGTTAAGGGTAAACACGACGTATATTGATGACCGGTGATATTTTTGTAAATAGGTTGGCCATATAGACGTCAGTTAGAAGGTGCCCCGACTTTTATAATATTTTAGACGTCCGGGCCCTTCCTAACTGACGTCTACATGTCTGACAGGTGGGTGAAAAGTCATTTCTTTCAGTCATATAGACGTCAGTTAGGAGGGGCCCCAACGTCTATATGCGGAAATTAATGGCTATTCACCTACCTGTCAGACATATAGACGTCAGTTGGGAGAGCCCCGACTTCTAAAGAACTTTAGACGTCTGTTACTCTGGGAACCGACGTCTAAACCCTAAATCCAGAAATTTAAAAAGTCACTTTTTGACTCCATTTAGACGTCTGATCCCGCCACTTCGACTTCTAAAGCACTTTAGACGTCTGTTATTCTGGGAACCGACGTCTAAACCCTAAATCCAGAAATTTAAAAAGTCACTTTTTGACTCTATTTAGACGTCTGATCCTGCCACTCCGACTTCTAAAGCACTTTAGACGTCTGTTATTCTGGGAACTGACGTCTAAATGTCTGCATTAAAACATTGCAAACGCGAGGCAGTAGTTACGCGCACTCATTGTTCATCATCTTCCTCGTGTTTTCTCTGCACAGGCTACGTTTTTCAGGTTCGTTTTCTCACTTTTGCACCGTTTAAAATTAATTTTACTCCGATTACATTACTCTTTGATGAATTATTTTTCATTTGAACCGATTAAAATGCGTTTTCATTGAGTTTTTGTGCAGTTTTGCTCATGTCCTTAGGTAGCGTTCTTGGACGGCGATTTCTTGCGTTTTGCACTCCTCCAATTCCCTCCACTACATTATCAAAACCGTCCAATACAAAATAAAAACATACAATGCATTCGCTTCAACTAAAATATAAAGTTGTAAACTCGAATCACCATGACCTAGGAGCAACTCGAGAGACCTCAAGCGGAGAAAGATCCTATCAAATACGGCGACATTTTAGATGTCTGATCTATGAGTCCGACGTCTATATAGACGTCTGACCTATGGGGTCCGATGTCTCATTTAACGTCACTAGAATAGACGTCGGTTCGGGATCTGACGTTAAAAGCCCAAAATAACCGACGTTAAACAACGTTTTTCCACTAGTGTTAAGTGTTTTTCCAATCCAAGTTGCACTGACAAAAGGGTTAGATATAGCTATACAAAGCAAAATTAGAGGTTTTCTTTTTCTATTTTCTTTTACCTTTTATTTATTTATTTCTTAGTACAAGTTAAAATGTTAACGTATTAAAATTTCCAATTATATATTTACAAAAATTAGTTATCATAAATAAACAATAATTATAAACCTTGTTAGTATTATTTACTTATTTATTAATGTTTCAGTATATAAGTGAGTAGGACCGAGAAACACACTTTTTCATTTTAACCTTCTCTTCTTTTGAGACCACTTGATTCAATCTCTTCAGTCTAAGCCGAGCGATGGGTCCCTGCTAAAGACACTTTGACGTTCAAGTAAGATTTTAATCAACGAACTAAATTCAGAATCTCAATTAAGCTAACCTTACCTCTGTAGCTTACCTCCATATTTATAGATTTTATTATGGACCTTAGGCTGATACTAGCCCAATAGCGATAATGTATGCGTTGGCCCAAGCCCAACGCGTCATAGGCCCAATTGATCTGCTTAATTTATAATTTATAAATAAGTCGAATGGCATGAACATATTTCAAACATCGTTCGGTCAGTGAAACGTATTTGTCTTCGACACTGTCCTATCGCACATTCTACTAATTGAATCCTATATCATAGCATACACTTAGTATTAGGTACAGGTTAAAACATTCAAAGTTTAAAATACGTTATTTAAAATAAATTAAGTATATGTTACGTATAATAAATAAATAGTAATTATAATAACAAAATTGGTGTTATTAATATTATTACTTATATAGTGAAAATTTTGGTATCATTTATAATGAATGGATTATTCTGTCTCTTGGTATCTATCATTCAGTGGTATCTATCATTCAGTGCTTCTTATAATGAATTGCTATTTGTGCAGGTTGACAATTTTGGTACTGTAAACTTTGTTGAAGCATGCAGGAAACGCAATGTCAACATTCATGAGTTGAAATAATACCCTGCAATTGTCATGGAGATTGCTTTGAGGATGCTTCTTCAATATAAGATGATCCTCCATTTGGGTTGATGAAGTTTCTTCAAAGGATGGACTCTATATGACCAATGATAGTAGTGGAAGTAAATCGAGATGAAGATGTTGGTGTTGAATGGTCTCAGTAGATGTCTTTCTAGAAGGTTAGGCCAATCATGAAGAAACTCAAGAAATCTAGAAGAAGACAATTTCATAAGGTGAGAACTCAAGAAGAGAAGTCTTGCAATTTTGGCAAAAGGACTTTACATTCAATCAAGTTCTAAGGATTACAAAAAGGTACCTCTCCTTTTATAGGTGAAGGAGAAGGGTAGAGTACATAAGGTATTTAGGAGCCTCTCCATCATTTAATGAGGAGCCTCATCATTAAAAAAAAGAGGAGCCTAACCATTAAATGAGGAGCCTAAACTTTAAATGTGAGGAGCCTTATGCTTTGTAACTAACTTAGTCAAAGCATTTAATGCAAAGGCTCGTTGCAACTAACTCCTTCCCAAACCAATTTTTAACTTTTAAAGCCACCAAACCTTATAAACAAAGCT
Organism: Vigna mungo; assembly: GCA_036885675.1. NCBI lineage: Eukaryota > Viridiplantae > Streptophyta > Magnoliopsida > Fabales > Fabaceae > Vigna > Vigna mungo. The sequence continues at coordinate 30,039,089 of CP144691.1, forward strand.
AAGAAAAGTGTCTTGGCCAAATACAAGGCCTAAAAATGAGTTATATTATATATTTACAAAAAGTGTTTTAAGATAAAAAAGAAGACCAAAATGTGATCCTCCAGGAGAGTAGAATCCTTGAAGCTCCATCTTCTTCTTCCATCACTTTGACTATGACTCTTTATGAGAAGTTCAATGTCTTTTAAGACTTAAAAGGAAAGTAAAAACAAACTTGAAAGTCCTTATTCTTCTTCCAATATCCTAACTTTAGCTTAAGTTGATATTTTCTTCATGGATCTTCATTTAATTCCCAAAATGGATTCCATCAAATTGTCTCAAATGAAGCCTTCATTAGAAATATTAAAGTTAGCAGAAAATACTTTCCTTGATTGAGGTTTGACTTATTGTTGCCGGAAAACCTACATGATTATCTAATATGGGAGAAATAACCAGATCATGAAATTTTGGAGATGTCATATCAATCGGATTAAGAAATTTGGTGAATGTTTTCGGGATGTATAGCTTTATCCGTAAAAAAGTGAATTTCAAATTCCAGTTAACTTTTCCAGACAACTTTGTACACCAGATTTTTCAGTAATTACATTCTTAAAAGTATTCATCGGATTACGGATTTCATAATCCCTTTCACATCACATCTATCAGATTTTAATGTTTTTCCGACTCGAAAAGCAAAATCCGGTGAACAAAATTGAAAATGAGACTTTATTGAATAATCTTCCACCTTGAAGATGATTGGTTCTTCAATATCAAAGAAAACAAAGGTTACTGTGAAAGAAGATGGGTTTAAGTTTCGAGGAAGGTGAAGGAAGAAAGGTTAGAAAGAAGAATACAGTTTTATTTATTATTTAATATATAATAAGGAAAGAGAAAAATGGACATAAAAAAAAATTGGAGGTGCAAGAAGAAAACAATGGAGTGCAGAAGAAGTCCTCAAGTAAGGCATAGAGGAAAAAGAAATCCCCAGACATTAAAGGGTGAATTGCTTTCAGCACCCCTATCACATTTCACCATCCACCCCATTAAAGAAATTACCGGAAAATTTTTTCGTTACTAGGAGAGGAATTGCTGTCCGGAATTTTTTTTTTTCTGAAATTGTTTTCCAGAAATAAATTCCAAAAATGTTGGAATGCAGGAAGAAAAACGATGGGTGCATGAAGTAATTCCCGACATTTTAAATCAGAACTCTTTTACCAATTCTACCTAGTGTCACCAACAAACTACTTTTAATTCTTACCTAGCGCAAAGCATAAGATACATTATGTTTCTCAAACTGTGATCAATGTTTAGAATTTGATTAATATTTTTTAATGATTAAATATGTTTTTTTCTTTTAATTATTGGTGAAAATTGGAATTATTTCTTTTTTAAACTATAATTTAATTTAGTTTCTTAACTTATGAAATAAGATGATTTAGTATTTTTAAATAAATTTTATCAAATTTATTTTATTAAATTTATTTGATGATTCAAATACATTTATCAATTAATATTAAATAAAAAATGTGCCAAATGACGTAAAAAATTTAAATGTTATTATGAAACACAATGTAATATTTGTTTAACAAATTATGGTAGTTGGAAGAAGAGTTGTTCCTTATCCAAATGTAAAAATTTCATATTTTACTAGAGAGCTTTATATGTAAATTCAATCAGTGAGTTAAAAATATCATCTTAAGAACACATTGTAAAAGTTTAAGTCCAATCCAACTATTAACACATTTGGAATCGAATTCTTATTAAAATATTTTATCTAACTACATATTTTAATTGGTAATCCTAACAGTCAAACTAAAGAACCATTTCTTAAGAACTTTGTATACAAATTTCATCCTATTAAAAAAATTCTCAAAATTATTGATAGAATTTTATCAACGAAAATAAATTCGTCGGTAATTGAAATTTATCGACGAACTTTTAAAATACATATTTCATTTACAACTAAAAAATTCATCGGTAATACATATTTTATTTACCGACGAAATCAATAAATTCGTCGATAAAAAGAATGATAAATTTGACGTTCACTTCTTTTCTCTCTTCGCGAACCATTCATTATTTCACTCTCTAACGTGAGCAGAATGGTGTAAACCCCATTTCCTCTTCTCCCTTTTCTTCTTCCTCTTTTATTTCTTCTTCTTTCTCTTGCTCTTCTCCCAATGCTATGAGCCATTAGCAAAAATCACTATAAGTGTCCTATGGAACAAACCACTCACAACTGTCAGCAACCACCTCCAAGAGCACAAGAAGCCACCGTAAAAAACCTGAAACAACCACTAACATATCTCCTTCACATTATCAAGCACGATCCAAACCAACATCTCACGTCTTCTCTAAACATCGTACCATCCTTACAACATCGTGAATCGTATCAACGAAAGCCTCCATGAAAACCTACCACGAATAGGGAAAACGCTGACGGTGACAGATTGTAGAACTTAATGTTCCCTCCTAGGTGCTTGGTGTGTTAAAAATGATGACTACACACTAACAAGTAGATGAAAAATCCTAAAAGATGAATTTGGAAAAACTCTAAAAGAAGAAGAAGAAAGAGAGAGGAGAAAGAAGATGAATCAAATAATGGTATTTACCGACAAATTTTTCCTTCAGTAATTACTGTCGGATTTTTCATTTGGTAATTACTGATAGAAATAAAATTTTGTCGCTAACTAAATTTACCGACAATACTATTACCGATGGGGTATTTACATTTCCAACAGATTTTGTCCATCAGTAATATACCTATTTTTCTAAAGAAGCAAGAATAAAATTTTCCTAAGATAACTTAGAACTACACAATATGTAGAGACCTGATTATTACACTAAAATGCAAAAATTATTTCGCTTAAGATAAACTTCTAATTGTAAACCTCACAGTTCATAGTGGAAAAAAAATATTTCAACAGTACTCTTTAAGAAAATTTAGCGTAATCCAATAATTTATGAGGTTGTTATCACAATTTACTAAGATAATTTAGAAATAGAAATTAGTTAATACCTCAAAAATTATCCTTTAAATATTATAAAAAATATTTAAATAAAAAACTTAAATATAATTAACACGAGAGTGTTGCAATTATACATAAAATATTTATTTATATTATAAATATTTAGATATTATTGTTATAAATTATTTTTCTTATAAGATAGACAACTATTTATATAAATATAAATTTATTAATTAAAATGAAAGAAAAATATACTTTTATTCAAAATCTTACAATTTGCTTAATGTGATTCTAATAATACGGTTATTTTTATTACACAACTCCAAACTATGGTGGAGATCTTGCTAAGAAGAGTCAAATGAAATGAAACTAATGTGTGGGTGAATATATATATATATATATATATATATATATATATATATATATATATATATATATGTATACATATATATGTATAACTCCTTATTTATATTTCAAACATACAAAAATAACAATCACTTCTTGCTCAATGCTTCTTTTTATTGTTCATCCTCTTCTTTTATTTCATGTAAACTACATTTTTTAACTTAGAATACCATTTCTTATTTTCCTTCCTTATTTACTACAAAATGATCTTTGATTATAGAATTTGTTTTTCATTAAAAAAATGATACGGATAAAATTTTTGTACTGATGAATTATTTTATAGTTAAGAAAATAAATGTTTTGAATCCAAGTGGTTGATTTTATTTAAGTTTTTGTAAGTTGATGAAGATGTGTCATGCTATGTTAGGAGTGCCTCTCAGTTGCACCATCGACAGCCAATGCCAAAATCATTGATTTTTATATGAGCTTGACAATGACTTTGCGTGCCCAAGAATTCACACACCCTATGAAGCAAACAATGTTTTCATTTTCAATATATATATATATATATATATATATATATATATATATATATATATATATATATATATATATATATATATATATATATATATATATATATATATATATATATATATTTAAAATATTAAATTATACTGGTATCTAATTAATATATTATCATAAATATATTTTTCATGTACCAAGTTATTGAGTTAAAAGTATATATATAACCTTGATTGTATAAAGTGAAATTTTATGAAAATTTAACAAAAATAAAACAATAACAAAATGATTGTATTTTTCTACATATATACATATATTGAGAAATATTTTATTATTTAGAATAAAGTTCATTTAAAAAAATTTATATTAATTCTAAATTATTTTATACTATATTTTAAATTAATTGTAAATTAATAAATAGAGTGTCAAGTAAATTAGAGTTAATATAAATTTTTGTATGCATATCTTTCAATTTATTGGTGAATTTATAAAGTATTTTTCTTAATAAAAATATTAAATAATATAATAGTTAGTGTAAATTAAATGAAAGTAATTTCATTCTTTTTATGCAAGAAAGAAGCAAATTTTGAGCATAATTGAAGATAAAACTATTCTAGCCACAACGTAGAAAATGATTAGATTTCATATAGATGCCAGCATCCAAATGTATTGTTAATAGCAACAATATTTTGGACAATGCTTTGAATTTATTTATGTTTGGCCAAAACAAAAAAGGGAAACTGAGTAGAGATTTGGAGTAATATAAGTTTGATATCTTAACCTTATTCTATCTCAAATTATTTAATTTCAGTTTGTTTGATTCTGTCACTGCAGAGATGGTATCAGGGGAAGAAGATTAAGTTAATAAAATCTTGCATCATGCTGCTTGAATATTAAGCTGCGTGCCTTCGATGTCCTTCTATGTGGCATCTATATCTCCTGTTACAACAAGTTCTTTTCATTTCATTAAAAAAATCTCATTAAATTGACCAACATCCACACATGCATGTAAATACGAAATTCAGCATATCTTCCTTTCATAGGTCATTCTTCAAAATGGACATGAGGAGAAAGAGTTAAAATGTTAACCACTAATCAAGGTTATAATATTATCAATAGATGGAGATGTTATATTGATTAATGATATATATAACCAAATTATAAATGTTTATAATGTAAATCTCATATTACATATTGATTTTTATAATATTAAATTAAAAATAAATTTAATTAATAAAATCGATTGTATGATATTAAATTAAATATAATTTAATTATTAATGATATCAAAATCATATATAATTTATCTTATTTCATACCGAATTTCTATTATACTACTTACATATATGTAATTTATACGATCAAGATGTTTATTCCTCCATAAGAAGATGTGATGTGATGAAAATTTTACGTCAATCAGTGATATGACCTAATTATGATACATAAATGGGTTACAAAACTCACCTTTTACAAGGTTTTTTGTAAGATTAAATTAAACATAAATTCAATCATTAATAACTTCTCTGATCCTTTCTAAGACACTCTTTTAATGTAGTTGGAATTTATTCCAATTTATTAACGTCTTTAACAAATAAAACTAAGACTTTGGTACTTTAATCAAATTATTAATTAAAATACCCAATTATGATCATCTCACTTTAAATATGAAAGAGACTTACCAAATGATATTTTTAATGTTAGAATGGATCACTAATATCCTTGTTTAAGAGATTGTCCTGTGGGAATGGATTCCTAATAAAACAAGTTATTTTAAAAAAAAATAGTAAATATCAGTTTCAGCATCTTGAGGGTGTTTTTGTTAGTATCCATTGATCCTCATGCACATTTTCTACTACACGAATATATATTTATACCTATAAGTTCCTTGTATCCTCCGAGACTGGTCGAATATTACAAAGTGCCAGTTGCATAGACATAGAAATCGTCACCATGGGAAGGAAAATAAGCCAAGCATTACCGAAAATATCTAAGGATGATCCTCAAAAACATCAATTCAAGAGTTTGATTAAGGTTTTGCGGCCAAAGGTCTACATCACCGACAGCTCAAGCTTCAAGACATTAGTTCAAGAGCTAACTGGCAATGGAAGTCCCACCACTTTGTCTCCTCCTCCTCCTCCTTTGGAACCAAACATCATGGTTCAAAATTGCCCCTTTGTTGGAACTGAATCTCATAGGGATCCTGAAACTAGTTCTGATGATGTCTCAGTTTCTCCTGATACAAACTCACCAGAGTGGTGCTATGATGCATTGATGAATGAAGAGTTTAACCAAGTTTGCAATGAGTTATCCTTAGATGACCTAGCCTTCCAGGAATCAGTCGCCAACATAGACCATTTGTTGGCATATCAGAATTTCGAGACACTACTTTTTGATTATGAACAAATGGAGCAGCCAGATGTCAGCATATATGATTATGAGTTGTCAGGACTACTATAGAAACATGTCTGTCTTTCATGGAAGATCATGCACGATGTTGTTTCTCGAGTTACTTTTCTAGTTCTTGTTTTGTATCATATGAATGTTTAAGTATTCGTTTTGTACATACAGCAAGTAAGTTCTTTTCTTTTTTTTTATGCATAATGATTTTGCTTTGAGTTTGTTTCTATAGATTAATCTTCAATGAGGGTAAATATTTATGTTTTGTATTGATTTGTCTGCATGCTTGGGGTTAACCTAATAATTATTGCTGCAGTTTTCTTCAACATATAGTTTGAAGTTTACAGACTAAACGATATAAAAAAAATAAATCATATTTTCTCCTAATCTCTCCCGTGTTGCATGTTATGGAAACTTCACTAACAAGGAGAGTTTTTACGAACTATATTTAAAAAAAGTTTTTCACAGCTTTCCTATTAAAAGAATTTGCATCTAAATATGTATCATTAGATCCTACATATGCAAAATCTGCCAAAAGATTTTATTACACAATTTAACCTACTCTTCCTCTATATTTCACTTGTTTTCACACTTATAAGCTAAACTATAAGAATGTGATACATTAGCTCCAATAAAAAAATAGGGCCAAACATGAAGAGTCAGGTCTAAGGAACTCTAAACCAATTATGTGCAAAATAAGATATTTATAACGATTTTTTATATTGGTCTAAATCCATCTAGTATAGAAAGTGATATCACAGTATCATAGATACGAAAAGTTTTTCTATACCAGTTAGATCTATAATCAATATAGAAAGTGATACAGTGACAAAATTATAATAAATTACAAAAAAATTTTATACCGGTTGCATCCAGAACCAATATAAACACTAGTACATAAAAAAAAGCTTTGACGTCTTTATTTTCGACCTTTAAGGTTTGAAAAAACATTGACGTCATAACGGAAGATGTAGATTGACGTCAAAAACAAAAAAGGACGTTGATTGACGTAAAAAAATGATTATTTTTTGACGTTAATTGAGATCAGAAATGACCATTTCCGATGTTAATTGACGTCATAAAATGACCATATACTAACGCCCCTCCTCCTTTGTTTTTCTTAATAAATATTGATCCATTTTTATAGTTTTACTAAACCTAAAAAATAGAAAGTCAGTAAATTTTATATATCTTGAACTCATTTCAAATTTGTACAAACTATATGGTATAAACTAAAGCTATCAAAAGTGAATGATGTTATAGTGAATAATTGACTATTTGTTTGTGCTTTTTGATTTTAATAGCTATAGTTATTATTTTTGGTTGAATTTTTTTTAACACTCCTTGGAATCCCTATTTCAGGAAAAAAAGCACAGGAGCCTGATAACGGTCTAAAAACCGTTATTTTCATACTTAATTTTGATATAAAACACACCTTTTATGACTTAGAAATTAGCTTGAAATAATGTATTTTGTCTTAGTTAGGTTATAAGAGAGTCGAAGGTAGTTTTATGGGTATTATGCTTGGTTTTTCCTTGTTTTAGCAGGATTTAACAAGAATGGGATGAAGGATAATGAAGTAAGAAGGAATTGGACTCAAGAAGAGATGAAAAAAGGTGTAAATGAAGAATCACAGTCACCGTTGAGTGGTGCATTGAGCGCTGAGCACCATCTTAGCAGAAAGAGATTCGGTTGCACGCTTAAGCGCCAGTGCTGAGGGAAGAAAATAAAGTCGCGCCTACCGTTGTCTTAACAAGGTTTTGGCGTTGTTGCTGGGGACTCGTGGTTTAAACTATATTTTTGTGTGATTCTTAACCAGTTTAGACTTTATTTTATTATTTTTATATTTTTGTTTTCTTTTATTTTTATTTTTAGGGCTAATTGGGTGGTCTAGTATTTTGTTCTCTAGTGTATGCATGGTTCAATTCGAACTAGAAGCAAAAAATTATCCGAACCTCTTCTTATAGGACTGGAAGAAAGTAGAAGAAGAAGAAGAAGGAACAAGATGTCCAAAGAACCTTTTCCTTCTCCTTGAACTCTTGAACAACCTTTTACAGCATCTGACCAGGAAACAAGAAATATGACGGATAATCAAGGTGATCAGAATGGTAGATGTACCCTGGTAGATTATGCAACAGTTACAAGACCTCTTCATTTTGACAGCATTGCTAGACCAAGGGTTAATGCTGCAAATATGGAAATGAAGCCTGCTTTGATTCAACTGGTAAAGAGTAACCAATTCAATGGATTATCTCATGAAAATGCATATGAACATCTGACCACGTTCAATGAAATATGCAACACAGTGAAGATAAATGACGTGCCAGATAAGGCTATTAGGCTTAGTTTGTTTCCTTTTTCTTTGGGAGGCAATGCTAAGATGTGGCTCAATTCATTCCCCAAGAATAGCTTCACTTAATGGGAAGATGTGATGCCTAACTTCTTGAATAAATACTTCCCCAATCTAAGGTAAATAAAGGTAAACAAGAAATTTCTTCTTTTAGACAGGGCATGGATGAGACTCTAAGTCAAGCATGGGACAAATTTAAAGGTTTATTGAGGAAGACGCCCACACATTGCTTTGATGAACCAACAGTGGTCATTCTATTCCTTGGAGGATTAAGCTCACAGACTAAATTGACGTTGGATGCCTCAGCTGGAGGTAATATAAAGTGGGAGACTCTAGAGGAAGCTTATGAGTTGATCGAAAATATGGCCACAAATGATAATGAGATGCATAGTGAAAGAGCTCAATTTCAACATAAATGAGTTCTACAATTACAATCTCAAGATGCTCTGTTGGCTAAGAACAAAATTATGACTCAACAATTGGAGACTCTCATGAAGAAGATATGTCAATTGCCAAAAGAGTTGCAAAATGTCTCACAAGTTCAACAAACACTTTGTGAGCTATGTGGTGGAGACTGTATCAATGGTTAATGTGTTATACAAGCTATTAACTAGGAAGAAGTTAATTTTATGGGTAATCAGGGTCGTCCAGGTAATTATAACCAAGGATGGAAACCTCACCTAAGTATGGGTCAAGGGCAAGCTGTGCAATTTAATAGACCACCACAACAACAATGACAACAACAACCTTCTTTATCTTATAGGATGGAAAAGCTAAATGACACACTTTAATAGTTTATGCAAGTGTCGATCTCCAATCATAAAAGCACTGAAACTGTTATAAGGAATTTGGAGATATAGGTTGGTCATCTAGTTAAAAAGTTAGAGAACTTTGGGGCTAATACTGAAGTTAACCCTAAGGAGGAGTGTAAAGCCATTAATACTAGAAGTGGTAAGGTGTTAGATGAGAGAAAAATTGAGAGAGAAGAGAAAGATGAGTTGAGAAAAAAAGAAAAGATGGATAAAGAGAGAAAAAAAGAGACTGAGGAAAAGAGAAAAGAAAAAGAGAGACGAAGGAGAGAAAAAGAAAGAAGAAGAGGACGAGAGAAAAAAGAAAAAAGTTGTTGAAAGAACCACTTCCTTACCCAAAGAATTTTTCAAGGAAGGAGAAGGAAAAGCAGTTTTGAACGATTTATGGAAACTTTCAAGAAATTGGAAATTAATATATCTTTCTCTGAAGCTCTACAACAAATGCCTTCAACCAATCTATTATTATTTGATACGATTCGGTACACTTGCCGATATCATTAACACCTTACCAAGAGGGAAGAAAACTGTGAGCTGCGAATGAGTCTTTACAATTAAACATAAAGTTGATGGAACTATTGAGAGGTATAAAGCACAACTTGTGGCTAAAGGTTATACTCAATCTTATGATGTATGTTAGCATAAAGCTAAAGAGAAGAAATTTTGATGATGTCTCAAAGTCAAGTCTCAAGTGCTCTTATTGCAGGAAGATCTTCATGAAGACTTATTTTTATATTAAAGCTTTTTAAATCTAGTAGATTGATGTATAGGATGTGGTTTATCTTTGATTATATGCATTACTTGTCTTAGGTTGCGTTAAAATTAATTTTTAAATTAGAAAACCTCATTTTATACTCAAGATAATTGATTATTAAATTATAATAATCAATTATCAATAATTAATTATGACTTGCCATAATTAATTATCATGAGCAATTATGAGAATTTTTAAGCAAGTTTTTTACCGTTGTGCATTCATCAAATGCATAATCAATTACCATAAGTGGAAAATTGATTATCACAATTAATTAGTTGACAACGGATTTTTGGAGGTATCCTTAAGTGAGATCTCTATAAATTAGATTGGGACTCTCATTCTAAAAGACGGAAAATACAAAGTGTATTTTTCTATATTCTTATCTGCAGTGTGCGGTGATAAGTGTTCTGGGGTTTGCTGAACCCCTGTGCTGTGGCTTTGAGAACTTGGCGTGTTGGCATAGAGCGAGAACTTTCACAGGTGGTGTGATTGAGTGCTGTTGCTGTTGGCATAGAGCGAGAACTTTCACAGGGAGTGTGATTGAGTGCTGTTGTTGTTGCTGAGTTGAAAGCCTATCATCCTTCGTGAAGCATTCGAAGGAGGTGTTCATCCTTTGTGAAGATTCAGAGGAGGTGTTCATCCCTTGTGGGTTACAGGGGAAGTGAGTTTCATCTCTTGGGGTAACAAGAGAGGTGTTCTAACCTTAAACTGTTTTATTTTCTTTGTGATTGTAACAGTTTGTTGGTTTGTGCTAGTGAAGCGTTAATTCTCAGTTGAGATTAACAACTGGATGTAGGATCTCTATGATCTGAACCAGTATAAAAATTACTTGTGCAATTTTCTCTCTTCCTTACTCTTTTAATTTGTTTAAATTATTTTAAGGAAATTATTTTTATTGAGAAAATTATTAAAAGAAAGATTTACGATAAGAAACCAATTCACCCACTATTGGTTTGTTGAACGCGTTAACCATTCCGCTGCACCGCTCTAACAATGTAGATTACCAAGAGACGTTTGCACCGGTAGCCAAGCTCAACACTGTTAGAATACTTTTGTCGTTACCTGTAAACCAAGATTGGCCTCTTCTACAATTTGATGTTAAGAATGCTTTCCTACACGTTGAAACTTCAGAAGAAATTTATATGGATTTTCCACCAGGCATGACAGATTCAATTGTAATGAAGGTTTTTGCAAATTAAAAAAGGTTCTATATGGATTAAAACAATCTCCAAGAGCATGGTTTGGATGGTTTACCAAGTTTATGAAGGCTTTTGGTTATAAAGCAAGTAACTCCGATCACACCTTATTTTTGAAGAGAGGAAAAGGAAAAATTACAGCTTTGATTATATATGTAGATGACATGATTGCCACAAGAAATGACCAAGATGAGATTTCTAGTTTACAACAATACCTTGCATTTGAATTTGAGATGAAATAACTTGGAAACCTCAAATATTTTTCAGGTATTGAAGTAGCTAGATCAAAACATGGTATTTTTCTATGCCAAAGAAAATATACTATTAACTTGCTATCGAAAACTGGGCTACTTAGGAGTAAACCAGCTGATACAGAAATTGAACAAAATCATAAAAACTCCTTTAATGCTCAAATTCAACTAGCATAGACAAAGGAAGATACCAAAGGCTAGTAGGAAAATTAATTTATTTGTGTCATACACATCCAAATATCACCTATGTAGTAAATGTTGTTAGTCAATTTATGCATGACCCACAAAAGCTTCATATGGATGTTGTTGAGAGGATTTTGAGATATTTAAAGTCTGCTCCTGGAAAAAGAATTTTGTTCTCAAATCATGGAAACTTAAAGGTAGAAGGGTACACTGATGCAGATTGGGCATGTTCAAAAGATGATAGAAGATCTACCTCTGGATAGTTTACTTTTGTATGAAGGAATCTCGTAACGTGGAGGAGTAAAAAACAATCTATAGTAGCAAGATCTAGTGCTGAAGCAGAATTGAGAGGCATGGCACTAGGTGCATGTGAAGTTTTTTGGATTAAAAATGTGCTATCAGATTTGGGCTTTAAACAAAATGAATCTATAAGTTTGTATTGTGACAATACTTCGGCTATAGCAATTTCTCACAATCATGTGCAACATGATAGAATAAAACATGTGGAGATTGATAGACATTTCATCAAAGAGAAGCTTGAAGCTGAAATAATTTTATTTCTTTTCATAAGATCATAATTGCAATTGGCTGATGTTCTCACCAAAGGAATGTCAAGAAGATAATTTAATGAGTCTCTATTAAAGTTGAGAATGTGTGATATTCATGCACCAACTTGAGTGGGGGTATTAAAATATGTCAAATATTCTATTAACGGATATTAGACAATCAAATATTGTGTTAGTTATAATTTAGATATTATTATAATTTGTGTAGATTTGTGCACTTAACATTCCTTTAGTAGATGGAGAATTATAGAATTATGGCATTCTACTCTTTGAAAAAATACATTAGAATTATTCTTCAAAACCTTTTAATACTTTTTTCTTTACAAGTAAAATAAGACATTTATTAGGAGCGACAAGGTTAAAATAAATTACTAAGCACTAAATATCATAATTTATTAGAGATAAAGAAAAAACATCTAATGATATTTTGTAAAAGAGAAACTTTTACTTTCTCCAAAATCACAAAGTAGAAATTAGTTTACATTTCCACAAAATAATTCAAAAGTTTTTGAACATTTTTCTCCTGTACTTCCAAATTTTGGTTATGTATCTCCAAAATTCTAATATTATCCCTTCATTAATAACTATGACTTTCGTAAATCGGTTAAGAAATTTACTTAATGGATTTTTGTAAAGCATTTAAGAGATTAAGGTTTTTTATCAAAATTTTTAGTTTACCTTTTTTGTATTTTGTAACATCCCGTTGTCTCACACTCGATAATTCATAGATGATATATATATTGTAACGTTATACAACCATTCATAAGGAATGTAAAGGATTTCACACATGATACATATTTTAAACTCAGATTTCAATTACAACACTCATAATTATAACTCAAACTCTTCTTATTTATTCTTCTATCTCTTGCTTCACTTGCGCTGGTTCGAACGACATTCTCTCATCTAATGTCGTATAACAACACGAGTTATACGATTATCATATAATTACAAACACAAACACAACAAGTAGGGTGAGCTAACATGTGACAGATAATAACATGCATAAATATATTACTACTCATAACAATAACATATTATCATACACTAATTACACATTCATCTCATCATACAACAATCACACCAGAGACACTCATCCGGATGATATGTTGATGAGCGATCACGGGAGGTTATGCACTTGTGATGATGACCTTTACTTCTCTTTATAAATACACTTCCAATACAATATTCCATACCATCCACAAGTTTAGTCTGTTAACACCTATGTCCAAAACCGGCACATAGACTAGAACATCCTGCCCCTCTCACCACATAACTCATCCTTCTCCACTTGAGATTGGATGATTATTAGAATATCAAGATAACCTCCAACAACAGGACCCTCAACATCAATGTGTACATTAATTACTTACAACCACAAAGTCTCTCCACGAGACTCTTGATCAACCCATTCATCATACAATACATATTTGATTGAGAATCATGTTCATAGCTTAACATGGAAAAATGTTCAAGTCAGCGATACAATCAAAATACCAACCAGTAAATAAAATTACTCAAAGTTCTACACAACATAATCAAATGTTATTAGCACTTTAACCAATTATAGTACTTCATAGGATGATTATTCTCATTACAGTCTCTAATTAAAGATCTGACCGATCAAAATATATAATAACATGTTTAGAACCTACTGTAAAACCTTTATTTCGATCGAACGGTTAATGAAGTGAGAATCTTAATTTTACCTATTTGACTCAAAAGGAGAATTTAATGTGGAATTAATTTATCTAATAAATCCGAAACTTGTTTCTCTAAATATATACATCCAATTTCAAATCCGAGCAGTAAAGGTGAATAAATATGTATTAAGAACTATATATTAGAATGTTAGATTAATCTAATGGTTAACTAGGTTGAAATTAAAGTTTTACCGAAGTAACTTAAAAATAGAATTCAAGTGGTTTTAAGATTTATCCAAAATACGAAATTTATACATTTTATAAAATATATATCAAAATATCAGGTTAATCTAATGGTAAACAAAACGGAAATTAATGCTTTTACTGCGGAAACTTAATGACAGAATTATAGTGTTAATTAGGGTACTTAAAGATATAAAATTTATTTATCTAAGTACAGATCTCTAATTACAAATCAGAACGTCAAAATGGAGTAATATCCTTCAAGAATCATATATAAAAATTTTAATTTAATCCAACGATAAATTAAGTGGGAATTAAAATTTTACTGAAGTAACTTTATGACAGAAATAAAGTGGTGGTTAATTTACTCAAAATTGGGAAATTCATTTCTTTAATTACAAACCTTAATTTAAAATTTTGAACGGTCAAAATGTATTAATATATCTCAAAAATCTTATATCAAAATTTAAGCTTAATCTAACGATAAACGAAATGAAGATTAAGATTTTACTATGATAACTTAGAAATGGAAAACATGAAAAACAAAGTTAAAGACTGCCAAAATCTATACATATAGACAAGTAACTAACAGTACAAAATCCAACATGGAACATGCTTTTATCAACATTATAAACCTATAATATACATCTATAATGCACTAAGAAGAGAATTAGCATCCGTTACCTCTTTTCCAGAAATTTCCTCTCAATCGAAAATTACTCCTAGCCTTCTCTAATAAAATTAACAACTAAAATCTTGTCTTTTTTTTTTTTTAATTATTATTATTATTATTTTAATCCATCGTTATGATTACAATTTCACTTCAACCCACCAAAAGTTGTTTTTGGCTTGACATCCTGATTTGGACCATCGAAAGTTAGTTTGTCCTTTATTTTAATTTTTTTAATTAATTAATTAATTAATAATTTTATAAAAATATATTATATTTCGAAGAAATGTATTCTACTGGGTTTTTGATCCCATGCCTAAGAGACATTGGATATTTACCATACGAGCTACTATGAATTTTGGTTTAACTTACCAAAACATAACTTATTAATCATATTTTCTACTCATAAAAATCATTACTATTATTGATAATACTAAGAGAAAATTACTACATTTTACATTTTACTAAGATGAATATTTTTACGAACCTTACATATTTTATTTAATAATAATAAAAAACAATATATTAAAAAAATTAAAAATATAATATTTTAAATTAAAAACGAAATTAAAAAATTATTTATTTAAAAACATTAAAAAACTAAAAGCAAAATTTTTTTAAAAAATATGTTAACCACCATATTTTCAATCTGAATATAAATGTATCAAATTGAATATGTTCCAAATACTATTAACAAATTATTTTTAAGTTTTTTTTTGTTGTTTTTAATAAATAATATTTTATAAATTAAAATATTAATATATATATATATATATATATATATATATATATATATATTAAATTATATGATAAATATTAAATAAGTTAAACATTTATTAAATAAAAAAATAATTTTTTATTATTAAATTAAAACAAATAAATTTTTTAATTTAAAATATTAAATTTTATTTTATAATTTTTTAATATGTTTTATTATTATTATTATTATTAAATAAAAAAATAAATCTAAGAAAAAAAATAAAAAATGAAAATCTTGGATTTCAAAAATCGGTTGAAAAATTTACTGGTTTTTGAAAATCAGTTATTCAAATTTTTTAATCGATTTTCGATGGAATAAGGAATTTTTAAACCAGTTAAGGTTTTTATGATTTTTAAAGCTTTATATATTTTATTTATTTTAATATTATTATTATTATTTATATTATTATTAATATTATTATTATTATCATTATTATTATTATTATTATTATTATTATTATTATTAATATCACTAGTATTATTATTATTTTTATTTTTATTACTATTAAATAAAAAACAAAAAAAAAATAAATGAAAAAAAAACCTAGAAAGTCAATTAAAATATTTACTTAATTGGCATACAAAATTATTAATGAAAAAGATACTGTTGTAATTTTGGAGATGCAAGACGAAACTTATTTATGATAGGACTACTCAGTTTTTTTGCTTCAAAATTTCCACACAAAACTTTCTGGGTGAAATTCAAACTTTTCAGATGTAACATCAAAAAATTAATGAAAAAAAAAATACAATGTTATTCTTATTAAGTAAATCAATATTACGATAAAATAAAAAGTTCAATAAAATGATTTATCACCCTTCTATTTTAAAAAAGTTATATAAATATTTCCAGCTATGTTTTCATCAACCAAACCAAAAGAACATAATTCCTAAGCTTTATAATTTTCAAAAATCATATAATATTTTGCTACGAAAAAAATTCTCTTGAAATTGGTGACCGCGTATTTTTGATTATGAAAACCATTAACTAGTTTGATCAATAAAGGTACCATTAACTAGTTTGATTAATAATATAAAAATGTAATTTGGTTATGAAATTGGACCAAATAATTTTGAATCATGAATTAGCAGCTTTGATGACTATCTGAATAATACTTGAGCATCTCTGCTTAAAAAGAATGACTTCATTGTAAGGAAAAACAATGGTACAATCTGTTTGGAGGAAGATTATAAGAAAGCCTAAAGTATAATTAAGACCTAGATTTTATTTCACAAACATTGTTGTTACCTAGTACTTACCTCTTCCAAACCATTGTTACCTGGGTGGCGTTCCCTGCATTACCTGCGAAGAAACACTAGTTGTTGTATACAAAGATTTAAGCTGTCTGCTTATGAGTTTGCTATTCGCCTGCTGAAGTTGTGCATCACTAGACCACCACTGTTCCAAGGCATGAGCTTCATGAAACTTTTGCTTTTCCTTAGTCACCACAAACAACTTTGCTGCAACTTGTCCATGTCCATTTGTCGGACAAACATTCTCCTTGTCACCATCATTCTTCTCCTCTGAGCATTCAGGGTCTGTGTAAGAGCAACATATATAGTCACTGTTGTTTACATACAAATGAGGAACCCATTTTCCCACCCCAAAACCACCATTCTTGAAGCTAGATAACCGTGGTATCCAACTCTTCAATCCTATGCTCACACTCTTCTCTCCACCATTGCCAATACCTTGACCTTCTTCACTACTTGAAGAAGGAAGCATGGATTTAAGTCTCTTCCAAACCAACTCAGCCTTTTCCCCAATGTTTCTCAGACTCATGGCCAGTGAAACAGAAGGTGGATTGAACAAATGTGTCTCCACATAAATGCCATCCCTTGCCAATGCTTTTCCCACTTGAAGAGCAAAACCAGCTCCCAATGAATGCCCTGCAATGCAAACATTGCTGCTTCCATATGTGTCTGAGACTGACTTTAGTACCTCCAGAGCTACCTTAAATCTGACAGAGCCCTTCAGGCTTTCCCAGGCCAGAAATCTAAGGTCATCTTCGATGTCTCTGCGCATTGTAGGGCTTTTGAGCAATGTTCCTCTTAGAGCTAAAACGGCTTTTGGGGCACCACTTGGTCTGATTAGAACTAAGTCAGCCATTGCTGCAGCTCTGTCCCATTCAAGTATTGCACCAAAAATGGATCCATCTCTTTCATCAATCAGTGTTTGAGTGAGTTTGTACTTGAAGGGAATCCACCAATTTGGAGCTAGAGCATTTTCTGGGCTTCTGTTCTCCTGTCTGTCAAGTTCAACCAGGTAAACTGCCTGTATAAAACAAGCAATCACAGTTCTTTTGTAATTTGCATCCTTCCTGCATACAAACAAAATACTCGTCAGTACAAGGATTTGGGAAGCATAAAACAAACTTAAAGTATAAAGAATAAGAGATTTTTGAGGCTTTTTATTTTCTTGAAAGTCTAAAACAATTATTACTAAACAATTTTTTTAAGGCCTTTTCTTCTTGAAGGCCTAATGCAGTACGAAAAAGTACTTTTTAGGCCTTCTTTTCTTCGATGCCTATAGCATGCTTAGGCCTTGATCCCGCCCTAAGTACACATACATTGCAACAATGTACTCTAACCCAGTATAGCTTGAAAGCTTTTCTATCAGGATCATAAGGTACCTTTGCTAGAGTTAATGGGAAATATGATACTCTCAGAGTTACAAGCATAGACCATACAGTGAAGAGTTTTATAGACGAAAAATAATGAATGAGAAAAAGATTATTGTTTTCAAATATTTGAAACTGAATTAGACATGACTAAGAATTTATAGATGTTAAAGTAAACCATCTAATGTGATCGGTCCAATCCAATGAACCAAGTAATAACAATACCACACTCTGATCAGATCCATGTTCTAAATATTCTAAAGGCGTTATATGAATTACTTCTTAAGAAAAACAACTAAGAAATTGGGTATCAAAATGGAGATTTAAACATAAGGAATGAATGATAAGACCAAAAATTCTATACCAAATACTTCTTAATAAAGCAACTATGGATGAATGTTATAAACAAACCAGTTCAACTTCGAAACAAATTAGGCCTTCCAAAGTAAGAAAATTAGGCCCTGATTAATACATAAAGCAAAGACCAATAAGGCAAATGAATGAGCAAAATATAAGGAAACTAAAAGAATATACACATCAAACAATCAGATAGATGATCTCCAAGAAATTGCTATATTTGCCATCTGATGAAAATTCTCAGTCTAAAAGACTGAAATTCAAAACCCTTATGCTAAAATTTCAACATTTTCCATTTCATGATTCCTTCAATCTCATACCCCAAAATTCAACTCACCACAAACCAGTTTTTAAACTTTGGGCTCTTGCTAAAAACTAAAACCCCATCTCACCATTAGCTTCAAAGCAAATCAGACATCAAGAAAACATACGTTCGCGCTACAACCACACCCAGAAGCCAAGTTAAAGTTCAAGCATTGGCCGAATGAGGCCAAAAAAACAAGAACCCCACATGCCAAAAAGCTAAATTTATCTCAGATTCAGAAGAATTAAAGGAAAACATGAAAGGATATACCCACCAACTAGAACTGATAAGGTCTCTCCAGTTAAGGTTGGTCAAATTGCGAGGACCAGAGACATGAAAGGCGTAAGGGTGAGACGCTTCTTCCCCTTTTTGTTGAACCACTTCCTCTTTTTGTTGAACCACTTCCTTTGTTCCTTCGTCTTCTTCTTCTTTGATCATTGGGCTCGTTATTTGTCTGCTCATGATGATGCTGCAGAGAGAGAAAGAGAGAGAGAAGAGTGAAAAAGAGTGTCTTTCCTTTGTGGGAACTAGTTGTTTAAGAATCACCTATTGTTGAGCTTACAACAATAAAACGACAACAAAATTCAAAAACATTCACAATTCGGATCCCACTATGTAACGGTCATATTAGTAACATTACCGCGGCCGTTTTTGTTCAACGGAATAATGAATGAGTGATGAAATGATTTTTCTTTTCTGTATGTGAGCTAATTTTCTATATTTTATGAAACAAATATTTTCTATGTAAGTAGCATTTATAATAACTAATATTAATATATAAATTGTAGACTTGTAAATAAATATTTTTTAAGTGCACGGATTATATTTTACATTAATAACAGGAAATTTAAATTGTTGTAGAAGATTATTTTTAAATATTGATAATTTGGTAAATGATAAAGTTTTAGTTCAGGGATAAAACTATAAACTTAATTTAACAGGGACAAATAATTGATAGATCGAATCACAAATAATTTCAAATGAAAAATTAAAGAATGTTAGATTAAAATTATTCCATGAAAATAGAAGAACAAATACGAAGACAAAGAAAATAATTACATGGAAATTGTACAAATAAATTATGGATTAAATATGTGTTTAGTTCCTCAAGTTTTACTGATTTTTGGTTTTAGTCCCTACAGAGAACATTAGTGACATTTCGTCCTCTTAGTATGGAAACATGCATGTTTAGTCCCTAAAAATAGACGGCGTCAATTATTTGGTGAGATGGCTAACGGCTCTGCCATGTCTTCATTGTACACTGCCTACCACGTAGCATTTTTTTAATTTGGTAAAACCCTAGCCGCCGCTACCTCCTCCATGGCAGCCACCCAGCGACTCTCACCGGCCACCATGAGCTCGCCCAAGGCCGTCGTCGCACAACAACCACCGCCATCATCATCGCACCACCACAAAGTCACACCACCACAACATTCTCCTTCCTCTCGCAAGTTCGTCTGTTCGCATCGCCACCATGCCACCGTTCAACCTCCATGGTCAGCCATCTTCAAACCTGCACTCAGCAAAAAACCAACCAGCAACAGAAAGCGCCCAAGCCACCGTGCTCCACCAGCGCTGCAAAGCCGCCGCAAGACGCCTCGGCCACCACCTGCACAAGCCCAATCTCCACCGCAACCAACCTCCGAGAAGCCCAGACGCGAGTGACGCAGTTTCTCCACCACCTGCAACCACACCAGACCTGCAAGACAAAACCCAATCGTGAAATCCATCATCGAGATCGTTTCCCTACGGGAATCACTAGCTGCCACTAGAAGAGAGAAGGGAAAAATCTGACTTCGAGACTTTCTCCATGTTTCTCCTCTATGTTCGAGTGTGAGCGGCACAGGCGCAGGAGAAGGAATTTTCCCCCTTTCCCCCAATCCGAAACCCTAATTTTGGGTGGGGAAGATGTGGCAGGCAGTGTACAGAGAAGACGTGGCAGAACCGTTAGCCACCTCACCAAAAAATTGACGCCGTCTATTTTTAGGGACTAAACATACATGTTTCCACACTAAGAAGACGAAATGCCATCAATGTTCTATGCAGGGACTAAAACCAAAAATCAGTGAAACTTCAGGGACTAAAAGCATATTTAACCCATAAATTATATATATTTCATTATTGTGAGACAGAGATAAGAGTTATAAGATGGTAAAAAAATTAAGAAATCATTTACAAAAAAAAATGAATAGGATATTCATTTAAACAAAATAAACAATAATTTTAAAAAGAGTAAAACATTTATTTTAAACTCCCCCAATCCAAGTGAATTATTTGTATATATGCAATTAATATAAGTCTTGTAATTGTTTGTCTTATGTTAGTCATTCAAATGGCATGAAAGAGTAATTTTATATTGAAGAGAACTCATGCAAAGAAAAAATAATCTTGACTGTGACAAGAATTCAAATTCAGATTGATAGGTATCAAAATTTAATTCCTACTTGTAAACCCAAGGATCATAAAACCTATCAAAAATAGTCTAGTGTTTGATTCGTAATATCTCCTTACATCACAAATCATAATTATTCCTACAATTTTAATCTTATATTCAAAATAAAGATGGTTATTTTCGTTTTTGCCTTTTAAGATACTATCATATAATTACATAAAGAACCATACTTTGTTCAATAATTTTAAAATTTTGTTATAATAATCACAAAAAAGTATTTATTTCGGTATAAGGTCGAGTCACCTAGTCCCTACACAATTTCCTCCTGCAACCGGTCGGTCTCTCCAAAGTCCACCTCCTTTCAGTTTGTCCCTTAAGGCCGGTCGTTTCCTCTCACTCTTCCTCAATCCAAGTGCCATCCGGGAGGGTACCTGCTAAAGGTTCTCCGATGCTAAAGTCAATAAAAGTTCGTTCGGTAATCTAAGAGTTGTATTAAATGTGCAATTAATGAACCTACCTACCTCTTACCTTTGCCCTGTATTTATAGTGCTGGTTATGGGCCTTGGATTAGGGAAGCCTTAATCAGAGCTCAATCATAGCCCAATAACCTTTAATCCTATCTTACCTTAATCGTGTTAGGCAGTTTGTCCGTTAGAGCCGTCCGGTTTTGTTGTCACCTGGAAACCGTCTGTCTGCACCGTCCGGACTGTCCCAGTACATCAGGCCCCCCAAGCCCTATACAATTGATTGTCGTTGGGTTTACAAATGGAGTCGGGTTGGCCGGTTCCCCCTTTGAAATTGGTTTGGGCGGGAAAACACGTGTCACACCATAACAGGCCGGTGTCCTCGGGTACTGGGACCGTCGCTGAATCTGAACCCTTGATAGTGACATATCTCAATGGCTAAGATGTGCTAGCGGTTCCAAAAATTTTACTATAAATAGGGGAACATGGCGTTGTCATTTTCACCTCTGCCTTCTTCCTTTCTTTCTTACCATTCAGCGTAGTGTTTTTGTGGTAAGGTAATAAATGACTATTGTTCAGTTGTCTTTTTCCAAGGGGTCAGCTGGCGGAGACGACGGGGACTCGTTTGGCGGCAATAGGACCTCTTCTCCCAATTCGGTGTCATCATCCTATCTGGAGAGGGCAGATCACGGAAGGGAATCTCCTCCCAGATCACCGGTTTATAGTGGCGACCTGGTGATAAATGGAGAATCACTCTTCCTTCTTCAGGGCAGGATAAAAGTGGATGCGGCCAAGACTAAGATTGCATGTGGCTGGCCAGTTATCAAGGGTACGGGTGGGCCTCGCATGATGTAGGCTCCTATGAGTCCGAGTACAACACTCGAGACGATCTGCTAGAATGCGTCGATCGTTCTTTCTTGGCTCGAGACAAGGAGGACGCCCGGTTGGTCCGTCTGGGTGTTAGTTGCCCCAATAAACGGGTTTATCACGGAAAGGGGGACAGTACGGAGGACTTCTTCTTTGTATATTGTTGGGATGGATCGGCAAGTGTATCGAGTCGCACAAGTAATATAAAATGGTAAGACTAAGTATCGTATCCCAGAAGACTATTGGCGCTAGACAGTCGTGTGATAATAAGATTAATTAAGACTTAAATAAAAAGAGATCATTGGTTTCAAATGCAAGAACAAAAATTAAATATGAATGCAATGGGATCAATAGTAGAGTAGCACAGAGATGAACGAATGTTGTTTAATATGAGATGAATATGTCGTTGAGGTTAGATTTCACCAAGTTTCCTCTCATGTATATAAGAATTCTTCTTTATGCATTAATGTTAACGTCACTCACTAAATCACCTAAACCCAATCCCTCGGCGAATAAGCCTGTCCCAAATTACCAGTTCATGCAGTTCCTAACATTCCTAGTAATAAGATGTAAAGATAAAGAGATTTAAGACGACCAAGACTCATACCCTCATCCCTGAGAAATATTACTCTTGGGAGTAATTCAACAAGACCTAAATTGTAAGGAACCTCTCGGCACTCATGTAATTCATAAATCATGCTAATGAATGAGTTAAGCACAACAAGCATTGAAACAGATGAATTACTCTAACAATTAATGAAAAAACATATATTATTGAGAATCAATTCAAATACATGAGAGTTCACAAGGTTACATCATCCCCCAACGATAAATAGGGTTTAGTTCCCCATAGACATGGAGAAATTATATGAATAATGGAAGAGAATGAATAGAGAAACCCTCTGCGCTGTTCTTTGCCAAAGATACGAAACATAGAGCGCCAAAGTCCTTTAAATAGAGTCGGAAAAGAGTAAAAACAGGGCCTGGTCCAATAGGGTTGAAATAAAGCAAAAATTGGGCCTGGTCCGCGAAGTTTCTGTTAGGAAACAGGTAGGCTTCGTTTTACACCAAGAGGAGGGGGGGGGGGTGAATTGGTGTTGTTTCAAAAACAAAATCTTTTCGCAATCTTTAATCAAAAGTATAAAGCTTTTTGATCTTTCTTGAAATGCAAGTAATGAAAATTTCTATGCAGCGGAAAAACATAGTTCACTGCGTAACATATATAGTCGACTGATATAAAGAGTGCAGGGATAAAGAAAATCAAACACTGGTTTTTATACTGGTTCGGCCAACAATGCCTACATCCAGTGTCCTTCTAACCCAAGAAGCAAATGCACTATATAGGTTGCGGTTTTTACAACAACGAATTTATGGAAGACCTCATGTCAAAAATATAAATCTTCTCTCTAACCCAAAACCAATATATAGCTGCAATAACCAAAACCAGACTTGCAGCAAGAATCCCCTCTTTTGCAATCTGAACCCACGTCGAACAATCCTCAACGTGTAACCCCTGTATCACAACAAGTCAATTCTAGCACTCTTCACAGGATGCCAAGCCTTCAAACAACGCAACAATCTTCACAGGATGCCAAGCCTTCAATGACCAATCAAGAAGCACCTTCTTTGTGCAGTTTATGATCACACAGTCAACGCATTGTTAGGAAAACAGGTAGGCTTCTTTAAACCAAGACGGGGGTGAATTGGTGTTGTTTCAAAAAAAATATTTTCGCAATCTTGAAACAAAAGTATAAAGCTTTATGATCTTTTCTTGAAATGCAAGTAATCAAAATTTCAATGCAGCGGAAAAAACGCAGTTGACTGCTAAACAAATATAGTCGACTAAATTTAAAGAGTGCAGGGATAGAGAAAATCAAACACTGGTTTTTATATTGGTTCGGCCAACGATGCCTACATCCAATGTGCTTCCAACCCAGGAAGCAAATGCACTATAATGGTTGCGGTTTGTACAACAAGGAATTTATAGAAGCCTCACGCAAAAATATAAATCTCCTCTCTAACCCAAAACCAAAATATAGCTGCACAACAAAACCAGACTTGCAGCAAGAATCCCTTCTTCTGTAATCTGAACCCACGTGGAACAATCCTCAACGTGTAACCAACACTCTTCACAGGATGTCAAGCCTACAATCAACACAGTAATCTTCACAAGATGCCAAGCCTTCAATCGATCAATCAAGAAGAACCTTCTTCGTGCAGATATTGATCACACAATTGTTGGGGTAAATCGGCAAGTGTACCGAGTCGCACAAGTAATATAAAATGGTAAGACCAAGTATCGTATCCTAGAGGACTCTCGGCGCTGAACAGTTGTGTGAAAACAAGATTAATTAAGACTTAAAAATAAAAATGGATCATGGGTTTGTATTGCAAAAGAATAAAATAAAGCAAACTAAAAGTGATCAGTGGCAAAAGAGCACAAAGATGAATGAAGGTTGATTTATATGAGATGAGTATGTTGTTGGGGTTAGACTTCACCAAGTTCCCTCTCATGTATATAAGAATTCTTCTTTATTCATTAATGCCAACGTCCCTCACTAAAACACTTAAACCCGATCCCTCGGTAAATAAGCCTGTCCCTAATTACCAGTTCATACAATTCCTAGCATTCCTGGTAAAAAGATGTGAAGATCAAGAGGTTAAGATGACTAAGACTCATACCCTCATCCCTAAGCAATATAACCCTTAGGAGTAATTCAACAAGGACCTGAATTGAAAGGAACCTCCCACCACTCATGCAACTCACAGATAATGCTATTGTATAAGCAAGAATAAAGCAGATGAATTCCTCTAACAAATAATGAAATAAAGCATATAGAATTAAGAATCAATTCAAATACATGAGAGTTTACAAGGTTACATCATTCCCCAACAACAAATAGAAATTAGTTCCCCATAAACATGGTGGAACCTATGAACAATGGAAGAAAAGAAAGAATAATGGAAGACTAAGAATTGACTAGGAGTGTATATCTATGCTCTCTTCTGCCAGGGATGTAAAACCTAGAGCCCCAGGGTCCTTTAAATAGTTCCAGACGTGTCCCAAAGTTCGGCCCGGTCCAAAAGAATCAAATCAGAGCAGAATCAGGGCATAATCCACGTGAAATCACGCTCAAGCGTCGTAGGGGGCTCACCCAAGTGTGAATTGAGGGTCATGTGAGGCTTGGGCGCCAGTTTTGGTCACCTAGGCTTCGGGCGTCCGTCGCCCAGGCGACCAACGTTGATTTGGGATTCGCTGTTTTTGGTTCCTGTCGCCTGGGCTTCGGGTTTTCTCCCTTCTTGGTACCTTTTTTACCCCTTTTGAGGTCCATCTTCTTGGCATTTCACTTCTTCTTCCAGTATTGCTTCAATCTCTGTCAAAACAAAGGGAATTTATTAGAAAACTATTAAAATCAACCTCAACTCTCTTAATCTCACAATTTACTGAAAACACATGAGTTCAAGCAAGTTTCTAAGTAAAAAAGTTTGCTTTTAGTATCAAAATCATATAGCAAATAACGGTGTTTTAATCCGTTATCAACAGTCAGCGCATAAGCCTTCTCCCTTTGAATCTCTCTCAAGAAAGATCACCACCATCTTCTTGGAGAATTCTTGGAGCTGTTAACACAGAGAATTCAATCTGAAACTAGGAATGAAAATGTCAGTACGTCAAAAGTCTTCTGAACAAATCGTGTTCAGTCTATTTATAGTTTTCTATTATTCATATTGTTCTTAGTAGAATAGCCTACTAATCTAGTCGACTGTATTAAAACAATTATAACAGACAGTCAACACATAGGCTCTTAGTCAACAAAAATCAACACATATTTATTACAATTGACCAAGTCGTCAATGCTTAACTAACGTATAAAAATATAGCCGTTGGAGCGCGTAAGCATAACAGAATTCCAAAACAGATCAAAGATACAGTCGAATGTACACATAACAAAGTCGACTGACACATGAAAAAACACTTTGAAATTCTTTTCAATCCAAAACGTCACCAAGCACTGATGTTCAAAATCTGTACAAAGGTTTTAGAATAGTTGAATCATTTACAGGTGTATTCGACTGGACTAGAACTTTGTCACACAATTATAAGTTCATAAAGGTGCTTGTGATTTTCCACTTTCAGAATGTACTGCTATCAAAAACATTTTACCACACATTATAATACAAGCATGTTCCTCAGATATAACACACAATTAACATTCATCACAGTACATCAAAACATGTTAAACAGATATAGCAAACAGTTTAGAACAGAACATGTAAAACAGCAACATGTGTACTATTATTAAGCATTGTATTGTCATCATCAAAAACCATATTGATATAGAGTTTGTGTTGTCAAAAATCTCAACAATCTCTCCCTTTTTTGATGATGCACAACCATGATTAATAACTCAACCATGTTTGTATATTTGAGCATAATATTCAACATAAGTCAAGCAAATAAAATATGAGACAGATAATTCTCCCCCTTTCACAGAGCATTAATACTTGTTCTCATACTCTCATGAATATCTCCCCCCCTTTATGCATTAACAAAAAAGGAATGCTTCTGATATTTATGCTAAATTGAAATTAGAGATGCATCAGAAAAATATGCAGTTTGTAAAATAATATGATGCTCTCACAGGCATAATGTCATCACAACATAAGATTAACTCCCCCTGGAATATAGACGTGTGATGCAAAATGTGTAAACAATGATACCCCCCTGTCATTATGCATGAGTAATAAAATCAGTTCAAGTGCACAATGCAGTATATCACAGATTAATCAACAATTTAAGCACAGAGTTGTATCAAAGTCAGAATATCAAACCACAATATTATCTCAATTCAGATATTTTCAACAGATAAAAGCAGAGATAATAACAAATATATATGATTTAAGCAAACAATAAAGATAAAATCAGATTCCAGATATGGAATATTTAACCCATTTAGACTTAGTCAAATGCTTTAAATCATCTATCGAATGCATTGCTGTTGCAAATGTTGAATTCCAGTTGTAGTTCCAAAGCAATGTCCTTCCTGCAAAACCTTTCAACAACATTTTCTAGATCAAGTATAATGGTTAAGCAAGAATTATAACCAAATAGCAGCAGAAGTCAATATGTAAATATGCATGATAGAGTAAGCATAGTTGACTTCAAACAGGACATAGTGGAATCAATCAATCAGAGAATCAGATATTACTCAAACAAATCAAGGTAACTGGATTGATTCCAAACACTAATTTCATTTCCTTTTAGAAAGATATTACAATATAGGATTAGAAAAGGAAATACAAACACAAGAAATACAACTAAATATAGACTAAGAATCAAAATACTACAGGATTAACTATGACAATCCTTTCATTTCTTTGGATGAGGTTAGAAAGAATTAGTGAAGCTCTCATCATGTGTATTGTCATTTTGATGCCTTATTGCATGATTTATCATATTTGTAG
The DNA here is from genome assembly GCA_036885675.1 of Vigna mungo. Lineage (NCBI taxonomy): Eukaryota > Viridiplantae > Streptophyta > Magnoliopsida > Fabales > Fabaceae > Vigna > Vigna mungo. The sequence continues at coordinate 30,067,192 of CP144691.1, forward strand.
AGTTGCTTCCAGTACTATACTCAGCTTCTTCTCCCATGAAGTTCCATCCATTAAATGTTTTCACAATACCCAGAGATACCACAGAGTCAAGGTCAAATGTATTTGTTGAATCCCATAAACACTTTTGCTCATTATCAATATGTGCTCCTTGAAGTTCCAGTACCTTGCTTACTAATACTGCATATGGGAGATATCATGATCTCTTTAAGGCAGCAATCTTCATATGATCTTTTACAACTTCTGACCAGTTGGTTGGAATGTTATTTTTGATAGCATGAAGAAAGTAAATGTCTTCACTTGTCATCCTGTCCGTTTTTGCCCTTCCTGATAATATGATTCTAGCAAGAATAACAACCAAAAACTTTTCCTCTTTTCTTAGACCTTCATGTGCATAGAACCTTTCAGTGGAATATCTTCCAGGAAATCTCAACCAGTCCTTATATATCTTCCTCTTGTTGAATGAGACATTGGTTTGAGCAAAGGAAAGATGCGACATACCTCATTCTGAAGGTAAATTTACAGTCATGTTCCACAAGAGGTCATCAAATACAATATCAACTCCTTTTACCCTTGAGCAAATATTATCATCAATCATCCTCAAGTTGTGGTAAAATACTTTCACAAGATCAGGGTACCACCATCCTTTTAGTTGTACAAGTAACAACAACCCTTGTCTCTCTATCCACTCAGGAAACATGAATCCTTCCTTTTCGAACAGATTCAGATTTATGTTCATAGGAGAGATGATAGTTTTTGTAGTTGTGCCAAGGAATCCTTCCTGGGTTGCTTCATCATGAATCCATCTCGTTGGATCAGCCATTATGGATTCAGAGTCATTTCTTCTAACATTTCTTTATATGGAGTGACTTGAGGAGGCCATGAGAATTCACGAAACTTTCTTTTTCAGTCCAAGATAATGAATAATTGTTCACAAGGATAGAGACACTTTTAAGAAGAAAGACGCATAATGTACCATACCTCAACTTTAAAGCTCAGGTCCTAATCATTTAAAATTCCAACGTTCAAAAACAGAGTTTCACATAGAACCACATAACTTAGTCGATTGAATTAAAGATTGAGTCGATTGTGACTCGAGAAAATCATTTTCAAGCAGATTCAATCAACCAAACAATTAAGCATACTACACAAACAATCATACAGCAATAACCAATCAATATGAGCATGATGCAGTAGATAGATACAAATTTACCAGTTGTAGATACTCAAGATTTTTTATATGTTCCAAAATTGATTCATCCTTGAGATCACTCTGCATCAACTGTGTATCCTGCAAAACAACGAAGTTTTGGTTGCTGGTACCCATTTTACTTTGGGTCCTTGATTGTTAATCCTTGTTACATGTTCCTTTGGTATCCAAACACATAATCCTTTAGGAACAACAACATTTCTCTAATAACAGTTTCTAACAGTATGACCAATACAATTGCAATAAAAACATGCATTTCTAGCAGGTTTATTCATATTAGTGAATTTCCTAGCATTGGTTCTGTTAGATTGAGATTTGTAGCCAATTCCTTGCCTATTAATAATTCTGCCACATGAATTCAAAACAACATCTAAATTGTCTCTACCTTGAGTAAACTTAGCTAGCATGCTAGTCAAGTAATTTATCTTTTCAATATGAGCAGGACAATTTTCACAATCTTTTTCTACTATAACAGTTTTAATTTCAGCATCTTTAGCAAATAACAAAGCTTCATTCAATTCTTTTTCTAGTCTTTCATTTTCTGCAACAAGGTTATTAATTTTGCATTCATAATCTCTTTTTTCAGAGTTCAGTCGATTAACCTTGTATTGCAGTCGCATAGCTTCAACATGTAGTTCTCTGAATGTCTCTATCTGCTACTGATATTTTTCTTCTATAGGCAGCTTCTCAAATTCATCATCACTGTCACTTTCAATCCTTGATGTTCCAGCCATGTGACATATGTTGGATTTCTCCTCTTGGTCCGCATCTTCATCACTTGAATTCTCAGAATTTGAGTTCTCCCAAGCAATGTAGGCTCATTTTCTTCTAGTATTTCTGCCTTGAGGGAATCTTTTCTTTCCTTTTCGCTTCGACTGTAAGTCAGGACAATCAGGCTTGATGTGACCATCTTTTCCACATTCATAGCACTGGACAACATTTGTACTGAAGCTCTTCTTTTTGCTTTGACCTACATGGTTAGAGAGTTGACTATCATTTTGCATAAGTCGACTAAACTTTCTTACCATCAAGGTCATCAATTCTTTTTTGTCCATGTCTGCTTTTGTGATGTTTTTGCTTGAGGCTTTCAGAGCAATGAACTTCTTTTCTTCAATCTCCTCTTCATCCTTTAGTCTACCAAGTTCCAACTCGTGTTCCCGTAACTTGCCAAACAAGGTAGCCATATTCATTGTTGTAAGATCTTTGGATTCAGAGATTGTAGTGACTTTTGGTTGCCAATTCCTATTCAGACTTTTCAAAATCTTGAAGTTGATCTCCTTGCCAAGAGCAATGAGATGATTTACAATGTGAGTGAATCGTTTCTGCACATCATATATGTTTTCTCCAACCTTCATTCTGAACAATTCATACTCCTGTATCAATGAGTTCTTTCTGGCTCTCTTGACTTCATTCGTGCCTTCATGAGTAACCTCTAAGACATCCCACATTTCCTTTGCAATAAAAATTCATCAATTGTCAGTGCAGAGGCAATAATATTTCTAGCTTTAACATCATACTGAGCTTTTCTATTTTCATCAGTAGTCCACTCAGTAAAAGGTTTTAAAACAATTTCTCTATCAACAGTTTTTGTAGGCACATATGGACAATTCAAAGTGGCATCAAAATTCCTTTATCTTGCGATTCAAGAAAGATGTGCATGCGAATTTTCCAAAAAGGATAGTTTTCACTAGAAAACAAAGGTGGTCTGTTTGTTGAAGCACCTTCACCAAAAGTTTGAAAACAGGAAGTCATCCCCAGGTTTTATAGTCGAATAAAATGAAACAGAGTCGACTAAGTTTTTCAAATATCTTATGAAAACCAACTCTGGTGCTAATTGTTAGAAAAACAGGTAGGCTTCTTTACACCAAGAGGGGGGTGAATTGGTGTTGTTTCAAAAACAAAATCTTTTCGCAATCTTGAAACAAAAGTATAAAGCTTTTTGATCTTTTCTTGAAATGCCAGTAATCAAAATTTCAATGCAGCAGAAAAAACGCAGTTGACTGCTAAACAGATATAGTCGACTGAATTTAAAGAGTGCAGGGATAGAGAAAATCAAACACTGGTTTTTATACTGGTTCGGCCAACAATGCCTATATCTAGTGTCCTTGCAACCCAGGAAGCAAATGCAGTATAATGGTTGTGGTTTTTACAACAAGGAATTTATAGAAGCCTCACGCAAAAATATAAATCTCCTCTCTAACCCAAAACCAAAATATAGCTACTGATAACGGTCTAAAAACCGTTATTTTCATGCATAAATTTGATATCAAAACACACCCTTTGTGGCTTAGAAGGAGCTCAAAATCAAGTAAAACACTTAAGTTGAGTCACATGGGAGTCAAAAGCTGTTTTTAGAGATATTACGCTTGTTTTGCATTGTTTTGCAGGGTTTTGATGGATATTGAGGATGAAAGTGAAGTAGGAAGGTCATAGACTCAAGGAAGAAGAAGAAAAAGGAGAAAAGAAAAGTCTATGCACCGCTCAGCGTCAAAATCCAACGTTGAGCGCTAGGATTCGAGGGAGAGCCACTGTTTGGCGCCAGGAGTCCAGGGCGATTAGAGGTAAACCGCTCAACGGTGAGATTGACCGCTTAGCGGTTCTCTGTTGGGCTTGGGCTTAAATTCTGTTACTTTTATGCCCTATATATAGCCCCAGTGCAATTCAAATATTATTCTTTTGGTAGAAGAAGACGTCCAGAGCTGTTCTACACTCCTTGGAGAAGATTTCTTGGATGCTTAGGCTCCAATTTATCAAATCTAGGGTTTGCTTTTCCATTCTTTCATTGTATTTAATCTAGATTCACCATGTCCATGCTGAACTAAACCCTTTGTTGTTGGCAAACAATGTAATCTTTTGAAACTCTCTTTTATTGAAATTCTTATTTATCTATATGCTTGCATATGCTTTGATTATCAATTGTTGGGTTTAGGGTTTAGGGTTTAGGGTAGACTAAGAATAGTTTGCATGACAATTAGATAATAAAGTGAATTAAATAAGAAGATTAGATAAAATAGAGTGGATAAGATGAAATTGTAAACCCCAACAACTCCATTCATTCATATCTTTTTCTAGCCAATTGAATAATCTGCATTTGCATGTTTATTTTTGTTCTTGCATTCCACCAAACGATTTATTTCTCTACAAGTCTTACAAAATTAATGTACACGAAAGTTAAGGCCTAAGAGTCCTTTGTGAAAATGATACTCGAACTTACCCGTTTTATATTACTTGATAACGATCTGGTACACTTGCCAGGGACTTAACATGTTTTTGGCACCGTTGCCGGGACTCGTGGTTTAACTTTTGTAGTAGTATAAATTGATTGAATTTGACTTGTTTTTATATATTGTGTTTTTGTTTTTTTTTTTAATTTAATTTTTTATAAAAAGTGCTTCTAGGGTATTTGTTTCTTGTGTATGCAGGAAGCTATACATACTAGGAGTACTTGGCGCCTGGGCGGTTGTCAGTTTTTATACGGTAGATTCTGTAATCTTTGTGTTATCTTTTTGGCTTATATATAGCCCCAGTGCGACTTGAAAACGGATTCTTTGGCAGAGGAAGATGTCCAGAGCTACTTTACATTCCTTGGAGAAGATTTCTTGGATGCTTAGGCTCCTTTTTATCCAATCTAGGGTTTGCTTTTCCATTCTTTCATTATTTTTCCTCTAGTTTCACCATGACAATGGTGAACTAAACCCTTTGTTGTTGGGGAACAATGTAATCTTTTGAAACTCTCATTTATCCAAATTCTTAGTTATTTCATATGCTTGTCATATACTTGTTTATCAATTGTTGGGTTCTCATCTATGCTTAATGCTTTTATAGTTTAACTCATTTAGTAAAAGTCGTTTGTCTTTATTGATACGGGGACGTACAGTAATGTCATGAACTGGTGGGAAATTCCTTGATTATGCTAATACCGCCTAGGAATAGGGGTAAGACGATCAATTGTATTTTGCTTCCGTTCGCTATGCATTATTAGTTACTAGGGGAGGCTAGGGATAGCAAGCCGGTAATTAATAGTAGGCTCTTTTCACCAAGGGATTGGGTTAAGGGTAGACCAAGAAAGTTAACATGCAATTAGATAAATAAGTGAATTAAATAAGAAGAGTAGATAGATGAAAGTGGATAAGATGAAATTTTAAACCCCAACAATTCCATTCATTCATAGTTTTTCCTCAACCATTGAATCACTTGCATTTACATGTTTAGTTTTTGTTTTTGCATTCAACCCTCAAATTGTTTTCTTTTCTCAAGTCTTACGCGATTAGTTTACATGAAAAATTAGGCCTTTGAGTCCTTTGGGAAGAACGATATTGGGTTTACCCATTATATTACTTGATAACGATCTAATACACTTGCCAGGGGCTTAACACACTACAGTTCCACCATATGAGAGGCCTAGGAAGGCCATAAATGCATCCTATTATCAGCAGTTCTGCGCAGAGGACGAGCCAGCCGGAGCAGCCCCTAGGAGATGTCCTAGGAGAGCAGCAGCCCAGCAGGAGGATGCACCTGCAGATGCACCGGCATAACATGCCGAGCCATTCCAGATGAGGGACATGTATATGTCCATGATGGAGGCCAGGATGGAGTCTTTCCGCAGGGGGCAGGTTGCTACTGCAGAGATGATCATAGGACTGTATGATCAGCCACCAATGCACAGGTGGACCATGGACGAGTTTCATGGAGCTATGGCTTGGCCTTAGGAGCAGGCGCATGGTAGTGGGTCTAGAGCAGTTGGAGCACGAGGTGGGGATGATGATGACTAGGAGGATGACTTTGAGGATGCAGTGGCTGGTGATGAGGATGACTCAGACGAGGATATGGACTGAGAGGGCATCTACTGATGAATGCCAAAGCTTAGTACAAAGATCTTTCTTTCACTTTTGTATTTTGTTTTTTTTAGACTAGGTTGAATTTTGGTTATTGGTGTTTATGCTTGGCTTGTACACTGATTCTGATGATGGTTTGATATATGTTATTGCATGATGAGTCTATTTGAGGATGATTGGGTGTGAATGATGATTGAGAATGTGTTGCATGTTGATATCCAGGTGAATGGCTCACTAGCTTATGTTAACAAATTTGTGATAATTTATGATTGTGGTTTTGATGCTAAGCAAGGTGAATGTATGAGTGATGTGTGAGAAAGCATGATGTGTGAGGTGTTGAGTTCCAGAGTATTCATTGATATATGTACTATTCATAGGGAAGCATGAATGATATTGCCTGAGACTTGATGATTGATTGAATTACATGCATATGTCATATGATCAAGGCCATGTTTGGAAGCCCTTACTTAGCCAAAATTTCACCCAAAATGATTAAAATGTTATACCCTTTTTTAACCTTGGCCTTAAACAGGATGAAAACCCTTGTTTTGAAATTATTTACCTTGAGTTGGGTTGAGAATAATTATATGTATTGAAAAGGTTCAAGTTTGGGGTTGCTTGGGGAAAATTGAAATGCAAGGGAAAGGAATTGAGCTCAAGTGTTGAAAAAGAAAAATGCATGAGAAAAGAAAAGAGAATGAAAAGAAAAAGCATGAAAGATGAGCTCAATGTAAAATAAAAAGAAAAGGGAAGAAGTTGGGAATGAGTGAGATTGGTGAAAAAGAGAGTTGGTACTTGAACTTTGAATGTTAAAATAACTCTCTTGACTCAAGGATTTTGTGATCCAGAAAAACCAATTTTTCTTGTTAGCCCAGCCTCATTACAGGCCTTGGAAAATTCGTTGTGATGACATTTGCATGAGAGAATGTTGATTGTATTAGATGAAGGGCAATTTTGTTTCATATGACATGTGAACAGTAGAGAGTGGAGTGTCCTCTTAAACACTTGAGTGATTGAGTGAAACACTTGCTTGGTGAGAATTGATAAATTTCATGTTTACATCTATGCTTAGTGGATTGATGATTCATGAATAAAACATCTGTTGGAAAATATGTGATTCTGTGAACTGAATTGGATTGAAAGCATGCATACATCTTGATAAGATTCCACTGAAAGTCTGAAATTGAGTAGTTCTTGTCATGAGAAAAATGGATTTTCAAAATGTTGAACTATTTGATGAAAAAGTGGAAAACCAAGTTTTGTTTTGTTTGCTTGAGGACAAACAAAGTTCTAAGTTTGGGGTTGTGATAACGGTCTAAAAACCGTTATTTTCATGCATAAATTTGATATCAAAACACACCCTTTGTGGCCTAGAATGAGCTCAGAATCAAGTAAAACACTTAAGTTGAGTCACATGGGAGTCAAAAGCTATTTTTAGAGATATTACGCTTGTTTTGCATTGTTTTGCAAGGTTTTGATGGATATTGAGGATTGAAGTGAAGTAGGAAGGTCATAGACTCAAGGAAGAAGAAGAAAATGGAAGAAAAGAAGAGTTTATGCATCGCTCAGAATTAAAATCCAACGCTGAGAGCCAGGATTCGAGGGAGAGCCACTGTTTGGCGCTAGGAGGAGACGCTGAGCGTCCAGGACGATTAGAGGCAAACCGCTCAGCGGTGAGATTGACCACAGAGCGGTGGCGCGGCTTGGGGGAAACCACTGAGCGGCAAAGTTGGATGCTGAACGATTCTCTGTTGGGCTTGGGCTTAAATTCTGTTACTTTTATGCACTATAAATAGCCCTAGTGCTATTCAAATATTATTCTTTTGGCAGAAGAAGACGTCCAAAGTTGTTATACACTCCTTGGAGAAGATTTCTTGGATGCTTAGGCTCCAATTTATCGAATCTAGGGTTTGCTTTTCCATTCTTTCATTGTATTTCATCTAGATTCACCATGTCCATGGTGAACTAAACCCTTTGTTGTTGGGGAACAATGTAATCTTTTGAAACTCTCTTTTATTTAAATTCTTATTTATCTATATGCTTGCATATGCTTTGATTATCAATTGTTGGGTTTCTTATCTATGCTTAAAGCTTTTATCGTTTAACTCATGCGATATAAAGATGTTTGCCTTTGTCGATACGAGAACGTACGGGGAAGTCATGAACTGATAGGGAATTCCTTGATTAAGCAATACCACCTAGGGATAGGGGTAGGACGATTAATTATATTTTGGTTCTGTTTATAATGCATTGCTAGTTACTAGGGGAGACTAGGAATAATATGCCAGTAATTAGTAATAGGCTCTTCTCGCCGAGGAATCGGGTTTAGGGTAGACTAAGAAAGTTTGCATGACAATTAGATAATAAAGCGAATTAAATAAGAAGATTAGGCAAAAGAGAGTGGATAAGATGAAATTGTAAACCCCAAAAATTCCATTCATTCATATCTTTTTCTAGCCAATTGAATCATCTGCATTTGCATGTTTATTTTTGTTCTTGCATTCCACCACACGATTTATTTCTCTACAAGTCTTACAAAATTAATGTACACGAAAGTTAAGGCCTAAGAGTCCTTTGGGAAAACGATACTCGTACTTACCCATTTTATATTACTTGATAACGATCTGGTACACTTGTCAGGGACTTAACAGCTGCACAACAAAACCAGACTTGTAGCAAGAATCCCCTCTTCTGCAATCTGAACCCACATCGAACAATCCTCAATGTGTAACCAGCACTCTTCACAGTATGTGAATCCTATAATGAACACAACAGCCTTTACAGGATGCCAACCTTCAACCGATCAATCAAGAAGCACCTTCTCCGTGCATATATTGATCACACAGTCAGCGCATAAGCCTTCTCCCTTTGAATCTCTCTCAAGAAAGATCACCACCGTCTTCTTGGAGAATTCTTGGAGCTGTTAACACACAGAATTCAATCTGAAACAAGGAATGAAAATGTTAGTACGTCAAAAGTCTTCTGAACAAATCGCGTTCAGTCTATTTATAGTTTTCTGTTATTCAGATTGCTTCTCAGTCAAATAGCTTACTAATCCAATCGACTGTATTAAAATAGTTATAACAGATAGTCAACACATAGGCTCTCAGTTAACAAAAATCAATACATATTTATTACAGTTGACCAAGTCATCAATGCTTAACTAACTTTTAAAAATATAGCTGTTGGAGCGCGTAAGCATAACAAAATTCCAAAACAGATCAAAGATACAGTCAAATGTACACATAACAAAGTCGACTGACACACTAAAAAACACTTTGACAAGTGATGAGCCCTGCACTCATCCAGTTAGTTCAGAACAACCAGTTGCATGGGTTGTCAAATGAGAATCCATATAATCATTTGACAGTCTTTGGAGAAATTTGCAATACTGTTAGAATGACTGGAGTTTCAGATGATAGAGTCAGACTCAACCTGTTTCCTTTCTCTCTGGGAGGAAACGCTAAAGATTGGTTGCATTCTTTCCCGGAAGGAACTTTTCGGACGTGGGATGCTTTGGCAAGGAAGTTTGTTACTAAATTCTTTCCATAATCAAATATCAATCAAGGGAGGTTGAAAATCTCATCTTTACAACAAGAAATGGAAGAAACCCTTGGACATGCGTGAGACAGATTTAAAAGCCTGTTGAGGAAGACCCCAGCCCATGGGTTTGATAAGACTACTTATTTACTCACATTTCTTGGAGGATTGAACATGCACTCAAAGATGATGTTGAATGCTGCTGCTAAAGGAGACATTAGAAGGAAGACGGAGGACGAAGCATATGATCTGATAGAACTTATGGCAGACAATGAGGAGACGTATGATGCACAAAGTGAAAATGTTGAAGATGTTTCGATGTTGCAAACTAACATTGGGACGAGGGAGCAAAATAATGCAATCACTCAGCAGTTGGAGATGATGGCAAAAACATTATCTGATTTATCACAAACAGTTAAAAAGCCTTCCATAGTCCCACAACAACCTCATTTCATGCCTATACACAGGAGCGCGGAGTCTGAAGAAATCTTTCAAAGAATTATGAAAAGAAGTGTGTTTGTTGTAAACTTGGTGGAGAAAAATAATGTGGCAGAAGCATGGGAGATTGGTATAACCCATTATCGTTCTTCCCATGAGACTCAAAAGGCCTTACGTTCGTGTGAATCAAAATCGTAAGACTTGTGAAAGAAAAATTAATAGTTGTGGTGAATGCAAAGATAAAAAATAAACATGCAATGTATGATTCAGTTGACGAGAAAAGAGTATGAATAAATGGAGTTGTTGGGGGTTTACAATTTCATCTAATCCGCTCTCTCTTATCTACTCCTCCTTTTTAAATTGCTTTATTATCTAATTGTTATGCAAACTTTCTTGGCCTCCCCTTAACTCGATCCCTTGGCGAAAAGGGCCTATTACTAATTACCGGCTTGCTATCCCTAGCCTCCCCTAGTAACTAGCAACGCATTACAAACAGAAGCAAAAACAATTGGTCGTCCTACCCCCTATCCCTAGGTGGTATTGCTTAACCAAGGAATTACTCACCAGTTCATGACATTACTGTACGTCCCCGTATCAATAAAGGCAAATAACAGTTACCGAATGAGTTAAACGATAAAAACTTTAAGCACAGATGAGAACCCAACAATTGATAATTAAACAAGAGTTTCAATAAAAGAGAGTATCAAAAGATTACATTGTTCCCCCAACAACAGAAGGGTTTAGTTCACCATTGTCATGGTGAACCAAGATGAAAATAATGGAAGATATGGAAAACAAACCCTAGAAAAGATGAAAAGGAGCCTAAGCATCCAAGAGATCCTCTCCAGAGAGTGAAAAATAGGTCTGGCCGCCCTCTTCTGTCAAAAGAATGAATAGGAAATTGTAACAGGGCTATTTATAACTGGGGAGCGGAACAGAAAACTGGCCCAAGCCCATCTGACAACCGCTCGGCGTCACACTTTGCCGCCTGGCGGTTCACCCTAAATCACGCCACTGCCCGGCGGTAAGGGTCTACCGCCCGGCGGTTTCCCTTGTGCCACAAAACCGCCCGGCGTCCGGGGTTTGCTGCCCGGCGTCCTCTGCTGCTGTCTTCTCCTCCCGTCGGACCGCCCAGCGCCAGGGGTTTGCCGTTGGGCGGTTCCTAGACTCTTCTTTTCTTCAATTTTCTTCATTTTCCTTGAGTCTAAGACCTTCATTTTCTTCCCCAATCTTCACTTTCCTCAGATTTGCTGCAAAACAATGCAAAACAGGCATAATATCGCTAAAAACAGCTTTTGACTCGCAACTGACTCATTTATTGAGTTTTACTTGATTCTAAGCTCATTCTAACCAGTAAAGGGTGTAATTTAATCCAAAATAGCATATGAAAATAATGGTTTTTCAACCGTTATAAGTTTCAAAGTAATTAAATTTATAAAGTCTTTGTGTAAAGTCTTGAATGAAATGGTGTCCTCTCTAATGTCGAAAATTGTATCTCCAAAATTTTCCCTGCAATTAATAATGCAAATAATTAGCTCAGAATATTCAAATTAATTAAAATTAGAATTTCCGGTCAAATTAAGCATAATTAGGAAAAACGGGAAAATATCGGACAAATAAGCACAATTCCTTGATTAATCCTAGCACAATAAACTAAGTGAAATCAGTAAAATATCGACTCATCACTTATCCTCAAGCAAACAACTGCAACTCAACTTTTAAGAACAATCACTACAATGACCCAACCTTTTTCAAAAACTTTTTCAAGACAAGAAATCACTTTTATCGACTTCAGGATAAGATTTTAGTCAAGATGTGCAGATGTGTCAGTGCATTTTCAAAAGATGCTATCCTTAAGAGTGATCAATCAACCAAGCAAAGATGCAATCAGAAATTCAGAGAACTAATCCTCACCAGGGAAAGTGTTTTTCTCAAGCACTCAAGCATTCAAAAGTGTATCACTCAACTCTCAGGTGTATGGTGTGGTGTTTCTCTCTATTGTCACAATGTCACACAAATTAATTTTGCCTTTAATTTAACCACAATCAGACATACTTACAAACAGGTTGTCATCACAAGGGCTTTTTCATGGCTTGTAACTTGGCTGGGCAAAGAAGGAAATTGATTTTTCTGGTCAGCAAAGTTCCTTGAGTTAAGAGAAACATTTATGAATTCATCTTTCAAGAACAGTTCTCTTATCTTTTTCCCAGCCTTCCCTAGCCTTCCCTTGCAGTGAGCTCTTTCTTTTTCTTTTTGAATCTTTCTTTTTTCACTCTTTCTTTTCTTTTGCCGTTACCAAACTTGAACCTTTATCAGTATCTCATCAAATGTTCTCAACTTAACTCAAGGTAAAGATTTTTCAAAAGGGTTTTTCATGACATATCAGGCTCAGTCGCCTTGGCTTCGAGTTTCCTCCCTTCTTTGAGCCTTTTTTACCCCTTTTGAGCTCCTTCCTCATGGATTTTCATTTCTTTTTCCAATGTTACTTCAATCTTTGTCAAAACAAAGGGAATTTGTTAGAAAACAGTTAAAATCAACCTCAACTCTCTTATTCACACAATTTACTGAAAAATATGAGTTTGATAACGGTTGAAAAACCGTTATTTTCATGCATAAATTTGATATCAAAACACACCCTTTTGGCTTAGAATGAGCTTAGAATCAAGTAAAACTCTTAAGTTGAGTCAGTTGAGAGTCAAAAGTTGTTTTTAGAGATATTATGCTTGTTTTGCATTGTTTTGTAAGGTCAGACGGTTGCAGTGCATAAAAGTCAACCAGAAAGCAGAAAAGTCAACTAGTCAACCAGAAAAATCAACCAGTCAACCAGAAAAGCCAACCAGTCAACCAGAGTGTAGTTGACCAGCGCCGGGCGGTGGACCCCTAGCGTCGGGCGGTGGCCAGAAAACGCCGGGTGGCCGTTTTTGGCGCTGGGCGGTCCTGCGGCTTGAGGCAAAGCGCCTGGCGGCCCATTTTGGCGTCGGGCGGTTCTCTGATGGGTCTGGGCTTGAATTTTGTTACTTTTCTTGGTTATAAATAGCCCTAGTGCGATTTCATTCTCATTCTTTTGACAGAAGAGGGCGGCCAGACCTAATTTCCATTCTCTGGAGAAAATCTCTTGGATGCTTAGACTCCTTTTCATCCTATCTAGGGTTTGCTCTTCCATTTTTCCATTATTTTCATCTTGGTTCACCATGACAATGGTGAACTAAACCCTTTTGTTGTTGGGGGAAACAATGTAATCTTTTGAAACTCTCTTTTATTGAAACTCTTGTTTAATTATATGATTTTCATATGCTTTGATTATTGATTGTTGGGTTCTCATCTGTGCTTAAGGCTTTTATCGTTTAACTCATTCGATAACTGTTGTTTGTCTCTATTGATACGGGAATGTACAGTAATGTCATGAACTGGTGATAAATTCCTTGATCAATGAAATACCACCTAGGGATAGGGAGGTAGGACGGTCAATTGTTTTTGCTTCTGTTCGGTAATGCGTTGTTAGTTACTAGGGGAGGCTAGGGATAGCAAGCCGGTAATTAGTAATAGGCTCTTTTCACCGAGGGATCGGCCTAAGGGTAGGCCAAGAAAGTTTGCATAACAATTAGATAACAAGCAAATTAAACAAGAGGAGAAGATAAGAGAGGGCAGATAAGATCAAATTGTAAAACCCCTAACAAGTTCACTCATCCATACTCTTTTTCGTCAATTGAATCAACGCATTGCATGTTTATTTTCTGTTCTTGCATCCACAACAATTAATCTTTTTCTTTACAAGTCTTATTATTTTAATTCACACGAATGATAAGGCCGTGAGTCCTTTGGGAGAGAACGATATCGGGTTCTACCAATTTTATTACTTGGAACAATCTGGTACGCTTGCGAGTGAGTCAACAAGTTTTTGGCGTTGCCGGGGACTCGAGGTTTAATTTTTTCAAGTAGTGTGGATTGATTGAATTTGACTTGATTTTATGTTTGTTTTTATTTTTGTTCTAATAAATGTTCTCTAGGGTTTTGTGCCTAAGATTTGCAGGATGCAGTTTGGACAAGAATTTGATTATATGGGCACTCAATTCTACCAAACAATTTCAATCACTGGTGGGAACCTCACTCATACATGGATCAAAATAAAAAGGGGCAACAATCCTCTTTAAGAAAAGAAACGTTGTGGGAAGCTGAACAACATTTACAGGATGAACAAATCTCTTGTGCATTAATGTCTCTGGGCATTATTAGGGTTAATACTGAAATCAATCCTAGAGAAGAATGTCAAGCCACTATCTTTGAGGATGACAAGGTTATTGATGAAGAAAAGATAGAGGAAAATGAGATAAAAAAAGTATTGAAGTCTCGGGTATTATTGGGAGTAATACTGAAGTTGACCCTAGAGAGGAGGCTATTGATGAAGAGAAGATAGAGGAAGATGAGATAACAAAAGTATTGAAGTCTCTGGGTATTATTGGGGGTAACACTGAAGTTGACTCTAAAGAGGAATATCAAGTAACTATCTTTGAAAATGATAAGTTGAGTGAGGGAGAGAAAAATGAGGAGAAAGAAGAAGAAGTGGTTGAAAGAAATGAAAAAAATAGAAAATGTGTGAAAATAAAAAAAGGAAATCATGAAAAAATAAAAAGAGAAAGTTGAAGGAGAAGATTGAGAAAAAAAGGAAGAGGGGAAAGAAGAAAAAATTATATGCAAAACCTCTTCCTCATCAAAAGAAAAAGAGGAAGAGAGAAAAGAAGAAAAGATCAGATGCAAAACCCCTTCCTCATCAAAACAAAAATCAGAGGAAAGAAAAGAAGTTTAAGTGCTTTATGGAGATCTTCAAGAAATTGGAGATTAAAGTTCCGATGATTGATATATGGAAACAGGTGCTTGGTGTTCTCAATTTTCTGAAGAAATTCAGTAGGAAGAAGAAAAAGAAAAGAATATCAAGCAAAGAGAATTAACACCTACTGAGGGGTGTTTTTATTCTTCTGTTTTTATTTTTCTGCTTTTATTTTTCTGTTTTTATTTTTATGTTTTTATTTTTTTGTTTTTATTTTACTTTTTTTATTTTTCTTTTTTTATTTTTCTGTTTTTATTTTTCTGTTTTTATTTTTTTGTTTTTATTTTTTTGTTTTTATTAAAGAAAACGAAAATTAAAAATAAAATAATAGTTTTACTGTTTTATTTTTTGGCTAATTATGTGCTGTAGTGCAATGTTCTTTAGTATGTGCAAGATAAAATTTGTACTATGAGCACAAGATCATCAGGAGGAGGATAAGGAAGGAGAATTGGTTCACCAATGCCTTGATGTGAAAAGTGACAAACCCAAACCTGGCACACCAAGTGAAATTCAAGAATAGGTTATGGGTTGTCAAGACTATTAAAGCAGACAAAGCTTTTAAAGTTGGTGATAAGGAGAATATTAATACCTACTGATGGGTGTTTGAGCTTTACCGAGTCAGGCTCGTGACGTTAAATAAGCGCTATTGGGAGGCGACCCAGGTTTTATCTTTCTTTTTCCTTTGTACTTTTGATTTTTAGTATAGGAACATTTTATTTCTGTGTCTGTGTTTGGCTTGTACACTGATTCTGATGGTGGTTCCGTTTAATAAAATGCATGACGAGTTATTGAATGATGATTGAATGTGGTTGATGACTGAGAATGTGTGTGTGCTGATATCCAGGTGAATGGTTCACTAACTATATGAACAGATGTATAGTGCTTTATGATTGTGATTATGATGCTAAGCAGGATTCATGAATGATGTGTGAGAAAGCATGTTGTGTGAGGTATTGAGCTCTAGAGTCTTTACTGATGTATGTACTATTCACAGGGAATCATAAATGATATTGCCTTAGTCTTGATAATTGATTGATTTGCATGTTTATGTTATATGATCAAGGCCATGTTTGAAAGCCCTTATTTAGCCAAATTTTCACCCGAAAAAGTTTAATCTTATACCCTTTTTTTGAACCTTGGCCTTAAACAGGATGAAAACTCTTGATTTGAAATTATTTATCTTGAGTTGGGTTGAGAATAATTGTATGGAATGAAAAGGTTCAAGTTTGGGGTTGCATGGGGAAAATGGAAAGGCAAAAGAAAAGCATTGAGCTCAAGTGTTGAAATCAATGAAAAGGGAAGAAGTTTGGAATGAGTGAAATTGGTGACAAAGAGAGAGTTTAAACTTGAACCTTTTCAATGATGAAATAGTTCTTTTAACTCAAGAATTTTGTGATCTAGAAAAACCAATTTTTCTTGATAGCCCAGCCTCATTACAAGCCTTGGAAAAGTCCTTGTGATGGCATTTGCATGTAAGGATTCTGATTGTTGTAAGATGAATGACAATATTTATCTATGTGACATGTGAATAGTAAAGAATGGAGTGATTCCTTAAACACTTGAGTGATTGAGTGAAACACTTGCTTGGTGAGAATTGTTGAAATCCATGTTTACATCTATGCTTAGTGGATTGATCATTCATGAATGAAACATCTGTTAGGAGATATATGATTATGTGAGTATGATTGGATTGAAAGCATGCATGCGTTTTGGTAGAATTCCACTGATATCAAATTGAAAAGTGTTGAACTATTTGATGAAAAAGTGGAAGGCCAAGTTTTGTTTTGTTTGCTTGAGGACAAGCAAAGTTCTAAGTTTGGGGTTGTGATAACGGTTGAAAAACCGTTATTTTCATGCATAAATTTGATATCAAAACACACCCTTTTGGCTTAGAATGAGCTTAGAATAAAGTAAAACTCTTAAGTTGAGTCATTTGAGAGTCAAAAGTTGTTTTTAGAGATATTATGTTTGTTTTGTATTGTTTTGCAGGGTTTTGATGAGAATTGGAGATGACTGGAAAGAAAGGTTAAGGTCAAACGGTTGCAGTGCAGAAAAGTCAACTAGAATGCAGAAAAGTCAACAAGTGAACCAGTCAACAAGAAAAGTCAACAGTCAACAAGAGTGCAGTTGACCAGCGTCGGGCGGTGGACCCCTAGCGCCGGGCGGTGGCCAGAAAGCATCGGGCGGTCCTGCGACTTGAGGCAAAGCGCCGAGCGGCCAATTTTGGCGCCATACGGTTCTCTGATAGGCATGGGCTTGAATTTTGTTACTTTTCTTGGTTATAAATAGCCCTAGTGCGATTTCATTCTCATTCTTTTGACAGAAGAGGGCGGCCAGACCTAATTTCCATTTGCTGGAGAAGATCTCTTGGATGCTTAGGCTCTTTTTCATCCTATCTAGGGTTTGCTCTTCCATTTTTCCATTATTTTCATCTTGGTTCACCATGACAATGGTGAACTAAACCCTTTTGTTGTTGGGGGAAACAATGTAATCTTTTGAAACTCTCTTTTATTGAAACTCTTGTTTAATTATATGATTTTCATATGCTTTGATTATCGATTGTTGGGTTCTCATCTGTGCTTAAGGCTTTTATCGTTTAACTCATTCGATAACTGTTGTTTGTCTCTATTGATACGGGAACGTACAGTAATGTCATGAACTGGTGAGAAATTCCTTGATCAATGAAATACCATCTAGGGATAGGGAGGTAGGACTGTCAATTGTTTTTGGTTCTGTTTGGTAATGTGTTGCTAGTTACTAGGGCAGGCTAGGGATAGCAAGCCAGTAATTAGTAATAGGCTCTTTTCACCGAGGGATCGGGCTAAGGGTAGGCCAAGAAAGTTTGCATAACAATTAGATAACAAGCAAATTAAACAAGAGGAGTAGATAAGAGAGGGCGGATAAGATCAAAATTGTAAAACCCCCAACAACTCCACTCATCCATACTCTTTTTCTTCAATTGAATCAACGCATTGCATGTTTATTTTTTGTTCTTGCATCCACAACAATTAATCTTTTTCTTTACAACTCTTATTATTTTAATTCACACGAATGATAAGGCCATGAGTCCTTTGGGAGAGAACGATATCGGGTTCTACCGATTTTATTACTTGGAACGATCTGGTACGCTTGCCAGTGAGTCAACAGAGTTCAAGCAAGTTTCTAAGTGAAAAAGGGTGCTTTTAGTATCAAAAGCACATAGCAAATAACAGTATTTTAATCCGTTATCAGAAAGAAAGACTCTTATAAAGAAGGAAGCATGCACGCCTAATTTTACTGATAAAGGGGATTTTTCAAAATTTTAAGAGTCAGGGATTTGAAAACAGAGACCATAGTCGAATGTATTAAAATGGTAGTCTACTAAGAATTATGAAAATCATTTTCAAACAATTCAATCGATCGAACAGTTAATCATACAACACAAACAATCATATAGCAACAACCAATCAATATGAGCATGATGCAGCAGATAGATACAGTTTTACCAGTTGTAGATTCGCAAGATTTTTTATGTAATCCATAGTTGATTCATCCTTGAGATCACTCTGCATCAGTTGTGTATCCTACAAAACAACTAAGTTTGGGTAGTTGGTACCCATTTAACTTTGGGTCCTTGATTTTTAATCCTTGTTACATGTTCCTTTGGTATCCAAAAACATAATCCCTTAGGAACAACAACATTTCTGTAATAACAATTTCTAACAGTATGACCAATATAATTGCAATAAAAACATGCATTTCTAGCAGGTTTATTCAGATAAGTGAATTTCCCAACATTGGTTCTGTTAGATTGAGCTTTGTAACCAATTCCTTGTCTATTAATAATTCTGCCAGATGAGTTTAAAACAACACCTAAATTGTCTGTACCTTGAGTAAACTTAGCTAGCGTGCTAGTCAAGTAATTTATCTTTTCAATATGAGCTGGACAATTTTCACAATCTTTCTCTACTGTAACAGTTTTAATTTCAACATTCTTAGCAGATAACAAAGCTTCATTCAATTCTGTTTCTAGTCTTTCATTTTCTGCAACAAGGTTATTAATTCTGTATTCATAATCTCTTTTTTCAGAGTTTAGTTGATTAACCTTGTATTCTAGTCGCATAGCTTCAACATGTAGTTCTCTGAATATCTCTATCAGCTGCTGATATTTTTGTTCTATAGACAGCTTCTTAATTTCATCATCACTGTCACTTTCAATCCTTGATTTTCCAGCCATGTGACATATGTTGGATTTGTCCTATTGGTCAACATCTTCATCACTTGAATTCTCAGAATCTAAGTTCTCCCAAGCAATCTAGGCTCCTTTTCTTCTCGTATTTCTGTCTTGAGGGAATCTTTTCTTTCCTTTTTGCTTCGGCTGTAAGTCAGGACAATCAGGCTTGATGTGACCTTCTTTTCCACATTCATAGCACTGGACAACATTTGTACTGAAGCTCTTCTTTTTGCTTTGACCTGCATGGTTAGATAGTTGACTATCATTTTGCATAAGTCGACTAAACTTTCTTACCATCAAGGTCATCAGTTCTTTTTCGTCCATGTCTGCTTCTGTGATGTTCTTGCTTGAGGCTTTCAGAGCAATGGACTTCTTTTCTTCAATCTCCTCTTCATCCTTTAGTCTACCAAGTTTCAACTCGTGTTCCGTAACTTGCCAAACAAGGTAGCCATATTCATTGTTGTAAGATCTTTGGATTCAGAGATTGCAGTGACTTTTGGTTGCCAATTCCTGTTCAAACTTTTCAAAATCTTGATGTTGATCTCCTCCTTATCAAACACTTTGCCAAGAGCCATGAGATGATTTACAATGTGAGTGAATCGTTTATGCACATCATAGATGTTTTCTCCAGCTTTCATTCTGAACAATTCATACTCCTGTATCAATGAGTTCTTTCTAGCTCTCTTGACTTCATCTGTGCCTTCATGAGTAACCTCTAAGACATCCCACATTTCCTTTGCAGATTTGCATTGAGATATCCTGAAAAATTCATCAATTGTCAGTGCAGACGAAATTATATTTCTAGCTTTAACATCATATTGAACTTTTCTATTTTCATCAGTACTCAATAAAAGGTTTTAAAACAATTTCTTTATCAATAGTTTTTGTAGGCACATATGGACCATTCAAAGTGGCATCCAAAATTCCCTTATCTTGCGATTCAAGAAAGATCTGCATACGAATTTTCCAAAAAGGATAGTTTTCACCAGCAAACAGAGGTGGTCTGTTTGTTGAAGCACCTTCACTAAAAGTTTGAAAACAGGAAGCCATCCCCAGATTTTATAGTTGAATAAAATGAAAACAGAGTCGACTAAATTTTCAAATCTCTTATGAAAACCAGCTTTGGTGTCAATTGTTAGGAAAACAGGTAGGCTTTGTGTACACCAAGAGAGGGGGGGGGGGTGAATTGGTGTTATTTCAAAAACAAAATCTTTTCACAATCTTGAAACAAAAGTATAAAGCTTTTTGATCTTTCTTGGAATGCAAGTAATGAAAATTTCAATGCAGCAGAAAAACGTAGTTGATTGCATGATAGATATAGTCGACTGAAATAAAGAGTGCAGGTATAGAGAAAATAAAACACTGGTTTTTATACTGGTTCGGCCAACAAGGCCTACATCCAGTGTCCTTCCAACCTAGGAAGCAAATGCACTATATAGGTTGCGGTTTTTACAACAAGGAATTTATAGAAGACCTGACGTCAAAAATATAAATCTTCTCTCTAACCCAAAACCAAAATATAGCAGCAAGAATCCCCTCTTCTGCAATCTGAACCCACGTCGAACAATCCTCAACGTGTAACCCCTGTATCACAACAGGTCAATTCCAACACTCTTCACAGGATGCCAAGCCTTCAAATAATGCAGCAGTCGTTAGAGGATGTCAAGCCTTCAAATCAAACAAGAAGGACCTTCTTCGTGCAAATAATGATCACACAGTCAGCGCATAAGTGATGAGTGGTTATTTCTTGAACTATATTTAGTTTATTGCACTTAAATAAACCAGGGAATTGTGTTTAATTGTCTGTTATTTCCCCGTTTTCCGAATTCTGCTTAATTTGGTCGGAAATTCGTAATTGTGCTAATTTGGGTTTTCTGAGCTGATTAAGTGTATTTTGGTTGCAGGGAAATTTTGGGAAACATCATTTGGAGCATTAGGGATGGTAACGTGATCATTCAAGACTCAAAATTTAGTCACTTCCATTTTAATTAAGTTGTAATTTCGTTTTCTAGAAGCCCTTAATTAGAATTAGGTGTTTTGGACCCCTTTAGGGGCATTTTTGTAAAAACCAATTGTGGGGGCCATGTGGCATCCCTTTAGGGCTGACTTGTAGTGTGTGGACCCCACCAAAATTAAAACTCTTGGTCATATGGGGTGGAAAAACCGAGACACACACCAACACTTCCATAGCTTACATTTTTGCTTCATTTTTCTTCTAGGTTTTCATGTATGAAGACTCTCTCTTGGAGCTTGCCATGGGGTTTTCGGTTTTGGCTATTTGAATGAAGAAAGTTGCAGATTTTATTCTTCTCTTGCTTTAATCTTGGCTGTCTTAACTCATTGGTGGTGAAAATCCTTTCATTCCTTCTTCCATTTGCTTGTTTTTTTTTATCTTTGAAGCTTGAGCTTTTAAGCTTTTCTTTGCATTTCAATGGTGATTGTTGGGTTTGAGTGACTTTATATTTTCGTTTTTCCTCTCCTTTACTGCTGTTCCTCACGTTTTTCTTTGCATTTTATTTGGTTGAATGATAAAAATGGAGTTCTATATGAGTTTTGGGTTGAATAGAGCTTAACTTGATGTGTGGGTGTTGTGGTTTGGGCTCTTTCTTCTTGGTTTTCGTTTTTGATGTTTGAAACAAGGAATGGACCATATTTTTGTGTTGTTATAGTGGCTGGACAGAGCTGGAGTTGATGGTTTAGGTTTCATTTTCGTTTTTGCAAAGAAAGTTGAAGAAAAGTTAGTGTTAGAAGTGGATTGATGAGTAGAAGTTTGTGTTTGTTGTTCTTGTGTTCATTTGCAACTTAAACTTTGGTTTCTTGGGGTTCATTCTTGGTAATGTGAAGAGAAGAAAGCTTTGGATGGTGGTTGAGAAGAAAGAAAACCGAAATTGAGGTTGGAAGTGAGAGAAAAGGGTGCATTTAATTTTTTTCCCCATTTGGACAAGCACAATATGAGACAATTTTCATAGAAAGAAGATTTCCTTTTTTGGTTTTTGTCTTCTCCTTGTTGCTGCCGAGAATCACTCTTGAGAACGGAGGTTTTTGGTGTTTAATTTCCTTTGACTTTGCTTACATGGCATCTTGGTTGGAGCACCCAAAGTATCTTACATTTAACCTTTGGTTTGAAGCATTTTTTTGGCATTTCCACTTGGTAGTTCACCTTTTTTGTGCCTTGGTGTGTACAATCACGTTTTTGCTGCATGGGAAGGGAGGAAAACATGGTTTTATTGTGTGTTTAAGGCACATGCTTATTTCCTTGAAGAATGGTGCACATGGGACAAGAAGTCAACACATTTTGGTGGCTTATTGAAGGTGGAAATTGAAGTTTGACTTGTTGAAACATGACTCACGGCCAAGAGGTTTCCTTAGGCCATTTGGACTTTTAATTTATTTGTTAATTGCATATTGGGTCACTTAATTTACTAGAAGTAAAATAGGCTTGTTAATTTCTCTTGTTTTCACTTAGTTTAATTAGTAGGTTGAGTTGTTTTTCATCCACTTAATTTAGTGTTGCATTTTAATAGTTTTAATTGTGTTTGGATAATTGTTTGTTGAAATGTTGGGTTTAGCACTTTATTTTACCTTGATTTTTTCTAACTTACACACTTGAGTTTAATGTCCATTCATTTTAATTTAGTTATTTGAAGTCACAAAAACATTTTTCAAACCCCCCCCCTTTTCGTGTTAGACTTGATTCTGAACCGCAAAATTGGTCCTTGAGAGACGACCTAGGAGTCACTTCCTAGCACTATACTGCATTTCTTATATGCAATCAAATTTGCATGGGCCGCGACATCCATCAAATTTTGGCGCCGTTGTCAGGGACCAACGGTTCGGATTTAGGTCTTTGTTGTGTTAGTGTGTGTTGTCTTGTCTTGTGTTGTGAGTGTGATGTTCCGTTTCGTGTGTGGTGTTATGTATGTTGCATTTAGGTAGCTTTAGTTGCATATTTTCATTGCATTCTTCTTTCCCTTTCTTTCTCATGTCTACCTATTTTGGCTATGTGAGTAATTCTAATTCTGCTTGTGTCTATGATTCTCCTCCTGCTTGTTACTCTGATATTGCTTCTCATATATACTCTGCTGATTTCTATGTTGAACATAACGGTTCCTCCTCCATCTCATGAGAGTGCTCCTAGGGAGTCGTTTCCAATTGATAAGGAGGATATTCGTCGTGTTTCAACACTGGACTGATAGATTTGCTGCCTAGGTTTCATGGTTTTGCAGGTGAATGCCCACATAGACATTTGGAGGAGTTCTACACCATCTGCTCTTCAATGAAACCTCCAGATGTCCCGGATGAGGATATGTTCGTTAGGGCATTTGAGTACTCATTACATGGAGCGGCAAGGGATTGGTGTTGTTGTCTTATTCTAGGATCCGTCACCAGTTGGGAAGATCTTGAGCATCAGTTTCTTGATAAATTCTCCCCTATGCGGTATGGTTATAGCGACGATCCTGGGTGGACAAATCCTAACTTGGGATGGTATGGTACTTCAGAGCATCAATATCAGGAACCATCATTCCAGACTCCTTCTATGCCTTCTCCACCTGTTAAGGAACCACAACAGCCGCAGTTTCATGAGCCTGCCCAAGCAACTCCTCATCCTTCCACTACTTCTGAGTCTACATTGAAGGAGTTACTAAGGCATATAGCCATGCAGAACATTCAGTTCCAGCAAGAGACCAGAGCTTCTATTCAGAGTTTGACTGATCATATGGGGCAGATGGCCACTCAGCTCACTGAGGAACAGTCTTATGTTTCAGAGGAATCACCATTTCAGGCTGTTCAGCTTCCAGATGATGTTGATGCCATCCACATAGGAGATGTGGAGCAGAGTCATGAGTTTGCTACTGCGTCATCTACTTCCCCACCCACCTATGTCCCCACTCCTACACCTGAGGAGACTGATGAAGAATTGGAAGACCAGGCAGATATGAGCAACACTTTTGAGATAGGTAGACCAACTTCACCTTCCACCACTCTACCAATCTTTAGGGAAGTGGAGGTAAACATACCTATGATTGATTCTGTTGTTGATGATTATGCTATTGATAGGTATGTTGATGATTATGTTGTTGATGAGCCCATTTTTAATTCTCCCTCCTTGCATGATGAGAACCACCTTTTGCTATCACATCTAAATGTTTGTTCTCCATCCACTAAACATGAATTTGAGCATGCTATTGATATTGTTTCTACATTTGAGATTGATTCATGTTCTGAGGGTATATCTGAGGTTCAGCCTCTTACACTGGGATTGGGTGTTATACCCCTGCATGTTATATCTTTGGAACCACATTGCACTAACCATGTTGCAGGAGGTACATATGGATTTGATGAACACACACCCATGGTGGAAGACAAAGGTGCCAGTATACACGACAGTTTGAAGATTAATAGGCACCAGCTGAACCTGCTCATCAACAATCACTGCTTCTTGGATCCAGCTGTGGAGGACATCTCCCTGCTTGATCAAATTTGGAGGATGAAGCAATTCCTCCTCAAGACTTCTTTGCTGAATCCTGTGGTGGAAGAGATCTCCCTGAAAGTCCAAAATTGGCAACTGCCACCATGATCAGGGGAGTTTCCTTTTCCCTTCTCCTCTTTTTCCCACTTTTATTGAACTTGTCTATGATCTGTTAATTGTTCTGATTTCTAATCTGATGTTTGTGACACATTGAGGACACTGTGTAGTTTAAGTGTGGTCTATTGGGGGAGACTCAGATTTTTCTTTGTTAGTTTATGTTTTCTGCGTTAAATTTTTTGTTTTCTAGGTAGCTTTTGTTGTGTCTTGTGTACAGTTTTGCATGTTTTTCTTGAATTCTGGACTGTGATTTGGTTGTCAGCTTTCTTTCACTGCATTGATACTCTGATTGCTTGAAATCCTTGCTTTTCATTGCTTGGAAGATGATCATGATGTTTGAGAGTTGATTTGATTGTGACAAAAATACCCTGTGTGAGATTTGAGCCACTTGATGATCTTTCTTGTGTGTGATATGTCTCTTGATTGCTTGCACATATGCCTTGGCTTGACTCTTGTTGATAGTTCTTGATTGATATGCATGTTTGAAAGTGATAAAGGCAGTTTTGTTGTTGAGCCTCTCTAGCCAAATGAGCCTACCTTGTTGTGATCCTTTGATAACCCCTTTGAGCCTATATTTTCCCCATTTCTTTGTTTTGAAGCTCATACACTTGCCCTAACTGAAAAACCATGATTACCTTAACCTTAGGGAATTTTGGAGCTTTGGAATGGTTCTGGGAATAAGTGTGGTCTCTTGGGAGATTCAGATGAATTGGTTAGTTGGCTCCTCTTCTTGTTTTGTTTTGTAAATATGTTATGTATCTGTCTCTTAGAGTTGTGTTATGAAAAGAGAGAAAAGAAAAGAGACAAGATGAAAAAATAAAAAAGAAAAAAAATACAGAAAAATGAGAAAAAAATAAAAAAAAATTGTGAATAAAGGAGTCAGGAAGAGGATGGAATTAGAGGTTTGGGTGTGATTTGATTGTGTTTCACTTGTTCCCCATTGCTCCTCTATTCCTTTTGGTTTGTAGCTTCTCATCCATATTTATCCTCCTTTTTCCTTGACCCTGTTACATCCATAAAAGACCTTTTGATTTGAACATGCATATATGTTTTGAGTGTTGATATTAGAGGCTTGCCAAGACTGTTTGTTGCTTGCTCTCTTGAGTGCATTGAGTTGACACTGTTTATCCTAGACACTTGAGAGAAACACTGATAGTGTGCATCTATGAGGTTATGTTACTTTTGATTCTTCTCTTGAGCTGACTGATCCTTTTGTCATGCTTTGAACTGCTTGGATGATTTCATGAGTATTTGCTTTCTCTAACTCTGTGTGGGATTCTGTCCACCTCCTTTTCATTGTCCAGACTTCTTAAGAACTGTGCAACTCTGTGTCTGTCCTTGTGAGTCTTTGTTTTCTGTATGATGAGACTGTGTCATCTTCCTGATGTCTGAGTTGTTCCCTGGTTTTCGTCTTGGTTTTGCCCAGGAATGCAAAATACTAAGTGTGGTCTATTTTGATGAGTGGTTATTTCTTGAACTATATTTAGTTTATTGCACTTAAATAAACCAGGGAATTGTGTTTAATTGTCTGTTATTTCCCCGTTTTCCGAATTCTGCTTAATTTGGTCGGAAATTCGTAATTGTGCTAATTTGGGTTTTCTGAGCTGATTAAGTGTATTTTGGTTGCAGGGAAATTTTGGGAAACATCATTTGGAGCATTAGGGATGGTAACGTGATCATTCAAGACTCAACATTTAGTCACTTCCATTTTAATTAAGTTGTAATTTCGTTTTCTAGAAGCCCTTAATTAGAATTAGGTGTTTTGGACCCCTTTAGGGGCATTTTTGTAAAAACCAATTGTGGGGGCCATGTGGCATCCCTTTAGGGCTGACTTGTAGTGTGTGGACCCCACCAAAATTAAAACTCTTGGTCATATGGGGTGGAAAAACCGAGACACACACCAACACTTCCATAGCTTACATTTTTGCTTCATTTTTCTTCTAGGTTTTCATGTATGAAGACTCTCTCTTGGAGCTTGCCATGGGGTTTTCGGTTTTGGCTATTTGAATGAAGAAAGTTGCAGATTTTATTCTTCTCTTGCTTTAATCTTGGCTGTCTTAACTCATTGGTGGTGAAAATCCTTTCATTCCTTCTTCCATTTGCTTGTTTTTTTTATGTTTGAAGCTTGAGCTTTTAAGCTTTTCTTTGCATTTCAATGGTGATTGTTGGGTTTGAGTGACTTTATATTTTCGTTTTTCCTCTCCTTTACTGCTGTTCCTCACGTTTTTCTTTGCATTTTATTTGGTTGGATGATAAAAATGGAGTTCTATATGAGTTTTGGGTTGAATAGAGCTTAACTTAATGTGTGGGTGTTGTGGTTTAGGCTCTTTCTTCTTGGTTTTCGGTTTTGATGTTTGAAACAAGGAATGGACCATATTTTTGTGTTGTTATAGTGGCTGGACAGAGCTGGAGTTGATGGTTTAGGTTTCATTTTCGTTTTTGCAAAGAAAGTTGAAGAAAAGTTAGTGTTAGAAGTGGATTGATGAGTAGAAGTTTGTGTTTGTTGTTCTTGTGTTCATTTGCAACTTAAACTTTGGTTTCTTGGGGTTCATTCTTGGTAATGTGAAGAGAAGAAAGCTTTGGATGGTGGTTGAGAAGAAAGAAAACCGAAATTGAGGTTGGAAGTGAGAGAAAAGGGTGCATTTAATTTTTTTCCCCATTTGGACAAGCACAATATGAGACAATTTTCATAGAAAGAAGATTTCCTTTTTTGGTTTTTGTCTTCTCCTTGTTGCTGCCGAGAATCACTCTTGAGAATGGAGGTTTTTGGTGTTTAATTTCCTTTGACTTTGCTTACATGGCATCTTGGTTGGAGCACCCAAAGTATCTTACATTTAACCTTTGGTTTGAAGCATTTTTTTGGCATTTCCACTTGGTAGTTCACCTTTTTTGTGCCTTGGTGTGTACAATCACGTTTTTGCTGCATGGGAAGGGAGGAAAACATGGTTTTATTGTGTGTTTAAGGCACATGCTTATTTCCTTGAAGAATGGTGCACATGGGACAAGAAGTCAACACATTTTGGTGGCTTATTGAAGGTGGAAATTGAAGTTTGACTTGTTGAAACATGACTCACGGCCAAGAGGTTTCCTTAGGCCATTTGGACTTTTAATTTATTTGTTAATTGCATATTGGGTCACTTAATTTACTAGAAGTAAAATAGGCTTGTTAATTTCTCTTGTTTTCACTTAGTTTAATTAGTAGGTTGAGTTGTTTTTCATCCACTTAATTTAGTGTTGCATTTTAATAGTTTTAATTGTGTTTGGATAATTGTTTGGTGAAATGTTGGGTTTAGCACTTTATTTTACCTTGATGTTTTCTAACTTACACAGTTGAGTTTAATGTCCATTCATTTTAATTTAGTTATTTGAAGTCACAAAAACACTTTTCAAACCCCCCCTTTTCGTGTTAGACTTTATTCTGAACCGCAAAATTGGTCCTTGAGAGACGACCTAGGAGTCACTTCCTAGCACTATACTGCATTTCTTATATGCAATCAAATTTGCATGGGCCGCGACATCCATCAATAAGCCTTCTCCCTTTGAATCTCTCTCAAGATAGATCACTACCGTCTTCTTAGAGAATTCTTGGAGTTGTTAACACAAAGAATTCAATCGGAAATAAGAAGTGAAAATGTTAGAGCGTCAAAAGTCTCTGAACAAATCGTGTTCAGCCAATTTATAGTTTTTTGTCAGTTAGATTGTTTCTCAGTCGAATAGCCTACTAATTCAGTCGACTGTATTAATACAGTTATAACAGACAGTCACCATAGAGGCTCTCAATGAACAAAAATCAACACACATTTAATACAATTGACCAAGTCATCAACTAACTTTTAAAAATATAGCCGTTGGAGCGTATAAGCATAACAAAATTCCAAAACAGATCAAAGATACAGTCGAATGTACACTGGACAAAGTCGACTAACACATGTAAAAACATTTTGAAATTCTTTTCAATCCAAAACTGATTCTCAAAATCTGTACAAATGTTTTAGAATAGTCGAATCCATTACAGGTGTATTCGACTGGACTAGAACTTTGTCATACAATTATAAGTTCATAAAAGTGCTTGTGATTTTTCACTTCCCAAAATGTGCCATAAAATGTGTACTGTTATCAAAAATATTTTAGTGCACATTATCATACAAGCATATTCCACAAATATATCACACAATTAACAGAGGAACATACATCACAGTACATGAAAACATGTTCAGCAGATATAACAATCAGTTCAGAATAAGAACAAGTAATACAACAACATGTGTACTGTTATTAAGCATAGTGTTGTCATCATAAAAAACTAGATTGATATAGAGTTTGTGTTGTCAATAATCTCAACACTTTATACCCGGTCGGAGTGAATCCTCTTTTGACTCAAGACGAATTCTTCGTCCTTTATCAATATCTTCACTTATAGGTACCCACAAAACATTACAACTATCAGTATTAGTACCTGAACTTTCTCCAAATGCAGCATCTCTTCTGGACTTTTTGTGTGTAGCTCTCTTCTTTATTCTCACGTTATTCTCTTTAGAGCCATTATACAACAACACATGTTCTTGATCTCTTAGCATGATCCTCCCATCATAGATACTACTAAGCATTTTTGAAGTTGTCATGAAAGGTCTTCCCAGAATCAATGGAATCCTTTCATCAGTCTCCATATCCATGACTATAAAGTCAACCAAGAACTCTAGCTGCTCAACACGAACAATCACATCTTCCACCATACCAAGCGGCTTTTTAGTAGAATCGTCCGCCACCATCACAGAAAGATTAGATGGTTTTAATACTAGCCCTCAAATTTTCTTCAAATAACACATAGGCATCATATTAATACTAGATCCATAATCTAGCATAGCTCCTCCTATATCAACATCATTAACAACACGCAGAAGAGTCAAACACCCTGAATCCTTCATCTTGGGCGGATGCTTTCTCTTTTTAGGTTGAATAACAACTTCCTGTTCCTCTTCATCAAGATCTATCACCTCTCCAAGATAATATTTATTCTTTTGGAGTAAAAAAGAATTTGCTAAATCACTGAAGGCACCACAATCACTTGATTGAAAATCTCTTTAAACTGCCCATTGTGACCATCTTTTCTCTCTTCTTCTTCTCCCTCACTACTTTCCAGCTTAATAATCTCTTTTTCTTCTTCTTCTTCACCACTCTCAATTTCAGCAACTTCCTTTTCTGCTCTCCTTTTACTCCTGGTTACAACAGCTTTGCACTCCTCTTTAGGGTTAACATCAGTATTAGCCCTAAATTGGTTTTTCTCTGTAGTTTCCACCCTCTTTGACAGTTGACCAATCTGCATTTCCAAAGATCTGAAATTGGCTTGGTCACTTGCATGTTGAGACTCAAAAAACAGCGCGGAACAAGATCACTGCTAGTCGCTCGGGTAACGGCCCCGATGCTCGGGTCACGGACACTCGAAGCTTGGGCGTCCAAAACTGGCGCCCAAGCCCCACATGAACCCCAATTCACGCTTGGGCGAGCTCCCTGTGAAGCTTGAGCGTGATTTCACGTGGATCGGGCCCTGATTATGCTCTGATTTGATTCTTTTGGACCAGGCCGCACTTTGGAACACGTCTGAACTATTTAAAGGACCCTAGGGCTCTAGGTTTTGCATCCCTGGCAGAAGAGAGCATAGCAATACACTCCTAGCCAATTCTTAGTCTTTCCATTCTTTCTTTCTTCCATTATTCATAGGTTTCCCCATGTCTATGCGGAACTAATTTCTATTTATTATTGGGGAATGATGTAACCTTGTAAACTTTCATGTACTTGAATTGATTCTTAATTCCATATGCTTTTTTCATTATTTGTTAGAGTAATTCATCTGCTTTATTCTTGCTTATACAATAGCATTATCTGTGAGTTGCATGAGTGCCAGGAGGTTCCTTTCAATTCAGGTCCTTGTTGAATTACTCCTAAGGGTTATATCGCTTAGGGATGAGGGTATGAGTCTTAGTCGTCTTAACCTCTTGATCTTCACATCTTTTTACCAAGAATGCTAGGAATTGTATGAACTGGGAATTAGGGACAAGCTTATTTATCGAGGGATCGGGTTTAAGTGTTTTAGTAAGGGACGTTGGCATTAGTGAATAAAGAAGAATTCTTATATACATGAGAGGGAACTTGGAGAAGTCTAACCCCAACAACATACTCATCTCATATAAATCAACCTCCATCCATCTCTGTGCTCTTTTACCACTGATCAATTTTATTTTGCTTTATTTTATTCTTTTTGCAATACAACCCATGATCTCTTTTATTTTAAGTCTTAATTAATCTTGTTTTCACACAACTGTGCAGTGTCGAGAGTCCTCTGGGATACGATACTTGGTCTTACCATTTTATATTACTTCTGTGACTCGGTACACTTGCCGATTTGCCCCAAAAAAAATTTTGGCGCCATTGTCGGGGACTCACGGTTTAAGTTATTCTATTTGTGTGATTCTTGATGGGTTTTGACTTTATTTTATTTTTTTAATTTTATTCTTTTATTTATTTTCCCATCTTTGTTTTTATTTTTCAAATCCCTAACTCCTATTATTTTTTTATTTACTTGCTAACAATATTTCCTAAGGTTTTGTGTTTTGTTTATGCAGGATTGTGTTAGAACCAAGAGCAACAAAAATTATGAACCTCTTCTTGAAGGACTTGAAACCAGCAGGAAGCCAAGAGAAAATAAATTATCTAGAGAACCTTCTCTAGAGAAAATCACAATGGCTTCCCAATCTGGTGAAGGAGAGAGTAATGCTAGCAGACGAACCTTGGCAGATTACACAACAGTGGTTGGCCCTCATCACTTTAACAGCATTGCAAGGCCAAAGGTCAATGCTGCAAATATGGAGATGAAGCCTGCTCTGATTCAACTTGTAAAGAGCAACCAATTCAATGGACTATCTCATGAAAGTCCATATGATCACCTGACATCCTTCAATGAGATCTGCAACACTGTGAAAATAAATGGGGTTCCTGATGAGGCTATCAAACTGAGCCTATTCCCCTTCTCTCTTGGAGGTAATGCTAAATTATGGTTGAACTCTTTTCCTGAGAACAGCTTCACTCGGTGGGAGGATGTTGTGGCGAAATTCCTCAACAAATACTTCCCACCATCAAAGATAAACAAAGGGAAGCAAGAGATTTATTCTTTTAGACAGGGCATGGAGGAGACCTTGGGGCAAGCATGGGATAGATACAAGAGCTTGCTGAGAAAGACGCCTACCCATGGTTTTGATGAAGGAACGGTGGTCATTCTTTTTCTTGGAGGCCTTGGGTCACAAACCAAATTGATGCTGGATGCCTCAGCTGGAGGCAATATCAAATGCTAGACCCCTGATGAGGCGTATGAATTAATTGAGAACATGGCTGCCAATGACAATGAGATGCAGAGTGAGAGAGGAACTCCTTCTCAACCTAAAGGAGTTTTTCAATTACAGCCTTATGATGCCTTGTTTACCCAAAATAAGATCATCACTCAACAATTGGAGATCTTGACCAAGAAGGTGATGCAGCCACAAAAAGAACATCAAAATGTTGCACAAATTCAGCAACAGCTCTGCGAGTTATGTGGTGGTGACCATATTAATGGTCAATGTGCAATGCCCGAGAATCTTAATGAAGAAGTTAATTACATGGGCAACCAGAACCAGTTCCGCTTCAATAATTACAATCAAGGGTGGAAATCTCACCCACGTAATGGACAAGGACAATTTGGACAAACTAGTGGACAATTCAATAAGCCACCACAACAGCAGCAACAGTGGTAGCAACAACCCTCTTTATCAGACAGAACTGCAAAGCTTGAAGAGACTCTCCATCAATTCATGCAGACAACCCAGTCCAACAAAAAAAGCACAAAAGCTGCTATCAAGAACCTGGAGATACAGATGGGCCAATTAATCCAACAGGTCCAACAAATGCAAGAGAAGGCTCATAAAAATTTTGTGGCTAATATTGAGGTTAACCCCAAGGAAGAATGCAGGGCTATAGCAAGCATGGAAGATGAGAGAGAAAAAGAGAGGGAAGAAACAAGGGGATTGCAGCGTGATCTTGCAAAGAACTCTTCCTCCAAAGGTAGAAGATCCAGTATCAACTTAATGCCCGTAGCTATTCTCAGAAAGATTGGTGATTTGGAAGTTAAGCCTGCAAGGATGTCCCTCCTCATGGCAGATGGATCCCCCAAGAAACCTTATGGTGTGGTAGAAGATGTCATGGTAAAAGTTTATAACCAGATGTTCCTGGTGGATTTCGTGATACTAGAGATGGAGGAAAATGCAGAGATCCCTATCATTCTTGGAAGGTCGTTCCTGAAGACGACCAAAGTAATCATCAATGTTGATGAAGGAATCATAACTCTTAAGGACCAAGAAAAGGAGATGATCTTCAGTGCCTGTAAAACAGGGTGGCAGATTCAAGTGAAGAAAACCAATCCCAAAGCTTCATTTAAAGATGCACCCGGGAATGGTACCAGAGCCGCCAAATCAAAGAGGAAAGGTAAAAAGTGTTTTCTGTCACATGTACCTAAAGAAGAAAAAGACAACAAAGGAGCAGATGTTCACAAAAGTCCTCTGAAGAAGCAGGAAGGACTGAGACAGGCCTCCCTATACAATTCAACAGAAAGCTCTGGGTGATAAAGCACTTCACAGCAGATGGACTAATAGAAATTGAATCTCCTACTTCTAGGAGAACCAAAAAGGTGAACAGGAAAATGCTGAAGATCAGCTGGCATGCTAAAGGAAAGGATGACACCACAATTAAAGATGCAGTTGGTTGATGTGACATGAGCTTATTGGGTCAAGCTAGTGACGTTAAAGAAGCGCTTGATGGGAGGCAACCCAGTGCTATGAACCTTTACTTTGTAATTATTAATTTTCGTTTTTGGTTTTAGTGTGTGTTTCCTTTCATTTTTATTGTGCTCTGCTTGAATGAACTGAACTGTTTTGATTCAACTCTGTTTGTTTGTGTGTTAAGTTTGCTTTTTGAAATTCTAGTGTTTGATTGAGGTTGAGATGATGCATGATTGTGAGACAGGTGCTTGAAACAAAATTTGATTAAAATACTCAGCATGTTTTTTTTCTGAACTTGAGAACTTGTGAGTTTACCTGTGTGAGTTTTGAGCTTCAGAGTTGTTTTTAAATAATTGTTGTTAGTTTGGAAGCATGAATGATTTGGCCC
Organism: Vigna mungo; assembly: GCA_036885675.1. Taxonomy (NCBI): domain Eukaryota; kingdom Viridiplantae; phylum Streptophyta; class Magnoliopsida; order Fabales; family Fabaceae; genus Vigna; species Vigna mungo. Next base: position 30,101,029 of record CP144691.1, read on the forward strand.
AAAATTTTCTGTGATTGAACTACTTGCCTGCAGGTTCCATATGATCAAGGTCATCTTTTGTTATCCCTTATTCTTTTGGCCTTCAAAATATTTTTGCCCACTGAAAAGAGAACAATTTGTTCTAACCTTTGAACCTTGAGCCTGATATATATCTTGAAAAACCTTTTTGAAAAATCTTTACCTTGAGTTAAGTTGAGAGCATTTGATGAAGTACTGATAAAGGTTCAAGTTTAGGGTTACCAGGAAATAACCCACCTCTCTAGGCAGTGAGCAATCAAAAGAAAAAGCAAGAAAAAGGCAAAAAGAAAAGAAAAAGTGAGAAAAAGAAAGATTCAAAAAGAAAAAGAAAGAGCTCACTGTAAGGGAAGGCTGGGAAAAAGAAAAGAGAGTTGTACTTGAAAGATAAATTCATAAATGTCTCTCTTAACTCAAGGAACTTTGCTGACTAGAAAAACCACTTTCCTTCTTATGTGTTTTGTGATTTTGATACGAAAAGCACCTTTTTTCACTTATAAACTTGTTTGGACTCATGTGTTTTCAATAAATTGTGTGAATAAGAGAGTTGAGGTTGATTTCAATAGTTTTCTAACAAATTCCCCTTGTTTTGACAGAGATTGAAGCAATACTGGAAGAAGAAGTGATAAGCCAAGAAGATGAAGAGCAAAAGGGGTCAAAAAGACACCAAGAAAGGGGAAAACCCAAAGCCTAGGCGACAGGAACAAAAAACAGCGTGGAACAAGATCACCGCTGGTTGCCCGAGCGACGGCCCCGAAGCCCAGGCGACAGACGCTCGAAGCTTGGGCGTCCAAAACTGGCGCCCAAGCCCCACATGAACCCCAATTCACACTTGGGCGAGCTCCGTGCGACGCTTAAGCTTGATTTCACGTGGATCAGGCCCTGATTCTGCTCTGATTTGATTCTTTTGGACCGGACCGCACTTTGGGATGCGTCTGACACTATTTAAAGGACCCTGGGGCTCTAGGTTTTGCATCCCTGGGAGAAGAGAGCATAGCAATACACTCCTAGCCAATTCTTAGTCTTTCCATTCTTTCTTTCTTCCATTATTCATAGGTTTCCCCATGTCTATGCGGAACTAATTTCTATTTGTTGTTGGGGAATGATGTAACCTTGTAAATTCTCATGTATTTGAATTGATTCTTAATTCCATATGTTTTTTTCATTATTTGTTAGAGTAATTCATCTGCTTTATTCTTGCTTATACAATAGCATTATCTGTGAGTTGCATGAGTGCCGGGAGGTTCCTTTCAATTTAGGTCCTTGTTGAATTACTCCTAAGGGTTATATTGGTCAGGGATGAGGGTATGAGTCTTAGTTGTCTTAACCTCTTGATCTTCACATCTTTTTACCAAGAATGCTAGGAATTGTATGAACTGGTAATTAGGGACAGGCTTATTTACAGAGGGATCGGGTTTAAGTGTTTTAGTGAGGGACGTTGGCATTAAAAGAAGAATTCTTATATACATGAGAGGGAACTTGGAGAAGTCTAACCCCAACAACATACTCATCTCATATAAATCAACCTCCACCCATCTCTGTGCTCTTTTTCCAGTTATCAATTTTATTTTGCTTTATTTTATTCTTTTTGCAATACAACCCATGATCTCTTTTATTTTAAGTCTTAATTAATCTTGTTTTCACACAACTATTCAACGCCGAGAGTCCTCTGGGATACGATACTTGGTCTTACCATTTTATATTACTTGTGTGACTCGGTACACTTTCCGATTTGTCCCAACATTCACCTGCTGCCACAAGGGTGATGGTTGTTGCGGTCTGTTGTTAAGGAAGCCTCTTGCTTGCCTAGATGGGTTATTTTGAGTTTGCCCAATACTAGGATGATTTTTCAAACCTTGGCTAAAGTTGCCTTGGTTGAAATTTCCCTGCCTATATTGGAACTGGTTACCCATATAATTTGTCTCCTATTGCATCTCTTCTAGCACAGCACATTGACCATTAATATGGTCACCACCACAGAAATCACAAAGTTGTTGAGCTTGAGACACATTCTTAATCTCCTTTGGAAGTTGAGAAAGAATCTTCGTTAAATTATCCAGTTTCTGAGTAAAAAGATGATTTTGAGCTAACATAGCATCATCAACAAGCAAATGCAAAACTCCCCTCTTCTGCACTGGTGCGCCCCTCTCACTATAAGTCTCCTGTTCATTCGTAGCCATACTCTCGATCAAATCATAGGCCTCATCCTTAGTCTTTATCTCTATATCACCTCCAACTGAGGCGTCCAACATCATCTTTGATTGTGTATTTAGGCCTCCCAGGTATGCAAGAACTAGAGTTGTCTTGTCAAACCCATGAACAAGCGTCTTCCTCAATAGGCCTTTAAACCTATCCCGTGCTTGTCCGAGAGTTTCCTCCATGCCCTGTTTAAACGAAGAGATCTCCAACCTTCCTTGGGTGACTTTCTGTTAAGTCCCTGGCAAGTGTACCAGATCGTTATCAAGTAATATAAAACGGGTAAGTCCAAGTATCGTTTTTCCAAAGGACTCTTAGGCCTTAACTTTCACGTAAATAGATCGCATAAGACTTGGAAAGAAATTGATTTAGGTTTTAAATGCAAAACGAAAATAAACATGCAAAATGCAGTGAATTAGTTGGCTAGGAAAAGATATGGATGAATGGAGTTGTTGGGGTTTACAATTTCATCTTATCCACCCTATTATATTTACTCTTCTTATATAATTTGCTTTATAATCATATTGTCATGCAAACTTTCTTAGTCTACCCTAAACCCAATCTCTTGGCGAAAAGAGCCTATTACTAATTATTGACTTACTATCTCTAGTCTCCCCTAGTAACTAGCAATGCATGATAAACATAAGCAAAATACAATTGATTGTCCTACACCTATCTCTAGGGGGTATTAGCTTAATCAAGGAATTCCTCCCAGTTCATGACATTATTGTACGTTCCGTATCAATAAAGACAAACAACATTTACCGAATGAGTTAAACGATAAAAGCATTTAAGCAAAGGTAAGGAACCCAACAATTGATAATATAAGCATATGCAAGCATATAAAGAAAATAAGAATTTTGATATAAGAGAGTTTCAAAAGATTACATTGTTCCCCATCAACAAAGGCTTTAGTTCACCATGGACATGGTAAGACTAGATGAAATACAATGAAAGAATGGAAGAATAAACCCTAAATTTGGTAGATTGGAGCCTAAGCATCCAAGGAATCGCCTCCAAGGAGTGTAAAATAGTTTTGGACGTCTCTGTCTGCCAAAAGATTACAATATGAATCGCACTGGGCTATTTATAGCGCATAAAAGTAACAGAATTTAAGCCCAAGCCCAGCAAACAACCACTCAGCACCTAATTTAACCGCTCAGCGGTTTCCCTCTAATCGCGCCACCACTCAGCGGTCAATATCACCGCTCAGCGGTTTGCCTCTAATCGCTCAGCGTCACCGCTTGAGTGAGAACCAGTGGCTTCACCCACAAATCTGGCGCTCAGCGTTGGATTTGGGCGTTGAGCAGTTTACTTGACTCTTCTTTTCATCCTTTTTCTTCTTCTTTCATGAGTCTAAGTCCACCTTGCTTCACTTCCATCTTCAATTCACATCAAAACCCTGCAAAACAATGCCAAAACAAGCATGATATCTCTAAAACCAACTTTTGACTCTCACATGACTCAACTAAGTGTTTTACTTGATTTTAAGCTCATTCTAAGCCATAAAGGGTGTGTTTTGATATCAAATTTAAGCTTGAAAATAACAGCTTTTAGACCGTTATCACAACCCCAAACTCAGAACTTTGCTTGTCCTCAAGCAAACAAGACAAAACTTGGCTTTCCACTTTTTCATCAAATAGTTCAACATTTTCAAAACTCATTTTCCCCACAACAAGTTATTGCTCAATTCAGATTTTCAGTGGAATCCTATCAAGATACATGCATGCTTTCAATTCAATTCAATTCACATGATCACATATTTTCCAACAAATGTTCTATTTATGAATGATCAATCCACTAAGCATAGATGTAGACATGGAATTTATTAATTCTCACCAAGCAAGTGTTTCACTCAATCACTCAAGTGTTTAAGAGGGCACTCCAACTCTCTACTATTCACATGTCACATAAAACAAAATTTCCTTTCATGTAAAACAATCAACCTTCTCACATGCAAATATCATCACAAGGACTTTTCCAAGGCTTATAATGAGGCTGAGCTAACAAGAAAAATTGGTTTTTCTGGAACACAAAATCCATGAGTTAAGAGAGCTATATTAACGTTCAAAGGTCAAGCACAACTCTCTTTTTAATCAATCTCACTCATTCCCAACTTCTTCCCTTTTCTTTTATTTTTACATTGGACTCATCTTTCATGCTTTTTCTTTTCTTCTTTTTCTTTGCTCATGCATTTTTCCTTTTCAACACTTTTGAGCTCAATGCTTCTCTTTTGCCTTCCAACTTTCCCCAAACAACCCCAAACTTGAACCTTTTAAACACATACAATTATTCTCAACCCAACTCAAAGTAAATAAATTCAAAACAAGGGTTTTCATCTTGAATAAGTTCTTCCAAACATGGCCTTGATTATATGACATAAACATGCAATTCAATCAATTATCAAGACTCAGGCAATATCATTCATGCTTCCCTGTGAACAGTGCATATATCAATGAACACTTTGGAGCTCAATACCTCACACAACATGCTTTCTCACGCATCATTCATACAACCTGCTTAGCATCATAATCACAATCATAAACCACCACACGTCTATTCACACAGTTAGTGAACCATTCACCTGGATATCAACATGCACATAGTCTCAATCATCAACCACATTCAATCATCATCATAGAATAACTCGTCATGCAATATAACATCAAACCATCATCAGAATTAGTGTACAAACCAAGCATAAACACAAAAATAAAGTTCACCTAATCTACAAATCCAAAGTACAAAAGAAAAACAAAAATCCCTGTCTATGTACTGGCATCCATCATTAGATGCCCTATGAGTCCATGTCCTCATCTAAGTCGTACTCATCACCAGCCTGTGCATCCTCAAAATCATCCTCCTTGTCATCATCATCTCTGCCTGGTGCTCTAGCTGCTCTAGACCCGCTGCCCTGTGCTTGCTCCTGAGGCCAAGCCATCGCATTATGGAACTCGTCCATAGTCCACCTATTCACTGGTTGTGTGTCGTACAGTCCTATTATCATCTCTACAGTAGCTACCTGCCCTCTGCGGAGAGACTCCGTCCTAGCCTCCATCATTGACATATGCATGTCCCTCATCTGGAAAGGCTCAGTGTGCTATGCTGGTGCATCTGCAAGTGCATCCTTCTGCTGAGCTGCTGCTCTCCTAAGACGTCTCCTAGGAACTGCTCCGGCTGGCTCGTCACCTCCACAAAATTGACGATAATAGGAGGCATCTATAGCCCTCATCGGCTTCTCATAAGGTGGAACTGCAGTGTCCACCCCAGCCTGCTGGCACAGATAAGTAATCAGGGACGGATGTCCCAGCGCTGTCCTGCTACTCAAAGTGGTAGCGCAGCCTTGAATCTCGTTGGCAATGACCTCACCAATGTTAACATCCATCTGCCTCAGCATGCAGTAGATGAAGAGAATCCGATGCATGGTAATGTCGGAGACATGGGAGCACGGTTGTATGTTGGCATGAGTGAAGGTCATCCAATACTTCGCTAGGGGAGTCAAGTCAGCCCTAATGATGTTGACTAGCGCTCCATTAGGGTTCCTCTAAAAGTGTCTCCCAGGGACACACATCACCCTCTTGATGTCCTCATAGTCCCTGTACTCCCATGTGTAACCAACATACCTACACTGCTCTCCTGGCCACTCAGTACCCAGAAAGTTGTTGATGGTGTCGCGGTCATACCTGATGATCTTCCCCCTCACATAGCTCATGTATCTCCCAGCTGACACTCCTCCTCTGGGCAAGGCGTTCGCATTGAATTCCTTCACCAGCTCAATGGTAGCTGGTGCAGGATAAGTGGTCAATCTCTCCCAGCCTCGCCTCTCGATCTCCAATCCAAACTCAGGAGCTAAGTCTAGAATATACATGGCCTTCCTCTCCATCAATAATCGCCTCTCTTGTACAGTCACATAATGCTCTTCATGCTTCCTAGAAAGGAACCAAGAAGAATAAAATCTTCTTGGCCTTTATGGCTCCTTCCTCTTGTTTCCCATGGTTTTCACTCTCCTTGAGGATGACATTCCTGTATTAAATAAATTCAATAACATCACAGAAATTCATCATCAGAGGTTAGTAACTCATCAATTACATTTCAAACAAAGCACAGTCTAGCAATGAGGAAAAAACATGGTCCCTCAGTGTCCAAGCATCAACAAAAATAAAACCCAAAAACCTGATGAATTCCGCTCAGCGGTTTCGACGGGGGTTTTTCAAAATCCTCCTCCAAAGGTCCTAATCTCCACTCTAACACCAATTTCACAATTCCAGACCAAATTTATGCAATTCAATCGGTTCAAACAGTTTCTATTTCATCAAATCATGCATAGAAATCAAAAGCCCTAATTTATCATGTTCCTACACATGTTCTTCATCAAATTCCAATTAGAAACCCTAAGAATGAAATTGCACAACTTACTTGAGTGGAGATCCAAGATGCTTGTTAGACTTCCTCCTAATTGATGATGAATGCGTCTCCAATGCACAACCCTCAACAAAAGCCCCAAACTTTTGACAAGATAATGGTAGAATAATGAAATTTTTGCGAGTGGGTGATGAGAAAAGTGAGGAAATCTCTTTGGAAAGCTCTTGAAAGTGAAAAAGAAGTGCTAGGGCTTAAGGAGACCACTTGGGCGAACTGCAAAGAAGAGAGTTCAAAGTGCAAAAACCTAAAAACGCTCAGCTTTTAAGGAAACCCAAGCTAGGTATGCGCCGCCACTACTCAGCGGTCAAATAGACCGCTCAATGGTGGGCGATAAAAAAATTTCTATTCTTCTTTGCTTGCCTTCACGTTTTCAACCCTGTAGCACTGGATTTCAACTTTCAAAACTTAAATTATGTACCTTTCCCCTCTCAAATGCAACATTCAAACATACAATGCACTAGAACAAAGTTTAAAAAAAAACAAGAAAATAATTAACTGGGTTGCCTCGCAGGTAGTGCTTGTTTAACGTCACGAGCCTGACCCAAACCTATCTAACACTCATCAGTAAGTGCCTCCCAACACCTTTTAGTAGGTGTACTTACCTGTATCCTTCAGTACAGACATAAAATTTTAGCATCCCTCAGTAGATGCTACACAAAAATGTTTAAAAATCCAAGGAATTACATGTCCAAAATAAAATAAACCTAAAACTAAAAATGTTTTACAACAATTGGTATTAAATCAGATAACATCATGTCTTCCCATCCCAGTTGGGGTCTTTGATGAGTCACCATTCTTCACTATACACTTAGCTTTCCACACCATATTTTGTTAATGAATTGTGTTTAATTCTCCATTCTTATCTCATTTTCACCATTTGGGCTGAATTTCAAGACTAATTATTATTTGGATTAATTTGAATTATTTGGGCTTAATTATTTCAATCATTTCGTGCAGGACAATTACTGTTGAGAGGTTGAGAAAGAGTCCATTGAAGATGACCGCACGGTCTACCGAAGTCCTGACCGAACGTTCTCAGTAGTCTTGGCTGAACGGTCTGAAGCTGCATGTGTGTCTTGATCCAACGGTCTGACAAAGTGTGAAGACCAAATGGTCTTTGGGCTTACACTTAATGGCCGAGCATTTCAAACCGAATGTCCAATTGATGACTAAAACCGAACAGTCTTGGAAGCCCATACCAAACCAAGAATCTACACTGAATGGCTGAGCACCACAGACCAAACGGTCTTGTAAAGATTGCATCGCACACCAGCGAACCAACCTACAGAGCAGTGTTGAACCGTACGGTATGTGGAGACTATACCGAACGGTTTGTTCAAGGGCCAAAGGAACGCAGGAGCAGTGTTGGAAGCACATTCTTGGACTTCAAGAGGGTGGCCAGGTCATTAGTGTAGCTCAATTTCGTTTTGAATTGTAGTGGGGTAAAATTTTAGGACTTTGGGCCCAACTTTAGGTCATTTTGTAGGTTAGGTCCACAGGAGGACACTTGTAACCACTTAGGGTTTTTGGGTGGACCCCACCCATCCTTTAAAAAGGGCACACAACCCTAGAGAGGGGAGCTCTCCGCCGCCACTTAGTTGTGGGGAGCATCTTCTTCCTCTGCCCTTTGGGGAGGTTTAGGTTCTGTTTCTTTTCCATTTCCATGTATTGAATCTTTAAGAGTTGAAATCATTGATGCATCCACTTTTCAGTTTCATTTTACTGTTCATTGTCTTCTTCACTTTTGCATTTTACTGTTCATCATCTTTTTCCTTGCTGGTGCATTTTACTGTTCTGCGAGTTACTGCTCATTCCGTGTTTAAGTTCATTTGGTGCATTTACATTTAGCTGCAATTATGTTTTTTGCATTCTGCACATTTACTGTTCTAGCATTTTGTTTCTGCAATTTCATTTCAGCCACACTGTGTTTTGAATTCTGCAAGTTTACTATTTTTGCATTTACTGAAAGTACCGTTCGGTTTTCCAATAACACCGTTTAGTCTCTAACAGGCTTCACTGTTAAAGACTGTTCGGCTTTCTTTTGCATTGACTTGTCCAGTTTTGACATTCTCATTTTCATTCGGTCTTGCTTTTAATCCTTACGGCTTTCTTATGATTTAAAACATTTCTTTTTTTTTTCTGCTTAAATTGTTGTCTGGTCTCCTCATCAGGGTCGTTCGGTCTTATGAACAACACCGTTCGGTTTCTGGCACACTCGTGTTAGGACTATTCAGCCATGTGAATAGAACCGTTCGGCCTTGTGAAGAACTGTTCGGTCTTCATGTTTTCCACATCCATTGCTTTCAGTTTTGTTTACATCTTTATTTAATTTCCAGTTGTAAATTAGTTTAATTTTCCTTGCAAAAATACTTCACAACCCCCCCACATCGTGTTTGACTTAATTCTTGAACCGCAAAATTGGTCCTTGAGAGACGATCTAGGAGTCATTTCCTAGCTATACTGCATTTCTAATTGCACATTAAATTTGTGTGGGTTGCGACAGCCCATCAAATTTTTGGCGCTGTTGCCGGGGACCAACGGATCGGTTTTAGGTCTTTTGTTGTGTTAGTGTGTATTGTGTTTTGTCTCGTGTTGTGAGCGTGTTGTTCTCTTTTGTGTGTTCGTCATTGTGTGTTGCATTTAGGTAGCTTTAGTTGCATATTTTCATTGCATTCTTCTTTTCCCCCTTCTTTCTCCATGTCTACCTATTTTGGCTATGTGAGTAATTCTTATTTTTCCTGTGTATATGATTCTCCTCGTGCTTGTTACTCTGATTATGATTCGCCTGCTGATTTTTGTGTTGAGAACAATATGATTCCTGCCATCTCATGAGAGTGCTCCTAGGGAGTCGTTTCCACTTGATAAGGAGGATATTCGTTGTGTTTTCGACACTGGGCTGATACATTTGCTGCCTAGGTTTCATGGTTTTGCAGCACGTAGACATTTAGAGGAGTTCTACACATTATGCTCTTTAATGCAACCTCCAGACGTCCCGGATGAGGATATGTTCTTAAGGGCATTTGAGTACTCACTGCATGGAGTGACAAGGGATTGATGTTGTTGTCTTACTCTAGGATCTGTCACCAGTTGGGAAGATCTTGAGCATCAGTTTCTTGACAAATTCTCCCTTGTGCGGTATGGTTATAGCAAAGATCCTGGGTGGAATGACCCTAGCCTAGGGTGGTATGGTACTCAACATCGTCAATATCAGGATCCAACATTCCAGACTCCTTGTATGCCTTCTCCACCTGACCAGGAACCACATCAGCTGCAGTTTCATGAGCCTGCCCAGTCTTCATTACCTGCTGATAGAAATTTGGAAAGCAAGCTTGATTCTCTTTTGAGTTTGGTGACACAACTGGCATTCAACCAGAAACCAGCACCTCCATCTGCATTTGTTGCTCGGGTGTGTGCTATATGTCATTCCAGTCACCACTATACGGATGCCTGTCCTTCTTTGCACCACCCTGTTGTTCTGGATGTGCCTCATGTTTATGCTCCAAACGTCTTCAACAACAGGCAGCCGCAAGAGCAAAATCAGAGGCAACAACAACAACAAGAGGCACCTACCAAACATTTTATTTCTTCTGAGCCTACATTGTTTGAGTTATGGGGGCAGATGGCCACACAGCACATTGAGGAACAATCTCAAGCTTCAGAGGGATCACCATTTCAGATTGTTCAGCTTCTAGATGGTGTTAGTGACATCCACATAGGAGATGGGGAGCAGAGTCATGAGCTCACTACTGTGCCACCTACTTTCCCACACTCTTATGTCCCTACTCTTGCACCTGAGGAGACTGATGATGAATTGGAGGACTAGGCACATATTAGCAACACTTTTGAGATAGGTAGACCAGCTTCACCTTCTGCCACTCTACCAACTTTCAGGGAAGTGGAAGTAAACATTACCTGTAATTGATTTTGTTATTGATGATTATGCTGATGATAGGTATGTTGATGATTATATTGTTGATGAGCATGCTTTTAATTCTCCCTCCTTGCATGATGAGAACCACTTTTTGCTATCGCATCTGAATGTTTGTTCTCCATGCACTGAACATGAATCTGAGCCTATTGTTGATATTATTTCTACATTTGAGATTGATTTATGTTCTGAAGGTATATCTGAGGTTCAGCCTCTTACACTGAGATTGGGGTGTTATACCCCTGCATGTTATTTCTGTGGAACCATATTGCACTAACCATGTTGCAGGAGGTACATATGAATTTGATCAACACACCCATGGTGGAAGACAAAGGTGCCGACAGTTTGAAGATTAATAGGCATTAGCTGAACTAGCTCATCAACAATCATTGCTTCTTGGATCTAGCTGTGGAGGACATCTCCCTGCTTGATCAAATTTGGAGACTGAAGCAGTTCCTCCTCAAGACTTCCTTGTTGAATCCAGTGGTGGAGAATATCTCCCTGACAGTCCAAAATTGGCAACAGCCACCATGATCAGGGGAGTTTCCTTTTCCCTTCTCTCCTCTTTCCCTACTTTTATTGCACTTGTCCATGATCTGTTGATTGTTATGATTGTGATCTTATGCTTGTGACACATTGAGGACACTGTGTAGTTTAAGTGTGGTCTATTAGGGGAGACTCTGATTTTTCTGCGTTAGTTTATGTTTTCTGCGTTAACTTTTTTTTGTTTTCTAGGTAGTTGTTGTTTTGTTTTGTGTACAGCTTTGCATGTTTCTCTTGATTTCTGGACTTTGTTTAGGTTGTAGATGTGTCTTTCACTCCATTGATACTCTGATTTGTTTGAAATCCTTGCTTTTCTCTGCTTGGAAGATGATTATGATGTTTGAGAGAGTTGATTTGATTGTGACAGAAATTGCCCTGTGTGATATTTGAGCCACTTGATATTCTTTCTTGTGTGTGATATGTCTCTTGATTGCTTGCACATATGCTTTGGCTTGACTCTTGTTGATGATTCTTGATTGATATGCATGTTTGTAAGTGATAAAGGCAGTTTTGTTGTTGAACCTCTCTAGCCAAATGAGCCTACCCTGTTTTGATCCATTGATGACCCCTTTTGAGCCTATGCTTTCCCCATTTCTTTGTTTTGAAGCTTATACACTAGCCCTAAGTGAAAAACCATGTTTACCTTAACCTTAGGGAATGTTGGAGCTTTGGAATTGTTTTAGGAACAAGTGTGGTCTCCTGGGAGATTCAGAGAATTGGCTAGTTGGTTCCTCTTCTTGTTGTTGTTTAGTAAATATGTTATATATCTTGTCTCAAACAGTTGTGTTATTTATAGAGAGAAAAGAAAAAAGACAAGATGAGAAATGAAAAAAAAAAAATGAAATTGAGAAGAATAAAAAAAATAAAAAAAATTGTGTGAATGATGGAGTCAAGAAGAGGATTGAATTAGAGGTTTTGGGTGTTATTTGATTGTGTTTACACTTGTTCCCCATTGCTCCTATATTTCTTTTGGTTTATAACTTCTCATCCATATTATATCGTCCATTGTCCTTGGTCCCATTACATCCATAAAAGTCCTTTTGATTTGAACATGCATATGTTTTTTAGTTTTGATACTAGAGGCTTGCCAAGTCTGTTTGTGTTTGTTTTCTTGAGTACATTGAGTTGACATTGTTTACCTAAACACTTGAGAGAAACACTGATAGCGCATCTATGAAGTTCTGTTACTTTTGATTCACCTCTTCAGCTGATTGATCATTTTGCCATGTTTTGAATTGCTTGGATGACTTCATGAGTATTTGTTTTCTCTGATTCTGTGTAGGATATTGTCTACTTCTTTTCTTTGTCTAGATTCTTTGAGAACTATGTAAGTATGTTTTATGTCTTGTGTGTTTTTTTGTTTCTGATCGGATGTTGTGTCCCACCCATGATGTATTTAGAATGGTTCCTTCTTCTGCGTCTTGATTTTGCCCAAGAGTGCAAAAGTCTAAGTGTGGTCTGTTTTGATGAGTCACCATTCTTCACTATACACTTAGCTTTCCACACCATATTTTGTTAATTAATTGTGTTTAATTCTCCATTCTTATCTCATTTTCACTATTTGGGCTGAATTTCAAGACTAATTCTTATTTGGATTAATTTAAATTATTTGGGCTTAATTATTTCAATCATTTCGTGCAGGACAATTACTGTTGAGAGGTTGAAAAAGAGTCCATTGAAGATGACCGAACGGTCTACCGAAGTCCTGACCGAACGTTCTCAGTAGTCTTGGTTGAACGGTCTGAAGCTGCATGTGTGTCTTGATCCAATGGTCTGACAAAGTGTGAAGACCAAATGGTCTTTGAGCTTACACTTAATGGCCGAGCATTTCAAACCGGACGTCCAGTTTATGACTAAAACCGAATGGTCTTTGAGCTTACACTTAATGGTCGAGCATTTCAAACCGGACGTCTAGTTGATGACTAAAACCGAACAGTCTTGGAAGCCCATACAAAACCAAGAATCTACACTGAATGGCTGAGCAACACAGACCGAACGGTCTTGTAAAGATTGCAACGTACACCAGCGAACCAACCTACAGAGTAGTGTTGAACCGAACGGTCTGTGGAGACTATACCGAACGGTTTGTTCAAGGGCTAGAGGAACGCAGGAGCAGTGTTGGAAGCACATTCTTGGACTTCAAGAGGGTGGCCAGGTCATTAGTGTAGCTCAATTTTGTTTTGTATTGTAGTGGGGTAAAATTTTAGGACTTTGGGCCCAACTTTAGGTCATTTTGTAGGTTAGGTCCATAGGAGGACACTTGTCACCACCTAGGGTTTTTGGGTGGACCCCACCCATCCTTTAAAACGGGCACACAACCCTAGAGAAGGGGAGCTCTCCGCCGCCACTTAGTTGTGGGGAGCATCTTCTTCCTCTGCCCTTTGGGGAGGTTTAGGTTCTGTTTCTTTTTCATTTCCATGTATTGAATCTTTAAGAGTTGAAATCATTGATGCATCCACTTTTCAGTTTCATTTTACTGTTCATTGTCTTCTTCACTTTTGCATTTTACTGTTCATCATCTCTTTCCTTGCTCGTGCATTTTACTGTTCTGCAAGTTACTGCTCATTCCGTGTTTAAGTTCATTTGGTGCATTTAGATTTAGCTGCATTTACGTTTTCTGCATTCTGCACGTTTACTGTTCTAGCATTTTGTTTCTGCAATTTCATTTCCGCCACACTGTATTTTGAATTCTGCAAGTTTATTATTTTTGCATTTACTGAAAGTACCGTTTGGTTTTCCAATAACACCGTTTGATCTCTAACAGGCTTCACTGTTAAAGACCGTTCGGCTTTCTTTTGCATTGACTTGTCCAGTTTTTACATTCTCATTTTCATTCGGTCTTGCTTTTAATCCTTACGGCTTTCTTATGATTTAAAGCATTTCTTTTTTTTCTGCTTAAATTGTTGTCTGGTCTCGTTATCAGGGTCGTTCAGTCTTATGAACAACACCGTTCGGTTTCTGGCACACTCGTGTTAGGACTATTCAGCCATGTGAATAGAACCGTTCGGCCTTGTGAAGAACTTTTGGGTCTTCATGTTTTCCACATCCATTGCTTTCAGTTTTGTTTACATCTTTATTTAATTTCCAGTTGTAAATTAGTTTAATTTTCCTTGCAAAAACTCTTCACAACCCCCCCACATCGTGTTTGACTTAATTCTTGAACCGCAAAATTGGTCCTTGAGAGATGACCTAGGAGTCATTTCCTAGCTATACTGCATTTCTAATTGCACATTAAATTTGTGTGGGTTGCAACAGCCCATCAGTCTTCATCTACCCAACTCATCCACTACCTTCTATCCACTCTTCAGATGGCTTTGGAGTATGGTCTTCTAATCTCCACTACTCCAACTTCTTTAATCTTGTTCACAATCCACTTCTTATTCTTGAATCTTACTTATGAACCACGTGGAAGTGATGGATCCTCTAAGTGGATTCTTCTCCTTTATCAACCTCTTCATCTTTAGGTACCTGCAAAACATTACAACTGTCAGTATCAGTACCTGTTGTGCTATCTCCAGCATCTTCTCTTCTTAACTTTTTATATCTGGCTCTCTTCCTTATTCTCATTTTATTTTCTTTAGAGCCACTATACGTCAACACCTGGTCTTGATCTTTTAACATCATTCTCTTGTCATGAATATGCATCACCACCTTAGAAGTCCTCATAAAAGGTCTTCCCAAAATCAATTCCATCATTCTCCATATCCACAACTACAAAATCAACCAAAAACTCCAACTGCTCAATACGAACAATTGCATCCTCCACCCTGCCAATTGGCTTCTTAATAGAACCATCTGCAACTGTCAGAGAAATATTAGATGGTTTTAATACTAGCCCTTTGATTTTCTTCAGATAACTCAAGGGCATCATATTAATGCTAGATCCAGAGTCTATCATAGCTCTTCCTATATCCACATCATTAATAACACATGGAAGAGTCAACCACCCTGGATACTTCATTTTAGGTCGATGATGTTTCTTTCTCGACTGTACAAGTGTTAAGTCCCTGGCAAGTGTACCAGATCGTTATCAAGTAATATAAAATGGGTAAGTCCAACTATTGTTTCCCAAAGGACTCTTAGGCCTTAACTTTCGTGTAACCTCATCGCGTAAGACTTGAGAAAAGAAATTAATTTGAGTTTTTGAATGCAAAAGTAAACATGCAAATGCAGTGATTCAATTGGCTAAAAGAAACTATGAATGAATGGAGTTGTTGGGGTTTACAATTTCATCTTATCCACCCTCATATATCTACTCTTCTTATTTAATTTGCTTATTTATCATATTGTCATGCAAACTTTCTTGGTCTACCCCTAACCCAATCTCTTGGCGAAAAGAGCCTATTACTAATTACCGGCTTGCTATCTCTAGCCTCCCCTAGTAACTAATAATGCATGATAAATGGAAGCAAAATACAATTGATCGTCCTACCCCTATCTCTAGGCGGTATTGCTTAATCAAGGAATTCCCCCCAGTTCATGACATTATTGTACGTCTCCGTATCAATAAATACAAACAACATTTACCGAATGAGTTAAACGATAAAAGCATTAAGCAAAGGTAAGGAACCCAACAATTGATAAATCAAGCATATGCACACATATAAAATAAATAAGAATTTGGATATATGAGAGTTTCAAAAGATTACATTGTTCCCCAACAACAAAGGGTTTAATTCACCATAATCATGATGAAACTGTTAGGAAATAGGTTGGCTTCAATTTACACCAAGAGGGGGGGGGGGTGAATTGGTGTTAGTTCAAAAACAGAATTTTTTCACAATCTTGGTATGACAATTCAAAGCTTTTGATCTTTCCTTGAAATGCAAGTAATGAAAATTTCAATGCAGTGGAAAAACATAGTTGACTGCTCTAAATATAAAGTCGACTGAAATAAAGAGTGCAGTGATAGAGAAAATCAAACACTGGTTTTTATACTGGTTCGGCTAACAATGCCTATATCTAGTGTCCTTCCAACCTTGGAAGCAAATGCACTATAATGGTTGCGATTTTTATAACAAGGAATTTATAGAAGCACCACGCAAAAATATAAATCTCCTCTCTAACCCAAAACCAAATATAGCTGCACACAAAACCAAAATTGCAGCAAGAATCCCCTCTTTTGCAATCTGAACCCACGCTGACCAATCCTCAACGTTTCACCAGCACTCTTCACAGGATACCAAGCCTATCACAGCACGCTTCACAGGTTGCCAAGCCTATCACAGCACACTTCACAGGTTGCCAAGCCTTCAAGATTAAACCAGAAGCACCTTCTTTGTGCAGATGTTGATCAAATAGTATGCGCAATTGACTCCTCAATCTGAATCTCTCTCAAGAAATATCACCACCGTCTTCTTGGAGAATTCTTGGAGCTTCCAAAACTGATAAATAACTCTGAAACAAGACAATGAAAATGTTAGATCACTAAAGTTTCAGAACAAATCGTGTTCTGTTCTATTTAGAGTTTTCTTGTCATTCTCAGTCGAATACCCTACTAATCCAGTCGACTGTATTAAAACAGTTATTACTAACTGTCAACATAGAGGCTCCTCAGTCAACCAATTCAATGCACATTCATGACAGTTGACCTAGTCAATCAATCTTAACTAACTTTTGAAAAACTAGCCTTTGGAGCAACTAGGTATAACAAAATTCCAAAAATAACAGCAACACAGTCGAATAGGTGTTCCCCCATGTCTACTGACACTTGAAAAACACTTTGAAATTCTTTTCAACTCAAAATCTCATCAAGCACATGTTCACAAAATCTGTACTAAGATTTTAGCTTAGTTGAATCCAATACCAATGTATTCGACTGAACCAGATCTTTGTCACAGCAAATATAAGTTCATAAAAGTGCTTGTGAGTTTTTCTTTCAAAAATGTGCAGAGATAATCAAAATCATTTTATCACACATTTCAATACAAGCATGTTCCAAACATATAACACATAATCAATCAAGGGAACATACATGCAAAACAACAAAACATGTTCAACAAAGTCATTGTTCAAAACAGAATAGCATATCAGCTGAACATGTAATACTGGAACTTATGTACTGTTACTAAGCATTGTGTTGTCATCATCAAAAACCAGTTTGATATAGAGTTTTGTTTTGTCAACAATCTCAACAGAAACTAGATGAAATACAATGGAAGAATGAAAGAATAAACCCTAGATTGAGTAGTTTGGAGCCTAAGCATCCAAAGAACGGCCTCTAAGGAGTGTAGAACTGTTGTGGATGTTTCTCTCTGCCAAAAGAATGAGTTTTGATTCGCACTGGGTCTATTTATAGACCAAAAAGATAACAGAAAGATCACAGATTTCGAGCTAATAAAAATAGACAACCGCTCAGCGATTTCCCTTTAAGCCGCGTGACCGCTCAGCGGTCAGTTTTACCGCTGAGCGGTTTCCCTCTAGTCGCTCTGGATGCTCAATAGTCCATTTTGACGCTCAGCGGTTCTTCTAACCCTTCTTTTCATCCTTTTTCTTCCTCTTTCACGTGTCTAAATCAACTTTGCTTTAGTTCCATCTTCAATTCACCTTAAAACCCTGCAAAACAATGTAAAAACAAGCATAATATCTCTAAAACCAACTTTTGACTCTCACATGACTCAACTAAGTGTTTTACTTGATTTTAAGCTAATTCTAAGCCATAAAGGGTGTGTTTTGATATCAAATTTAAGTATGAAAATAACGGTTTTTAGACCATTATCACAACCCCAAACTTAGAACTTTGCTTGTCCTCAAGCAAACAAGACAAAACTTGGCTTTCCACCTTTTCATCAAATAGTTCAACGCTTTCAAAAATCCTTTTCCTCACAACAAGTTATTATGCAATTCAAATTTTCAGTGGAATCCTACCAAGATGCATGCATGCTTTCAATTCAATTCAGTTCACATAAGCATATATTTCCCAACAGATGTTTCATTTATGAATGATCAATCCACTAAGCATAGATGTAAACATGAAATTTAACAATTCTCACCAAGCAAGTGTTTCACTCAATCACTCAAGTGTTTAAAAGGTCACTTCACTCTCTACTGTTCACATGTCACATAAAACAACATTGTCATTCATCTAAAACAATCAAAATCCTCACATGCAAATGTCATCATAAGGACTTTTCCAAGGCTTGTAATGAGGCTGGGCTATCAAGAAAAAATGGTTTTTCTGGAATACAAAATCCTTGAGTTAAGAGAGCTATATTATCATTTAAAGTTCAAGCACACTCTCTTTTTAACCAATCTCACTCATTCCGAACTTCTTCCCTTTTCTTTTATTTTTACATTGAGCTCACTTTACATGCTTTTTCTTTTCTTCTTTTCCTTTTTTTTTCTCTCATGCATTTTTCTTTTTCAACTTTTGAACTCAATGCTTTTCTTTTGCCTTTCAACTTTCCCCATACAACCCCAAACTTGAACCTTTTCAACATACACAATTATTCTCAACCCAACTCAAGGTAAATCAATTCAAACAAGGGTTTTCATCCTGTTTAAGGCCAAGGTTCAAAAAGGGTATAAATTTTTTATGCATTTTGGGCGAAAATTTGGCTAAGGGTTTCCAAGCATGGCCTTCTTGATCATATGACATCAACAAATAATTCAAGCAATTATCAAGACTCAGGCAATATTATTCATGCTTTCCTTCGAATAGTATATATATCAGTGAAAACTCTGGAGCTCAATACCTTACACAACATGCTTTCTCACACATCAATCATGAATTTTGCTTAGCATCACAATCATAATCATAAACCACTATACATCTGTTCACACAGTTAGTGAACCATTCACCTGGATATCAAAACACACACATTCTCAATCATCAACCACATTCAATCATCATTATTGAATAACTCATCATGCAATATAATATCAAACCACCATCAGAACTAGTGTACAAGCCAAGCATAGACACAAAAGTAATGTTCCCCTAATCTAAAAAAATCAAAAGTACAAAAGAAAAAGAAAAATCCCTGTCTAAGTGCTGGCATCCATCAGTAGATGCCCTCAACGCAAGTCATCATCTGAGTCATACTCATCCCCCTCCTGAGCATCCTCAAAATCATCATCATCTTTACCTCTGTCTGATGCTCCAGCTGCTCCAGACCCACTGCCCTGTGCCTGCTCCTGAGGCCAGGCCAAAACTCCATGGAACTCGTCCGTGGTCCACCTGTGCATTGGTGGTTGGTCATACAGTCCTATACTCATCTCGGCAGTGGCCACCTGCCCTCTTCGGAGAGACTCCATCCTTGATGGGGAAGTGCATGCCTAGAATGAATAGACTAAAATGGCATACAAGAAATGGAGAGAAATTAAAAGTGGAAAAGATTAAAGAAAGAGGAAACTTATGACTTGAGGATGCGCCACTTGAAGGAAGCTCCAAGATAAGCATCAAAGGAGGACCGCCACTTCCTTGAGCAAGATGAGGTCTGCCCAAAAGAGTGACTTGGAGACAGAATACTATCTCAAAAGAGGATTGCAAAGGTGCAAATCAACTCAAATTCAATTCAATTCAAGGTAAGGTACAAAAAGGAGACCCCTAAGCCTTCTTATATAACCTTTGGAGTGAGCTAGGATGCAAGATCTAGGAGATATGGGACTTTTGAGTGTGGAGGCCATCCAACAGTTGCTGCAGGTCCTCTAGGGACTTTTGAGTCCCACATTGCTCAATTCTCTTCACTCCAAAGGGTTTATAAGGCAACTAGTTCTCCTATAGTTCAAAACATGAAAACTAGTTATGCTATCTTGTACTACAAGCTATGGAAAACGAATTACTCTTCTTTTCTTTTAAGTTCAAGCTATGTGAAGTTTCATACTATTCTTACTAGAAATGAAACGAAAGTAAAAGACGCAAAATACAAGCCCATGAAACCTACACTATTCTTTTTTATTCTTTTTTGTCACTCTAAAAGCTCTTCATTGTTGCCCCATCTATGATCATATCAATCCTCGCCTCCATCATGGACATATACATGTCCCTCATATGGAAAGGCTCAGCATGCTATCCCGGTGCATCTGCAGGCTCATCCTCTTGCTGTGCTGCTGCCCTCCTAGGACGTCTCTTAGGAACTGCTCCGACTGGTTCATCATCTCCACAGTACTGACGATAATAGGAGGCATCAATAACACTCCTTGGCCTCTCATAAGGTGGATCTGCAGTGTCCACTCCAGCCTGCTGGCACAAGTACGTGATCAGGGACGGATGTCCCAGTGGTGTCCTGCTACTCACAGTAGTAGCACAGCTCTGAATCTCGTCGGCGATAACCTTACCGACATTAACATCCATCTGCCTCAACATGCAGTAGATGACGAGAATCCGATGCATCGTGATGTCTGAGACATGGGAGCATGGTTGTATGTTGGCATGAGTGAATGCCATCTAGTACTTGGCTAGGGGAGCCAAATATGCCCTAAGGATGTTGACTGGCGCTCCATTAGGGTTCCTCTGAAAGTGTCTCCCAGGAATACACATCACCCTCTCGATGTCCTCATAATCCTTGTGCTCCCCCATAAGAGCAGGGAACCTACACTGCTCTCCTGGCCACTCAGTCACTAGGAAGCTGTTGATGGTGTCGGGGTCGTATCTGATCATTTGCCCCCTCACGTAGCT
Source organism: Vigna mungo (assembly GCA_036885675.1). Taxonomy (NCBI): domain Eukaryota; kingdom Viridiplantae; phylum Streptophyta; class Magnoliopsida; order Fabales; family Fabaceae; genus Vigna; species Vigna mungo. The sequence goes on from CP144691.1 coordinate 30,121,752, forward strand.
CATATACCTCCCTGCTCCTACTCCTCCTCTGGTCAAGGCGTTGGTATAAAATTCTTTCACCAACTCAATGCTAGCTATTAGCGGAATGACAAGTGTACCATATCGTATCAAGTAATAAAAATGGTAAAACCCATTATTGTTCTTCCCATGACACTCGAAAGGCCTTATCGTTCACGTGAACCAAAATCGTAAGACTTGTGAAGGAGAAATTAATTAATTGTGGTGGATGCAAAGACAGAAAATAAACATGCCATGTGTTGATTCAATTGATGAAAAGAGTATGAATGAATGGAGTTGTTGGGGGTTTACAATTTCATCCAATCCCCTCTCTCTTATTTACTCCTCTTGTTTAAATAGCATTATTATCTAATTGCATGCAAACTTTCTTGGCCTCCCCTTAACCCGATCCCTCGGCGAAAAGGGCCTATTACTAATTACCGGCTTGCTATCCTAGCCTCCCCTAGCAACTAGCAACGCATTACAAACAGAAGCAAATACAATTGATCGTCCTACCCCCTTATCCCTAGGTGGTATTTCTTAACCAAGGAAATTCTCACCATTTCGTGACATTATTGTACGTCCTCGTATCAATAAAGGCAAATATCAATTATCGAATGAGTTAAACGATAAAGGCATTAAACACAATATGAGAATCCAACAATTGATAATAAACGCATATGAAAATCATATAATTCAAACAAAAGTTTCAATAAAAGAGAGTATCAAAAGATTACATTGTTCCCCCAACAACAAAAAGGTTTAGTTCACCATTGTCATGGTGAACCAAGATGAAAATAATGGAAGATATGGAAAACAAACCCTAGAAAAGATGAAAATGAGCCTAAGCATCCAAGAGATCCTCTCTAAAGAGTGCAAAGTAGGTCTGGCCGCCCTCCTCCGTCAAAAGAATGAATTGGAATTCGTCACAGGGCTATTTATAGGTGAAGAGCACAACAGAAAAATAGGCCCAAGCCCAATTGACCACCGCCCGGTGTCATACTTTGCCGCCCGGCAGTGTACCCTAAATCGCACCACCGCCCGGTGATGTCCCTCATGCCGCAAAACCGCCCGGCGTCAGGGGTCTGGTGCCCAGCGTCCACTACTGGTGTCTTCTCCTCCCGTCTGACCGCCCGGCGCTAGGGGTCTACCGTCGGGCGGTCCCTAGACTCTTTTTTTCTTTGATTTTCTTGCTTTTCTTGAGTCTATGACCTTCATCTTCTTTCCCAATCTTCACTTCTATCAATTTTGCTACAAAACAATGCAAAACAAGCATAAAATCGCTAAAAACAGTTTTGACTCTCGACTGACTCATTTATTGAGTTTTGTTTGATTTTATGCTCATTCTAAGCAGTAAAGGGCGTAATTTAGTTCAAAATAGCATATGAAAATAACGGTGTTTCAACCGTTATCACAACCCCAAAGTTAGAAATTTGCTTGTCTTCAAGCAAACAAAACAAAACCATAAACAAAACAGAGCTTGACTTGCTACCCTTTCATCCAATGATTCAACATTTCCAAAGTACATGACAAGACTTACTCAATTTCAGATAATCAGTGAACTCAAATTAAGATGCATGCTTGTTCTCAACTTAATTTAGCTCATGCTTTCTCAACAGATGCTAGACAGTATGAATGATCAGTCCACTAAACTAAAATGCAATCATGAACTTTAGAAGTTCTTACCAAGCAAGTGTTTCACTCAATCACTCAAGTGTTTAGGGTAGCACTCCACTCTTTATTGCTCACAAGTCACATGAAATAAAATTGTCATTCATCTTAAACAATCAACATCTTTCCATGCAAATGTCATCAAAAGGACTTTTCCAAGTCTTGTACTAAGGTCGGGCTATCAAGAAAAATTGGTTTTTCTGGATCACAAAATTCTTGAGTCAAAAGAACTATTTCATCAATGAAAAGGTTCAAGTTTAAACTCTCTCTTTGTCACCAATTTCACTCATACCCAGCTTCTTCCCTTTTTCTTTTTCATTGAGCTCATCTTCATGCTTTTATTCTTTTCTTTTCTTTTTCTTTACTCATGTATTTTGCTTTTCAACATTTGAGCTCAATGCTTTTCTTTTGCCTTTCCATTTTCCCCATGCAACCCCAAACTTGAACCTTTTCATTCCATACAATTATTCTGAACCCAACTCAAGATAAGTAATTTCAAATCAAAGGGTTTCATCCTGTTTCAAACTAAGGTTCAAAAAGGATATAATCTTTAAAGCATTTTTGGGTGAAAATTTTGGCTAGAAAAGGGTTTTCAAACATGGCCTTGATCATTTGACATTCACATAGAAATCAATCAATCATCAAGATTAAGGCAATAAAATTTATGCTTCACTGTGAACAATACATACAACAATAAAAACTCTAGGGCTCAATACCTCACTCAACATGCTTTCTCACGCACAATCAATACATCCTGCTTAGCATCATGTCCACAATCATACTTCATCACACATTTGTTTCACAGGATGTTAACATGCATACAACTCAATAATCATTCACATCATATCCTCATCAAATAGGCTCATCATGCAATTTATCCAGTCTAACATCTTCAGAAAAGTATTCAAGCCAAGCATACACACTGAAAAATAAAATTCAACCTATTAAAAAAAATTAAATTGCAAAAGTGAAAGAAGAAATAAAAAAAAATCCTGTCTATAATATGGGCATCTATCAGTATATGCCCTCAATCATCCCATGTTGTCATCTGAGTCCTCCTGACTCTCATCCTCAGCATCCTCAAAGTCTTCTCCATTTGTGTTTGGTGCTCTGCCTGCACCAAAACCACTACTTTGTCCCTGCTCCTGAGGCCAAGCCACTGCTGCATGAAACTCATCCATGGTCCACCTATGTACTGGTGGCTGATCATACGTCCCAATTATCATCTCAGCAGTTGTTGTCTGCCCCCTTTAAAGAGCCTCCATCCTGGCCTCCATCATGGACATATACATGTCCCTCATCTGAAATGGCTTTGCATGTTGTGCTGGTTCATCAGGAACCTGCTCCTGTTGTGCTGCAGCTCTCCTACGACGTCCCCTGGGTGCTGCTCCTGCTTCTCCTCCCTCAACGCAGTACTGCTGAAAGTAAGCAGCACCGATAACACTCCTGGGTCTCTCATACGGGGGAACTGCAGTATCCACCCCACCCAGTTGGTAGAGAAAAGTAATAAGCGATGGATGGCCCAACGAGGTTCTGCTACTTGCAGTGGTAGCGTAGTTGCGTATCTCATCAGCAATAATCTGCCCAACATTCACATCCAGCTGCCTCAGCATACAGTAGATAAGACAGCTCCTATGTATCATGACATCGGAGATATGGGAGCAGGGTTGGATGTTGGCATGGGTGAAGGCCATCCAATATCTTGCCAAAGGTGACAAGTCTAACCTCCTAATATTAACCCGTGCTCCACTGGCATTTGTCTGAAAATGCCTTCCAGGAAGGCATAAAACCCTTTCACTCTTAGCGATATCCTCAAGCAAACTAAATCGAGCTGCATAATGGCACTGCTCTCCTGGCCATTCCGTGCCCAAGAAGTTGTTTATTGTTTCAGGGTCATACTTAACAATATGTCCCCTTACAAAGCTTTTATACTGTTCAGCTGCAACTCCTCCTCTAGAAATAACATTGGTGTAAAATTCCTTCACCAATTCCACACTGGCTGGTGCAGGGTAGGTTGTTAGCCTCATCCAATCTCTTCTCAAAATCTCCTCCCCAAATTGAGGAGTCAGGTCAGTGACAAAGACAACTTTCCTCTCCATCAGTAATCTCCTTTCTTGCACAGTTGCAAAGTGCTCCTCATGATGCCTAAAAAGGAACCTCTGAGAATCAAACCCTCTTGGCCTTTCAGGCTCCTTCCTCTTGCTACCAGTATTTTTCCCCCTTCGTGTTGATGATGACATCCCTGCAAAATTTATAATGCACAACAGACCATAGGAATCCATCATTAGTGGTTAATACAACATTAAACATTTACAGACCAAACAGTTCAACACTGGGAGTGAAAAAGGTTTCCCTCCGTATCAAAATCAAGCATTTTTCAAGAAACTACAGCAGACCACCCGGCGGCAAGGGTCTGCCGCCCGGCGGTATTCATCAGCAACAATTCCGCCCAGCGGTACATCAAGACCGCCCGGCGATGTGACAAAAATTTTCTCAAAATCCTGTTTTAATGATCCTATTCTCCACTCAAACACTAAATTCATCCATGCAAACAAGATTCATGCATCTTAATGAGTCAAAACAGCTCTCAATCTACCAATTCATGCAAGGAAATTGAAAACCCTAACTTGTCATGTTCCTAAGCATGTTCTTTATCAAATCCCACAATTAGAAACCAGAATTGAAATTGCACACTTACTTGAGTGGAGAGATGAGTTGCTTGCACAAATTTCTCAAATTGATGATGCAAAACCTCCTAATGCACACTTCTCACCAAAAGCCCCCAAATTTGAAACAAGAAAATAGGGCAATGTGGGTGGGTGGTGAGAAATTGGGGAAAAACTCTTTGGGAAACTCTTTGAAGGTGTCAATTGAGTGCTACAAGCCAAGAATACCGCTGGGCGAAATGCAAAGAGGAAGAATGAAGTGCAGAACACCCAAACCCGCCCAGCTTTAAAGGGCTTGGGTTGGGTGTCTCGCCGCCACCGCCGGCGGCAAAGTCGCACCGCCCGGCGGTGAGCGGTACTTCCCCTTCCCAAAATTTTTCTTTTTTTTGAAATTTCTTTCTGTAGCACCTGATTTTATTTTATTTTTTTCAAGATATCCCTCACTCAGATGTTTATGCAACCTAATATGTACTACAAACAGGGTTTAAAAATGAACAAACAAACAAACAAACAAACACACAAGTAACTGGGCTGCCTCCCAGGTAGCGCTTGTTTAACGTCACGAGCCTGACCCAAACCTTTCTAGCACCTATCAGTAGGTGCAAACCTTACCATCACCCATCAGTGGGTGTACCTGCTTGTATCCTTCAGTGGATACTTTAACTTTCTAGCATCCCTCAGTAGATGCTATCCCAGTGGCATTCATCAGTAAATGTTGTGTTTCTTCTTGCTTGATATTCTTTTCTTCTTCTTTCTGTTGAATTTCTTCAGAAAATTGTGAACACCAAGCACATGTTTCCATGTATTAATCATAGGAACTTTGATCTCCAATTTCTTGAAAATCTCCTTGGAGGACATAAATTTCTTTCCTTTCCCATGATATTTCTTTTGAAGAGGAAAGAGTTTTACATGTGTTCTTTTTTTTTGTTTGCTCTTCCTCTTTTTCCTTGGATGAGGCCTTGCATATAATCTTTTCTTCTTTCTCATCTTCCATCTTTTTTCGATTTTTTCCTTCAACTTTCTCTTTTTATTTTTCCATGTTTTCTTTTTTCTTCTTTTCACACATTTTCTAATTTTTTCTTTTCTTTCAACCACTTCTTCTTCTTTCTCCTCATTTTTCTTTCCCTCACTCAACTTATCATTTTTAAAGATAGTTACTTGATATTCCTCTTTAGGGTCAGCTTCAGTGTTAACCCAGATAATACCTAGAGATATCAATGCCTTTGTTATCTCATCTTCTTCTATCTTCTCTTCATCAACATCCTCTTCTTCAGGAATATCCTCCTTTTTAGGGTCAACTTCAGTGTTACCCCTAATAATACCCAAAGATATTAATGCTTTTGTTATCTCATCTTCTTTTATCTTTTCTTCATAATTGACTTTATCATTCGCAAAGATAGTAGATTGACATTCTTCTCTGGGGTCTACCTCAGTATTAACCTCAATAATGCCCAGAGACCTTAATGCACAAGATATTTGTTCATCTAGTAAACGTTGTTCAGTTTCCCCCAACGTTTCTTTTTCAAAGAGGATTGTTTCTCTTTTTCATTTTGATCAAGGTATGAGTGAGGTTCCGAACAGTGATTGAAATTATTTTGGTAGGATTGAGTACCCATATAATCAACTTCTTGTCCAAACTGCATCCTCCAAATCTTAGGCACAAAACTCTAGCGAACATTTATTAGACAAAAATAGAAACAAATGTGAAAAATTAAATAATTACAAACAAGTCAGATTCAGTCAATTCACACTACTAAATAAGTCAAACCTCGAGTCCCCAGCAGCGGCGCCAAAAACTTGTTAGTGGAATGGCAAGTGTACCATATCGTATCAAGTAATTGTCAAAGTCGGTCTGCAGCGGAATGGTTAGCGTGGATAACAAACCAAGAGGGATTTTGATTCAAACGTGTGCCTTTTAATTTCTACTCAATTTATCTTACTATGCAAATAATACTAACAAGTAAAAGAGTATGGTAGAGAGAAATTTGCACAGATGATTTTTATACTGGTTCGGATCTTACCAATCCTACGTCCAGTTGTTAATCTAAAACTAGATTAACTTCCACTATCACAAAACAATTACAAATTACAATCACAAAGACACAATTTGTAAGAGTTTAGAAAACACCTCTCTTGAAGCCACAAGAGATGAGACAACACCTCCTTAGACACACCAAGGATGAACCACCTCCTTAGACACACCAAGGATGATCCTCTTCCACACACCTCCTTAGACACACCAAGGATGAACCGGCTATTTCCTCCGTCACCGTAGCAGCACTTCACCAGCTCCACAGACGTGAGTTTCACAAGCCGAACAAGAGTACACAATTCTCAGAGAGTTTGAGCACAAAGGAAGAGTATTGGTTCTTTTGAAGGCAAATGAGAGTCTATTTATAGACTCAAGCCAAAGGCTCTTCCATTTTCGTTTTCAGCCTTTCTTCTCTGTGTTAATCGATTAACTTAAGTGGTTAATCGATTACCCACTAAAGGACAAACCAACGGATAGTCCAACGGCTCGAAAACGGCTAGTTTCTGCAACGGAAACTAGGTTAATCGATTAACTACCCAGGTTAATCGATTAACGTTAATCGATTAACAACCCTGGTTAATCGATTAACTTGCTGATGCCTTTTTCTTCATTTTTCCTCTGGGTTAATCGATTAACTGCCTTGGTTAATCGATTAACTCAGTGTATTTTGACCCTGAATGTATTTTTTACACTTCTAACTTATACAAAATCAAATACACTAAGTTTCCTAAGTTCTAGACATCAAATTCTAATTATTACAAAAGCTTTAAACTATAATACAAGTCTTCAATAATTTTCTTCATGATTCTTGATTGTTCTTGACTTTCTTTGCGCATCACCAAAACTTCATCTTCATCATTTTGCTAACAGTAATAAAAATGGTAAAACCCATTATCGTTCTTCCCATGGACTCGAAAGGCCTTATCGTTCGCGTGAACCAAAATCGTAAGACTTGTGAAGGAAAAATTAATTAATTGTGGTGGATGCAAAGACAGAAAATAAACATGCAATGTGTTGATTCAATTGATGAAAAGAGTATGAATGAATGGAGTTGTTGGGGGTTTACAATTTCATCTAATCTGCTCTCTCTTATTTACTCCTCTTGTTTAAATAGCATTATTATTTAATTGCATGCAAACTTTCTTGGCCTCCCCTTAACCCGATCCCTCGGCGAAAAGGGCCTATTACTAATTATCGGCTTGCTATCCCTAGCCTCCCCTAGCAACTAGCAACGCATTACAAACAGAAGCAAATACAATTGATCGTCCTACCCCCTATCCCTAGGTGGTATTGCTTAACCAAGGAAATTCTCACCATTTCGTGACATTACTGTACGTCCCCATATCAATAAAGACAAATATCAATTATCGAATGAGTTAAACGATAAAGGCATTAAGCACAGTATGAGAATCTAACAATTGATAATAAACGCATATGAAAATCATATAATTCAAACAAGAGTTTCAATAAAAGAGAGTATAAAAAGATTACATTGTTCCCTCAACAACAAAAGGGTTTAGTTCACCATTGTCATGGTGAACCAAGATGAAAATAATGGAAGATATGGAAAGCAAACCCTAGAAAAGATGAAAAGGAACCTAAGCATCCAAGATATCCTCTCCAAAGAGTGCAAAGTAGGTCTGGCCGCCCTCCTCTGTCAAAAGAATTAATTGGAATTCGTCACAGGGCTATTTGTAGGTGAGGAGCACAGTAGAAAAATAGGCCCAAGCCCAGTTGACGACCGCCCGACGTCACACTTTGCCGCCCGGCGGTAGGGGTCCATCGCCCGGCGGTTTCCCTCGTGCCGCAAAACCGCCCGGCGTCAGGGGTCTGCCGCCCGACGTCCACTACTGGTGTCTTCTCCTCCCTCTGACCGCCCGGCGCTAGGGGTCTACCGCCGGGCGGTCCCTAGACTCTTCTTTTCTTTGATTTTCTTGCTTTTCTTGAGTCTATGACCTTCATCTTCTTTCCCAATCTTCACTTCTATCAATTTTGCTGCAAAACAATGCAAAACAAGCATAAAATCGCTAAAAATAACTTTTGACTCTCGACTAACTCATTTATTGAGTTTTGTTTGATTTCAAGCTCATTCTAAGCAGTAAAGGGCGCAATTTAGTTCAAAATAGCATATGAAAATAACGGTTTTTCAACTGTTATCTCTAGCTGGTGCAGGATAGGTGGTCAATCTCTCCCAGCCTCGCCTCTCTATCTCCAGTCCAAACTCTAGAACTAAGTCAGGGATGTACATAGCTTTCCTCTCCATCAGTAAACGCCTCTCCTGGACACTAGCATAATGCTCCTCATGCTTCTTAGAGAGGAACCTAGAAGAATAAATTCTTGGTCTCTCTGGCTCCTTTCTCTTGTTCCCTATGGTCCTCACTCTTTTTAAGGTTGACATTCCTGTATCAAATAAACCCAATAACATCACAGAAATTCATTGTTAGAGGTTAGTACATCATCAATGAAATCTCCAGAACACACACACTCCAATGCTGAGGGAAAAACAGGGCCCCTCAGTATCCAAGCATCACAAAAATCAAAAACCCTAAATCAGATGAATTTCAACTAGGTTTTTCAAAACCCTATTTTAAAGTTCCTAATCTCCACTCTAACACCTATTTTACCATACCAGGTGAATTTCATGCAATTTAATCGGTTCAAACAGTTTCTATTTCATCAAATCATGCATAGAAATCAAAAGCCCTAATTTATCATGTTCCTAAGCATGTTTTTAAATTAGAAACCCTAAAAATTTAAATTGCACAACTTACTTGAGTGGAGATATGAGATGCTTGCTAGAATTCCTTCTAATTGATGATGAATGCCTCACCAATGTACAACCCTCAACCAAAATCCCCAAACTTTGACAAAACAATGGTGAAAAAGGGAGATTTTGGTGAATGGGTGATGAGAAAGTGGGGAAATTCTCTCTAGAAAGTCTTTGAAAGTGAAAGAGAAGTGTTAAAGCTTAGGGAGACCGCTAAGGAGAACTGCAAAGAAGAAGTTTGAAAGTGAAAACCTCAAAAACTGCTCACCTTTAAGAAAGTCCGAGCCCAAAACACACCGTAACCGCTCAGCGGTTTACGGTAATTTTCTCTTCTTCTTCTTTGTTTGCTTTTGAGCAATCTCACCCTGTAGCACTCAATTTCAACCTTCGATTTTTCAATCATATGCCTTTTCCCTCTCAGATGCAACATTAAAACATGCAATGCACTTAACACAGAGTTAAAAACAGATATAATCAACTGGGTTGCCTCCCAGGTAGCGCTTGTTTAACGTCACGAGCCTGACCAAAACCTGTCTAGCACTCATTAGTAAGTGCTTATCCTTCCAACACCCTTCAGTAGGTGTGCTTACTTGTATCCTTCAGTAGATACATAACATTTTAGCATCCCTCAGTAGATGCTACCCAAAAGTGTTTAAAAATCCAACAAGTTACATGTCCAAAATCAAATAAACCTAAAATTAAAAATGTTTTACAAGTGGGATTAAATCAAATATCTTCAAGTCTTTCCATCTCGGTTGGGGTCTTCATCCACCCAACTCATCATTTGCCTTCTATCCACTCTTCTAATGGATTTGGTATATGGTCTTCTGATCTCCACCATTCCATCTTCTTTGATCTTGTTGACAATCCACTTCCTATTTTTGAATCATACCTATGAACCTCGTGGAAGTGGTGTATCTTCTGAGTGGATTGTTCCCCCTTTATCAACCTCCTCATCTTTAGTTACCTGCAAAACATTACAACTATTAGAATTGGTACCTATTGTGCTAACTTCATCATCTGATGCAGCTTCTCTCCTGGACTTTTTGTATCTGACTCTCTTCTTTGTTCTAACATTATCATCTTCATAACCTTCATACCACAACGCCTGTTCTTGATCTCTTAGTATGATCCTCCCGGTATGGACACTAAAAAGCAATTTTGAGGTTGCCATAAAAGGTCTTCCCAAAATCACTGGAATCTTTTCATCCTTGTCTAAATCCACAACCACAAAATCAATCAAGAACTCCAGCTGCTCAATTCGAACAATCGCATCCTCCATCATACTATATGGCTTCTTAGTTGAACCATCTGCCACTGTCAGAGAAAGTTCAGATGGTTTTACTACTAGCCCTCCAATTTTTTTCAAATAACGCAAGGGCAACATATTAACACTTGATCCAGAACCTAACATAGCTCCTCCTACATCAACATCATTAATAACACAAGGCAAATTCAAACGCCCTGGATCCTTCATTTTCTGTGGATGCGTGTTCTTTCTCGACTGCACAAGCACTTCCTGTTCTTCTTCATCTGTATCTAAATTTATCACCTCTCCGAGGTAATAATTAATTTTCTTAGAGTAAACAGGGATTGGAGGATGATTTTCATCTATAGGAACAATAGTCACCTGATATATATAATTGTTCAGAGCACTATAAAAAGGAATATAAGTATAAAATTATATGAACATAAATGTACAGATATGAACAGAGAATAAAATAATTCTAATAGTTTTCTCTACTGAAAATTTGTGATACTAAAAAAAACATACAATGGTGTAAAAAAGATGCAGAATAGTAATAAACTAAGAACTATATTGGTTTTCGAGAAGAATATATATATATATATATATATATATATATATATATATATATATATATATATATATATATATATATATATATATATCGTTTACTCTATCTCATCCACATATAATCTATCATATATTATATCCTTACAATTTTCCCAGTTACACATAATAAATTTGGATAACTTCTATATGTAATAACCTATTAAATATTTTCATTTTATCAAATGTTTAACATTTTTGTATTTAATTTTGTTATCAATAAAATAGTGTACTCATTACTATTATCTTTTCACTTTTTTTACTTTATTAATGAATTTTTTTAATTCTCTTTTCAATTCATTGATAATTTTTATTTTCTCTTTTTTGAAAAACAACATTATCAATGAAAATAATGAGAAATTAAAAAAAAATTGATCAGTGAATTAAAAATAAAATCACGAAAATAATGATTATAGCCCTTGAAAAGAAAGAGTAAATAAAAGAACAATACAATTAAACAAAAATAAACAAGATCTTAAATCCTCATATTAAAAGTTTGTTTCTTCTATTTGTATTTCACCTTTTGCAATTCTAATTCATTATAGAGGAACAGTGACTTATCATTCACATCAAATTATCATCAAATAGACTTATCATGCATGTCATTCAGTCAAACATTGTCAGAAAAGTTTTCAAGCCAAGCAAAGACTCTGAAAATAAAAATTCAACCTATTCTACGAATTCAAAATGCAAAATTGGAAGAGAGAACCTAGGTTGCCTCCTGATGGGTGTCGCAGCCCATACAAATTTGATTGCAATTTTAGAAATGCAGTATAACTAGGGAATGACTCCTAAGTCGTCTCTCAAGGACCAACTGCGGTTCAGAGTTGAGTCTAACACGAAAAAAAAAGGGGGAGGGTTTTGAAAAATGTTTTTGAAATGATAATTAAGCTTAATTAAAATGCATGGACATAGCAATAAATGCTAGCAATTGATATGAATGCATTATTTTGAAATAAATTCACCGTTTTCATTTTCTTCAAAAGAAATTGCATCATCGCATTTTTGGAATAATAAAAATAAAATTAAAAAATAAACAAAGTAAAGATTCTAATCAAATGGAATAAGGCTCCATGACAAGTAAAGAAAAATAAATCACGTGCAACTACTTTTCTAAAAGACAAAGAAAGTGAATGAAATTTAAATAAAAGAAATGCAACCGCATGCACCACATAATAAATCAGCCTTTCTTCATTCAAATAAAGATGAAAAATGCATCTCAATTGCAAAAAAAAAAAAATTGAAACATTAAATAACCACTTTGCTTCATTCTATCCAGGATGTCACAGTGCATATGACATTTCCAAGAAATGAATCAGCGTGTAACTCCAAGCAAGGATTTCACATCACCGTGAATGAACCAGCACAATCTAATCCTTAATTAAATACCGTGCTGCACCAATTCTCTATAGGGTAGCGATATTTTAACAACCCAAATTTGACAACGCTTTTGACAACATCACGTGTCAGCGTTGTATTGGGTGATTTAAATTATTTTTTTTCAAAAAAAAAATGATTTTGAAAAGGGTTCAGACTTGGACATTTCTATAATTCGAAACTACTCTCATTCCTTTCCGTACTCTCACATTCTCTCTCTTCTCTTACTTTAAGTTTTCAGTTTCTTTCATCAAGTCCTCTCTCTCCATTTTAAGTTTTCATTTTCTCTCACCAAGTTCTCTTTTTTCATTTGGTGAAGGCCTCACAGTGGTGTCTCTCTCGTTGTTGTCTATTTGGTGATTTCGTTATCGTTTTTTGGGTTCTTTATCGTTATTGTGCAATGGATTCATGCTTATGGTGTGACAGTTTTTTTGTAAGCTTTTAAGTGAACTAAAGTATCCTTTGCTTTGCTAGATGGAATGTTTGAGTTTAGTATAAAGTAACAAAAATTTGGTATACTAGTTTCACGTTAAAGACAAGGCATTCTTTCCTAATGGTGGTTGGTACAACCCTTTTTCCTTTTCATAAATAATTGTGGCTGGATTTATAAAGCTTAGAGATAAACCTTTTCATAAATAATGGAGAGCTATGTTTCCAGGACATGGGAGCAGCGATGAACTTTCGGTACAAATTCGTTTTTTTCCACTGGTAATTTATTACAATCTTTATGTAATCGATTACACAAGCACCTAAGTGCCTATCTTACTCTTTCTCACAACACCACTTCGATGCACTCATAAAAACCATATTTTGTGGACACCCTTATACCTTCCAATCACTACTAAGTTTAGCCACAACTCCTTCGTCATCAAAATCAAACAACCAAGTGATGGTCCTTCAAATAATTTCTCCAAATGAGGTCAAACACTCAATTGGGAGCTGTGTTTTCAGGGCATGGGAGCAGCGATGAACTTTCGGTACAAATTCGTGTTTGTCCATTGGTAATCGATTACAACCTTCATGTAATCGATTACACAAGCACCTAAGGGCCTATCTTGCTCTTTCTCACAACACCACTTGGAAGCACTCATAAAAACCCAATTTTGTGGACACCGTTATACCTTCCAATCACTACTAAGTTCAGCTACAACTTCTTCGTCATCAAAATCAAACAACCAAGTGAAGGTCCTTCAAATAATTTCTCCAAATGAGGTCGAACCCCTCAATTGGGAGCTGTGTTTTCAGGGCATGGGAGCAGCGATGAACTTTCGGTACAAATTCGTGTTTTTCCCCTGGTAATCGATTACAATCTTTATGTAATCGATTACACAAGCACCTAACTGCCTATCTTGCTCTTTCTCACAACACCACTTGGAAGCACTCATAAAAACCCAATTTTGTGGACACCCTTATACCTTCCAACAACTACTAAGTTCAGCCACAACTCCTTCGTCATCAAAATCAAACAACCAAGTGATGGTCCTTTAAATAATTTCTCCAAATGAGGTCCAACCCCTCAATTGGGAGCTGTGTTTTCAGGGCATGGGAGCAGCGATGAACTTTCGGTACAAATTCGTGTTTTTCCACCGGTAATCGATTACAATCTTTATGTAATCGATTACACAAGCACCTAAGTGCCTATCTTGCTCTTTCTCACAACACCACTTGGAAGCACTCATAAAAACCAAATTTTGTCGACACCCTTATACCTTCCAATCACTACTAAGTTCAGCCACAACTCCTTCGTCATCAAAATGAAACAACCAAGTGATGGTCCTTCAAATAATTTCTCCAAATGAGGTCCGACCCCACAATTGGGAGCTGTGTTTCCAAGGCATGGGAGCAGCGATGAACTTTCGGTACAAATTCGTCTTTTTCCACCGGTAATCGATTACAATCTTTATGTAATCGATTACACAAGCACCTAAGTGCCTATCTTGCTCTTTCTCACAACACCACTTGGAAACACTCATAAAAACCCAATTTTTTGGACACCCTTATACCTTCCAATCACTACTAAGTTCAGGCACAACTCCTTCATCATCAGAATCAAACAAGCAAGTGATGGTCCTTCAAATAATTTCTCCAAATGAGGTCCAACCCCTCAATTGGGAGCTGTGTTTTCAAGGCATGGGAGCAGCGATGAACTTTCGGTACAAATTCGTGTTTTTCCACTGGTAATCGATTACAACCTTCATGTAATTGATTACACAAGCACCTAAGTGCCTATCTTGCTCTTTCTCACAACACCACTTGGAAGCACTCATAAAAACCAAATTTTGTGGACACCCTTATACCTTCCAATCACTACTAAGTTCAGCCACAACTCCTTCGTCATCAAAATCAAACAACCAAGTGATGGTCCTTTAAATAATTTCTCCAAATGAGGTCCAACCCCTCAATTGGGAGCTGTGTTTTCAAGGCATCGGAGCAGCGATGAACTTTCGGTACATATTCGTGTTTTTCCACTGGTAATCGATTACAACCTTCATGTAATCGATTACACAAGCACCTAAGTGCCTATCTTGCTCTTTCTCACAACACCACTTGGAAGAACTCATAAAAACCCAATTTTGTGGACACCCTTATACCTTCCAATCACTACTAAGTTCAGCCACAACTTCTTCGTCATCAAAATCAAACAACCAAGTGATGGTCCTTCAAATAATTTCTCCAAATGAGGTCGAACCCCTCAATTGGGAGCTGTGTTTTTAGGGCATGGGAGCAGCGATGAACTTTCGGTACAAATTTGTGTTTTTCCACTGGTAATCGATTACAATCTTTATGTAATCGATTGCACAAGCACCTAAGTGCCTATCTTGCTCTTTCTCACAACACCACTTGGAAGCACTCATAAAAACCCAATTTTGTGGACACCCTTATACCTTCCAACCATTACCAAGTTCAGCCACAACTCCTTCGTCATCAAAATCAAACAACCAAGTGAAGGCCCTTCAAATAATTTCTCCAAATGAGGTCCAACCCCTCAATTGAGAGCTGTGTTTTCAGGGCATGGGAGCAGCGAGGAACTTTCGGTACAAATTCGTGTTTTTCCAGTGGTAATCGATTACAACCTTCTTGTAATCCATTACACAAGCACCTAAGTGCCTATCTTGCTCTTTCTCACAACACCACTTGGAAGCACTCATAAAAACCCAATTTTGTGGACACCGTTATACCTTCCAATCACTACTAAGTTCAGCCACAACTTCTTCATCATCAAAATCAAACAACCAAGTGATGGTCCTTCAAATAATTTCTCCAAATGAGGTTGAACCCCTCAATTGGGAGCTGTGTTTTTAGGGCATGGGAGCAGCGATGAACTTTCAGTACAAATTCGTGTTTTTCCACTGGTAATCGATTACAATCTTTATGTAATCGATTACACAAGCACCTAAGTGCCTATCTTACTCTTTCTCACAACACCACTTCGATGCACTCATAAAAACCATATTTTGTGGACACCCTTATACCTTCCAATCACTATTAAGTTCAGCCACAACTCCTTCGTCATCAAAATCAAACAATCAAGTCATGGTCCTTCAAATAATTTCTCCAAATGAGGTCAAACACTCAATTGGGAGCTGTGTTTTCAGGGCATGGGAGCAGCGATGAACTTTCGGTACAAATTCGTGTTTTTCCACTGGTAATCGATTACAACCTTCATGTAATCGATTACACAAGCACTTAAGTGCCCATCTTGCTCTTTCTCACAACACCACTTGGAAGCACTCATAAAAACCCAATTTTGTGGACACCCTTATACCTTCCAATCACTACTAAGTTCAGGAACAACTTCTTCGTCATCAAAATCAAACAACCAAGTGATGGTCCTTCAAATAATTTCTCCAAATGAGGTCCAACCCCTCAATTGGGAGCTGTGTTTCCAAGGCATGGGAGCAGCGATGAACTTTCGGTACAAATTCGTGTTTTTCCACTGGTAATCGATTACAACCTTCATGTAATCGATTACACAAGGACCTAAGTGCCTATCTTGCTCTTTCTCACAACACCACTTGGAAGCACTCATAAAAACCCAATTTTGTGGACACCCTTATACCTTCCAATCACTACTAAGTTCATCCACAACTCCTTCGTCATCAAAATCAAACAACCAAGTGATGGTCCTTCAAATAATTTCTCCAAATGAGGTCAAACACTCAATTGGGAGCTGTGTTTTCAGGGCATGGGAGCAGCGATGAACTTTCGGTACAAATTCGTGTTTGTCCATTGGTAATCGATTACAACCTTCATGTAATCGATTACACAAGCACCTAAGGGCCTATCTTGCTCTTTCTCACAACACCACTTGGAAGCACTCATAAAAACCCAATTTTTTGGACACCCTTATACCTTCCAATCACTACTAAGTTCAGCCACAACTCCTTCGTCATCAAAATCAAACAACCAAGTGATGGTCCTTTAAATAATTTCTCCAAATGAGGTCCAACCCCTCAATTGGGAGCTGTGTTTTCAGGGCATGGGAGCAGCGATGAACTTTCGGTACAAATTCGTGTTTTTCCACTGGTAATCGATTACAACCTTCATGTAATCGACTACACAAGCACCTAAGGGCCTATCTTGCTCTTTCTCACAACACCACTTGGAAGCACTCATAAAAACCCAATTTTGTGGACACCGTTATACCTTCCAATCACTTCTAAGTTCAGCCACAACTTCTTCGTCATCAAAATCAAACAACCAAGTGATGGTCCTTCAAATAATTTCTCCAAATGAGGTCGAACCCCTCAATTGGGAGCTGTGTTTTCAGGGCATGGGAGCAGCGATGAACTTTCAGTACAAATTCGTGTTTTTCCACTGGTAATCGATTATAATCTTTATGTAATCGATTACACAAGCACCTAAGTGCCTATCTTACTCTTTCTCACAACACCACTTCGATGCACTCATAAAAACCATATTTTGTGGACACCCTTATACCTTCCAAACACTACTAAGTTCAGCCACAACTCCTTCGTCATCAAAATCAAACAACCAAGTGATGGTCCTTCAAATAATTTCTCCAAATGAGGTCAAACACTCAATTGGGAGCTGTGTTTTCAGGGCATGGGAGCAGCGATGAACTTTCGGTACAAATTTGTGTTTTTCCACTGGTAATGGATTACAACCTTCATGTAATCGATTACACAAGCACCTAAGGGCCTATCTTGCTCTTTCTCACAACACCACTTGGAAGCACTCATAAAAACCCAATTTTGTGGACCCCGTTATACCTTCCAATCACTACTAAGTTGAGCTACAACTTCTTCGTCATCAAAATCAAACAACCAAGTGATGCTCCTTCAAATAATTTCTCCAAATGAGGTCGAACCCCTCAATTGGGAGCTGTGTTTTCAGGGCATGGGAGCAGCGATGAACTTTCGGTACAAATTCGTGTTTTTCCACTGGTAATCGATTACAATCTTTATGTAATCGATTACACAAGCACCTAAGTGTCAATCTTGCTCTTTCTCACAACACCACTTGGAAGCACTCATAAAAACCCAATTTTGTGGACACCCTTATACCTTCCAATCACTACTAAGTTCAGCCAAAACTCCTTCGTCATCAAAATCAAAAAACCAAGTTATGGTCCTTCAAATAATTTCTCCAAATGAGGTCCAACCCCTCAATAAGTTATATACATGACTTAACCCTATTACTATCCAATGCTTAATAATTTGCCAAACAACACACATTCAACCAAGCATACAATTTCATCAATTCACTAAAGTCATCATACATAGGCTATTCAATCATTCAGTGTTTCAAACAAATAATATAACTAAATTAAATAAGCTTCCCTTACCTCTAATGTCGAGAAATCCTAAGCTTTCTTGATGATACCGAGATAGAAGTCCAACTTTTAGACTTCTTACACTTTCAGATTTTAGAAATCAGATTCACCTAACGTTAAGAGTTGAAAACAGAGTCAAGAAAAGACTTGGGTCGTCACATGCAAACCAAAATGTTGTTTGCATGCCTCTACAACGAAGGGACTCAAAGGAAGAATTAGATTTTGGTCTTACCAGCTCCACCTAGAGAAAACCGATCGGTTAAGACGAAGAGCTGGACACTAGAAGCCTTCAAAGGTTGCCTGAAGAGTGATCAGAACAGTGCAAGTGGTCAGAATTCTAGAGAGAAGGAGGAGGATTTTTAGAGAGAAGGTGGAGAAAATGAAATTTGCAGAAGTTTGGAGAAGATGAGTTGCATGCACAAAGTGACTGAAATTTTGAAATCCTAGCTTATATACTGCCACCAAGACCGTTTGGTCCATTCCCATGCCTCTACCTGTACCTCACTTTCTGAAATCTCACACTCCCCCTCGGTGACACGTGTCCCACTCGTGTGGGGAATTTATGAGACTTGACGACTTGTCTCCCACTTACAGAAAGAATTTAATGGGACGTGACAAAATCCATGTTATTTAATGTTTTGGTTGATATTTTGTGGGACCGAGAAACTAACCTTGATGACATGGCTTCACTGCTTGATGACGTGGCTTCACTGCTTTCTGAAGGTTGATGGATTAGGTTGCTCGCTTTCTCTGCACCTCGACCGTTCTTTCTCCTTTGGTTGAGACCATCCAGTCTTCTTCCAGCTTTCGAACAGGGGGGAGGTACCTGAAAAGACACTCCGACGCTCAAGTTAGGCATGAATGACAGATTCTCAGTAGGAGAGAATTCGATCCTCTGTGGGAGAGAATTGATAATGTATTCTAGCATAGAGTATGCTAAATGTAGTGTGTTCAGAACGTACCTGGCTTGTAGCCTTGGCTTATTATTTATAGACCTTGGACTGATATGATATCAATAAAATATTAACAGAATAAGATGTAAAATGTAAACATATTTACTGAATATATCAAAATATCTTTGGGTAGATATATTTCTGTTATAATATCTTTTGGTCAGATATTATTTTATAACGATATCTTTAGTTAGATATGCTCCTGATATATTTCTGTTTAGATATTATTTGATACGTTTGATGTATGTAGCCGTTCGGTATAACTATCTAACCGACCGCTGGAGATATACTACCGTACATTTAATAATGCTGGAAAATATCCTAAATGATAATAACGTTAAAATTTCTTGATCAAGACATTTAATTTAATTTAAAGATTTATATTGCTTATTTTCCTTCTCTAAAATAACCATTTATCTATTATATTAACTATTACAGTTATTATAATTTTCAAGACAGATTCATTCTTTTATCCAAGATTTTAAAACACACCACGGATAAAAAGGGCGGGAAAGAGCTGCACACACGCCTTGGCAGCGGGTTTAGGGTTTAGGAGGCGCGGAGGAAGAGGGCGGTTGTCGGTGACATGGCTTTCTGGGGTAAGCCTCCCTTGGCTGGTTGTTTCTGCAATATTCTTAGGTCTAAACCTAACTACAACTTGTTCGTTCGTTCGTTCACTGAACTGCAGGAGTGGAAGTGAAACCAGGAAAGCCTTTTACTCATAAATACGAGGATTCCAAAGGACGCCTCCATATTTCAATGGTAGTGGTAGTGTGGTGTTTCTGTGAATTAATCGCGCAGAAACCAACAGATTTTATTGCTAAAATGTGCTTTTTTTAATGTTTACTCAGGCCACTCTTGGGTTGGGCACTGCGACAGCAAAAAGCACACTGCAGTGCAATGTGGGAAACAGGAGCCCTGTATATCTATGCTCTCTCTATCCTGGAAACGCAGAGTCATTGCAATTAAACTTAGAGCTCGAAGAAGTTGATCAAGTTCTTTTCTCTGTAATTGGTCCTCGGAGCATTCATCTCTGCGGGTATTATCTCGCCACTGCCCGCAACGCCAATCTTATTGATGATTCGTATCCTTCTTCCTCCTTCTCATGTCCCATCTTTATTTTACATTCATTAAAATTATTCCTTCAACCCTTCACATAAACTTGTTCTTTACTTTAATTGAAACCTTTATTTGGATACTCCACTTTCCACTGTGTTTCTGTGTCCTTTTGTGTTGTATTGTATTGTATTAGATTAGATTAGATTAGTCTAGACAATAACATACCGTGCCTATCAAAAGAGAGAATATAATTGTATATCTTTTTTTTTCTTTGATCCCGTTGAATTTTTTTCTTAATGGTTTTGTTTTTCTTAACTTCCTTCACTACAATGCAAAGTGAATCATATGGAGAGGATATCGCTGATACAGAAACAGAGAGATCTGATTACAGTGACGAAGATGAGTATGATGATAGTTTCATTGACGATGACATTGTTCCAGAGGCTTCCTCACCATCTCTTATTTCCAAAGAAGGCAAGTTCAAATAATAATGTCAACCCTTCCACGAATGGAGCAATTTTTTTTTTTCTTTAGTTTCCCCCATTTCAAAACCTCAACCATGTCTGTATGTTTCGTTTGTTTTGATTGTGCTCATTGCAGAGGAAGCTTCTCATGACAACGGACCAAAAATTAAGAAAGGCAGTCTTCGACGGCTTAGGAAGATGTACCAGTCAGTTGAGTCAGATGATGATAGCTGTGGCGGAGAAAAGATAATTGTCAATGACAGAATCCATGACCAAATCCAGGAAACTGACAATGAAGATAACCTACCTATTTCATCTATATTCAAGAATAAAGCCTCTGGAAGGGTATTGGACAAAGAAATGGATGTTAGTGTTGTCAGAGGAGCTGGTGATGCCAGCAACAAGAATGAGGAAGATGGTGGAAATAATATTTTTGAAACAAATCTAGAGGCTGGACATGTCCTTGTAGATAGTCAGACACATAGGTAACTCTTCTTAATTCTCGATTATTGTTCAAATACATGCTTGCTTTTCTCAGCCTCAGGTGTTAGGGGATGTGTATTTTTGTTTCTTTCGTCTGTTCATAAATTATGTTTCTGCCAAAATAGGGAAGCTATGCCATCAAAGCACTTGGTAGATCCTTGCACATCTCTGGATGTTGGGGATATTAAAAGTCCAAAAAAGAAAAAGAAGAAAAAGGAAAAAGAGGCAGAGAGTTCCTGTAATGGCCGTTCTATCAAACTAGATAATGTTATAAATGAGCTGAAAATGGAAGACATGACCCAGGTTATTGTGGCAGGAGGTAAACAAGAGCAGCATGTTGATGATAAGTGAGTGGTTATGTCTTCTGAATTCTTGATTTTAAAACTGCAGCTGCATTTCATAATTAAGTATTATAAGAATGTGTAATATTTGTCATTTTGTAGAATAAACTGTTGGAGGACTGTTGAATGTTATATTATATATATATATATATATATATATATATATATATATATATATATATGTATATGTATGTATATATATGTATATGTATGTATGTATCAGGTAAATAAGAATCGTAAATATATAGACCATTAGTTAATATTTGAATAATCAATATTTAAAGACAAATACACAGGATTTTTATAAGTGGTCATATGTTTACAACCAATTTCTAATATTAACGATCTATGTATGCTTGTATGGCCTAAATTTTGAGTGTTCACATTCTTAAAATGTAAGCCTTTCGTTTAACACTCAAAACGATCTATGAATACAGGCCATACATATGTTTGTGAACACTCAAAACGAAAGGCAGTGTATGTTATTGAGTGTCTACATATTTAGTCTCCTAAGAAATTAACGATCTATGTTTGTGTTTTGGGTTTTACTTAGACTGTAATGATAGTTTAAATCTTTTTTATTATGTCATCTAATCACACATTACTATGCATAGTATGTTTATTGTCTTCTGTAATAAAGACTTTTAAGAGTCATATCTATGATATTTTCGTTTATTGAATGTGTGTAAATATTGACACTGATAGTGCATAAAAAATAATCCCATTTCTGGTTTGGTTGTTAATACTTTATAGCCTTGTTATGCAGGGAAACTGAGACCACAGATAAAATACTTCCTTCCTCTCAGGTTGATCATGGACTGGATGAAAAGCCAAAGAAGAAAAAGAAAGAAAGATCTAAAGAGGGGATGGTTTCAATTGCTACTGATGGTTATCATATCAGTCTTGTTAATCTGCCTCCAAGAAATGAACAACACACAGTTAACGAGTAAGTTTTTCTTAACAGACTTCTGTTTTATAACTGAGTAGTACTTTTTTTTACTGAGGAACATAAACTGGCAACATGATTTATACATGGTAATGAAGAATTTGATAAATCACTCTTTATGGCTCGGACATATGACAGCATCTTAGGAACCAGTATTTTCTGCAACCAAGATACCTTAGATGGTGCATGTTAGCAGAACAACGTGGTTAGCCTTCCTGGTGAAAGTTATTTAGAGAATATAGGCCATACATATTTAACAGTAAATTTTCTTAACAGACTTCGGTTTTATAACTGAGTGGTACTTTTTTTTACTGAGGAATATAACTGGCAATATGATTTATACATGGCAATGAAGAATTTGATAAATCACTCTTTATGGCTCGGACATATGACAGCATCTTAGGAACCAGTATTTTCTGCAACCAAGATACCTTAGATGGTGCATGTTAGCAGAACAACGTGGTTAGCCTTCCTGGTTGAAGTTATTTCGAGAATACAGGCCATACATATTTAACAGTAAATTTCTTAGGAGACTAAATATGTAGAAGTGTATGATGGTGACTGTATTATCAATTGAATACAATGAACAGAAGAGTTTATCCTTATAATCCCCAGAGCACAGACTCTTCAGCGGATGCAAATCCTTCGGTTAGCTTCAACCTAGAAAGGAAGAAAAATGCCAGAAAAAAAAAATTCCGACCATGACAAAGGTGGAAAAATGGGTTACCTTGTCTATTTGCAGGTTGGAGGCTACATTGGTTTGAGCTAAAGAGGTACATTCATGTTAGGCTTCCAAACCAATGCCCAAGCTTGGCCTTACGTGGGCAATGGAGCTTTTGAGTCAGTTTAACAAGTTTTGGTTCATTTTTTGCTTT
The DNA here is from genome assembly GCA_036885675.1 of Vigna mungo. Lineage (NCBI taxonomy): Eukaryota > Viridiplantae > Streptophyta > Magnoliopsida > Fabales > Fabaceae > Vigna > Vigna mungo. The sequence continues at coordinate 30,145,032 of CP144691.1, forward strand.
TCTCCAAAACCAAGGTCCTACAATTTTTCTTATATATTTATTTTAATGTGATAAATAAAATGAAAATAATTATGTTATTTTACTATTACATTTAAAAAGAATGAAAGGATGACTAGTGCTATTATTTATACTCTGAAAAACTCTATATTCATCCTTGGTGTTTATATGTGTGTATAGATATTATATATTCGTTTTCGGGTATATTGTTTTTACTTTGTAAAATTTGAGATTAATATTTATTATGGTGATTATTTTTATTGTCATATTTATTTTAGTGTAATAAATAAAATACAGATAACAATGTTATTTTATTATTATATTTAGAATATATATATATATATATATATATATATATATATATATATATATATTTAGTGCAATGCAATTACTTTTAATATGAAAAATTCTTAGTTTCATTGTCAACAAAAATATAAGTGGGTTTTGCCCAAAGCCAAACGAGCTAACGCTGTCCAAACCTGATTTTGACATGGTCTTCGTCTGATGGGGCTAAAATGGTCAGCTTTTAATTTAGGCTCAAATTTTATGTTCCGAACCTTATTTTGTACCAGCTGTGTTAATCTGATTGCCACTTCCATATATTTCTTTTACCACGTAAAAAAGCCCCCCTGATCTCATAACTGACCTCTAATATTTATTATGGTGATTATTTTTATTGCACAATTCCATTCTTACTGCCCTTCTAGAGTTGTCAAATTTTAGACTCACAGCTTAGTCCCTCAATTGTACCAGTAATATTTTCAAACCTAACAAAATTATTCTTACTTAATCTTGACTATCTACATACTACTGATAGGAGTACAGCATATGAAATTATGGCTTCCATGGAATTTACCTCGGTTTAATATGCATTTAGTGCTTCAGAAACTTGTGCTCTTGTACCATCTTTTGGCAGGTAGCAATCAACTAAGGTGGTCGTCTTTCCTATCACTTTAGATAGCAGATATAGAAAGTAAATCTGCTAATGACTTTAAAACCTACTCTCTCCGTCATTTCACAATTGAATACTGAATGAAATCCCTTCACTGCTAAAAGAAGTAAAAGTAAAACCTGAGAAGAAATCTCTACTTACAAATGAATTTATGTAGTTAACTTGAGGAAGATGGCATGTTGTGAATGCCTAGCCTTCAAAATTTCACTCCGTATTTTCTCCACTGCCATTTTCCCTGTAATTTTACCTTAAACTTTGAAGTGTCATCCTGTCAGAAAAGAGAAATGAAATTTTGATATCTGATATGCTTTAGCACATTAGCAGGGATGTTAAAATTTCAGGCAATGCCGCTGAGATGGATCCTAAAAAGAATAGAGCAAAGAGGAAAAAGAAAGAACAAGTAAACAAAAGTGACTATGGATACAATGAAGAAATCTTCCAAGAGGACAAGGCCAACAGAGATGCAGCAGGGTCACAGAATGCGATTCATAATTTTTTTGAAGAAAAAGAGCAGCATCAGAAGCTAACTAATGAGAAGTATGGATCTGTTTTGTTTATGTTCTCTATGTGAGATAATATTATAACTTGTTACTAATCCATGCTTTACTGCTAAAATTTAACTGTGGACAATTGATTTTGGCAACAAGCTTGACAAACTAGTAATAAATGAACAAGTTTAAACATTTCCAAGATTAGCTGTTCGGTAGAATAATCATTGGATACTGACTAGAATTGGTTCAAGCTTTTATGCTTAAAGTGTCCTTATCCCTTCAAGTAAGCGGAAACTAAAGTAAAATTCTTATATAAAATTAAAAACTAGTTGGTTAGGAATCAAGCTGTAAATATTTTTCTGCCTGGTATAAATTATAAAGAAAAACAATTGACAAGGATGAGAAAATGTGCCTTGCTAGTAGTAGTACTGTTGTATCTGTAAGAATAATAATTAAAAAGAAGTCATATGATTTCATGACAAGCTGTAGTAATATGATAGATATTAATGTTTTCTCTTTTAAATTTATATAAATATTTCTTAGAAAGTAGACTTTAAACCTAACTCAATTTAAAAAAAAACTAGTTTGTAAGGTAGTATTTGCACTTTGTACTATAATTTGGTCACATCTGTAATTGATGTGGGATTTTCGATGCACACCATCATGCCGAGGAGGATTTGATATATTGAATTTGGAACTATATATTTGGAAGTGGTCTAATAGTGGTCCAGAAGTAGGTGACATGATAGGTCCAACAAACCTTTGGGAGGAAGGAAGAGAGAGGTTGTGGGTTCAACTTTCTCCACTAACATTGGGAGATGTAAGGTTGGTTTGAAGGGAAGATAAAAGAGGTTGTGGGTTCAACTTTCCAACTAACATTTGCCGATAAAAAAAAGTCAGACAAACCTTATTAAGATATATTCTTATACTATTTTATAAAATGAACTTTAAACCTTACATAACTTTGTAAAATTGGTTTGGAAGGTGAGGTTTGAGATTCATTTCTATACTATAATTTGATCATATGCTTAATTAATGAGGTCTCTAAAAATATCAAGTGTAGGGACAGACAAATGATACATAACTGAAATTGGACTGTCATTCTGGTCTGAATGACCAGGGAGAAAAGGATTACTGAAATTGGACTCTTTTGTTTATTTTCTATTAGTCTGAGACATTATAAACCTTACAATCTTAATTTTTATGGCACAGGATGGTAGACAATGGTGCTTATGACTTACCTGATGGAAATCAATCTGAGAATAGAAAAGCTAAGAAAAGGAAGAAAATGAGTAAAAGTCAGGGCAATGGGGAAGTTGTAAATTCTAATATTACTGTATATGTTGAGCGAAGTGGTGAGACTGAGATGATGGAGGAGGACAGAAGTAAGGGGGAAGATGCAAAACCTTCCAATGTTAGAACATTGAAAAATGGACTAGTTATTCAGGAACAAGAGAAGGGGAAAAAAGATGGCAAAATCGCAGCTTCAGGAAAAAAGGTAGTTTATTTAAACGGTTTAAAATACTTTAGATAATAGTTCCATGAAATCAAACCAAAAAAATTGCGACGATCCTATATTTGGCTAATGGTGACGGTCTGGGTAGTTTACATGATTCAAACTTCATGGGCATCATTTATCAATTAAATAAATAATTTGAAGAATTTATTTGATTTGATTTAAGTAACTACACTGTTGTCATAGATTAGCATCTACTACACTGGCAAGTTGAAGGAAAATGGAGCTGTCTTTGAGTCAAACGCTGGCCAAACTCCTTTCAAATTTCGCCTTGGTAACACTATTCACCAAAACCTTGTTACCTGAAGAACTATTTATACTTGTATTAAGTATTAACCTTTTGCAGGTAAAGGAGAGGTTATCGAGGGTTGGGACGTTGGCCTTGAAGGTAGTCATTTTTATATTGTGTCCTTTTTTAGTTTTTCCAGTTTTTGCATTTATAGTTTTATTGAATTAGAGCAATGCCTGTGATTAGTTTTAATAGGCGCCTTGGCCTCTTGGTCCCTTAGTCTCTATTAATTGGTCGAAAATGAGAGTGGTTACCCACGCTGTCTTGTGATCTATATGAAGTTAATCGAATAATAGTAGTGGATGAGTTTTGAAGATTGTTAGTGGCTATTATCATTTAAATGTATTTTCTCTCTAAGAACTGTTGTGATGTATATACCTGCGTATTTATGGTTCCCAGGCATGCAAGTTGGAGAAAAGAGAAGACTTGTCATTCCACCAACATTGACGTACGTGATTGAATTCTTGTGTGTATTTAGCGCCATTTTCTTTTCTCTAATTTCTTATTTGGGATCCCTACAACCTCTAACATCTGCGTGTATCAGGTTTGAGAATGATGGACACTCTGACAAAATACCACCAAATTCATGGTTGATTTATGACATTGAACTAGTTAAAGTTCATTGAGTATTTCAGCCAACTCATTGTTCCAAAAAAAGAAATACGGAGTAAGGAGGCAATTCAGGGACAGGCAAAAGATTGCATAGTTTTTGGTTGGTTCAACATGGATCTGTGGTGATTGAATAGTTTTTGGTGTAGATGATAGGGTAGACACGCGCCACCGAATCCTAAGTTTTGGTTCTTTCAGATATCGTGTTAACTTTAAAAGATACTCAGTGTTATAGTGGTGAAAATTTTCGCATAAATATCAGCATAAGAAATACTCAAATACATATAGTGCCGAACAAAACAGCGTTATTAATTGCACATTGTCTTGGTTTATTATTTTGTTAGACCTAAACAGTGGTTTGGAAGCATATTTCTGGACTCCGAATTGTGATAACCTGAATTTCACCGTTTCAACCAATAAAGCAGTAAAACCACCCTTCCATTCATGAAGCTACCTGCCCCGAGCTTGTTTAGCGACCAGCACAACACAACGTGGCAGTTTCTTCCTCCATCTGGGTAACTTTGTTGCATTGCATCCTATAATTTTTTTTCCTATTTTGTTCTTTTCAGATTGTTCGCTAAAAATAACTCATGTATTATAAATAAAATCCAGAAGCTAAATAATTTGTGGATTATGTAACAATGAAGCTAAATGATTTCTGGAAGTAATTTTTTAAAAATATAAATAGATTTTCGCATTACGCAATCCGAAAAGTGCAAGGAAAAACTGCCCATAATGTCTAAGAAGGAGGCTGTTTTATGTAAAAATAGTTGCGCAAAATTGGAATTCCAAATCTTCTGGAGATGCAAATAGAAATTGGAAGTGCTGTAAGCAACCTGCAAAATTGATGTACTTGATTCAAGACATACTCTTTTTTTCTATACAAGGTACACGTCCCAAAATGTGAAATGTTTAAATTGTCCTAAGACATCTTTTACTTTTTATTGTACCTTCAAAAGTTGAATCCTAAACATTATTTTAAAATGAATTTAACATTGTTTCTCAAAAACTATTTTAGAATCAACTCAATATTGCTTCCAGAATTCTAGAATACCATACATTACAAAATGAACTCTAGGATTTATTTTAGAAGCCCATTTCTTAATGTACATCGATAGTTTTTCATGCACTTTCAGGAAGAGCTAAAAAAATTATCCGTGTTTTATGTTGTTTATTTTGAAATTTGAAAACATATTTCAAATTATATAATTTTTAATAATTTTTTAATATGACATGTCAAATTAAATTAACTCAATGATTGAATTTTCTCTTTTAGCGTTTATGAGTTACAGTGGACAAACTTAAAAACGAAGTCCTTCCTAGCCAGAAAGTTTCCTTAGATTATTATTACCTAGGCTTCTAAGTAAAAAATTTTCAAAACATTTTTAAATGCAAATGCAAAGAATGCTCCTAAAACCAAAGAAAGATTTATCTAAGATGCTTTCAAACAACCAAAGTACCATAGAGACTTCAAAGATTAACAAGACAATGTATAAAAAGAAAGTAGAAGGAATTGAATGCTATGTAAACAAGTAAACTAACGGTCCTATGTGAAGATGCAAATGACTTAAGAGCCACTTGACACACCTTCACTTTTAAGAGTGGAAACTAAATTATTACACAATTTTAGCAATGAAGATGAGATTGTACCAAAGACATTTTCCCAAGACACCAAGCAAATAAGCAAATTAAACAAATAAAATTACTAGAACACAGAGGTTTCGTGATACAAAAATCAAATAAAATTTTAAACATAACTCCTAAATTCTTGGTTTCTTCAAGTGTTTATCCTCTCTTTATGTTCACTATGAATCCATGTAAGAACTCTTTTTCCAAAAGTCTAAATAAATGCTTCTATTAGCCTTCTTTCAAGCCTTCAAGATGTTACCTTCAAAGTTAATTAAACTCTCAAAAGAAAGCCCTAACCAAATCTCATTTCAAGCACCAAAGAGGCCAAAGAATGAAAGCAAAAAAAGAAAAATTTGAAATCTAAACTCAAATGGAGTAAGATGAGACAATGCTTCAAAGAAAGCCAAGAATGACAAGCAAAAAAATAATTAAGGGTATCATTAGGTAAGTACTCAAAAGGAATCCCTAAGGAAAGGTGTTAGAATAGATGAATAAAACCAAAATAAAACTAAGAATACAAGACCAACCAGATTAGCCAAGGCAAAACACTTGATGGAAAATGTAAACAACACTTAAAATTCAAGTCCAAAATTGAGTTTCTTGTTGTTTTTGTGTCCTTTTCTTTTGGCAATTTTTTTTTACTTCTTTTGTCCCTTTTCTTTTCTTCTTTTCTTTTTCTTTTGATTGAGGGATCTTCTATTTTTATCAATTAATTTTTCAGAACACAACAAGCATCATATCTTTGCACAACTCATTAAAAAACAAGGCTAACTCAAGTGGTGCATGTAGGAAATCCTAAGGAATCAAATGATCTTTTGACAACTAAAAAAACGACTCAATGGAAACCTAATACTAAGAACTTGTTTAGGAACTAAAAACAAGTATGAATACACTTATAAAACTCAAAGAAAACCCAAAAAAAAACCCAAAACATCAAAAATCCAAAATTTAACGTTGGAATTGGACAACTTTGACATTTGCTCAATGTTTTACCCATAACGTTTTCTACAGAGCTCTAAATGAGATGATTCTTTTTTTTTTCCTAGAAAATATGCTCAAAGATTTTTCCTTTGACATATAAAACGTAGCATTTGGATCTCTGGTATAGTTGCAGTTAATTTTTGAAAATCGAGTTCAGATAGCTCTTTGCACTGATTTCAGAAAATGGGTAGGTTTGAAGTTTTCAATGTTTTCATTTTTTCTTTCAAGTTTAACAAAGATCTGATGACATATATGGATATACAAGACTTAGGAAAAAACAATAGGATCATAAAATCAAATAAAATGAAGCAAAATATGACCCAAACCCATAAACTCTGCATGCATAAAAATAGAAAAATTAGAAATCTTAGGCACACAACATAGATGATTCAAGAAGAACAATTAATTTGAATCAATATTTCAAGACATACAACACATTCTCATGACTCAAACAACATATTAGACATGTTGGAAAAGATGAAACAATAGGGAATTCACAATAAAACAAATGGGTAAAGAAAATGGCTAAGAACTTTAAGACACTTATTTCTTGAAGACTTCCAAGAAGGCAACCATAGCTCTTGATACCAAATGGTGGAGATTACTTTGAGGATGCTCCTTCAACATAAGATGATCTTCCAAGTGGGTTGATGAAGCTTCTTCAAAGGGTGGACTCCATATGAACAATGATAGTAGCGTAAGCAAATAAATATGAAGAAATGAAGGTGTTAGTGTTGTATGGTCTTGGTAGATGTCCTTCTAGGAGGTTAGGCCCACCATGAAGAAGAAGGTATAAAAAGGTCTAGAAGAAGACATGTCATAAGGTGAGAACTCAGGAAGAGAAGCCTTGCAATTTTGGAAAAAGGACTTTACATTTAATCAAGTTCTAAGGATTACAAAAGGGTGCCTCTCCTTTTATAGGTGAAGGAGAAGGCTAGAGTATATGGAGTACTTAGGAGCATTTCTATCATTTAATGAGGAGTCTCATCATTAAATGAGGAGCCTAAGCATTAAATGAGGAGCCTAAACATTAAATGTGAGGAGTCTTATGCTTTATAATTAACTTAGTCAAAGCATTTTTTACCCATTTCTAACCCTTTTTTAACTCTTAAAGGCACTAAGCCTTCTAAACAAAGCTAAATAAAGTGTCTTGGCCAAATACAAGACCTAAAAATGAGCTATATTACATATTTACAAAAAGTGTTTTTAAGAAGAAAACCAAAATGTGATCCTCCACAAGAGTAGAATCCTTCAAGCTCCATCTTCTTCTTTCATCTTCTTTGACCATGGTTCTATGAGAGGTCCAATGTCTTCTAAGGCTTAAGGGAAAGCAAGAACAAGCTTGAAAGTCCTTTTTTTTTCCTCCAATCTCGTAGCCTTAGCTTAAGTTGATGCTTCCTTCATGGATCTCCATTTAGTTCTTAAAACAGATTCCATCAGAATTATTATAATCAATTATTTCATGCTTTTGAGGAATTACATGATGAAACAAATAAGCTTGTTGTCTTAAATAATCGATTAAAAGGCTTAAACAACTAGCTATAAAACATAATTAATTTGCTAAAAAATGAATAATTGATTTAAATGAGGATTTTGAAAACCTAGACCTGCTTCATAGATATTCAACCTATTATGTGAAAACCAGTTGATTTCAAAACCTTATGAAAATTACACTGTTTTAGAAAACGAAGTTATATATCTCTTAAAAACCTGTGCAAGATTCATAAAAGGAAAGTCAATTTTGAATTTGTTCTTGGCTTTTAAAATTGTGTTTTTGGAAAAGCTAGAATTGGCTATAATTTTGTTTTTGAAAAGAACGTCAAGAAGTTTATAAATTTTATTTTCACAAGTAAATCAAGTGATATTGCCTTTCATTGTTTGCAATTATTGCATGAAAAATGTGTTGAGATTGTTGACAACAAAATATCTATATCACTCTAGTTTTTTATGATGACAACACATTTTTAATAACACATGTATTGTTATATGTTACATGTTCCAATCTTCAGTGTTGATTGTTATCTTGATGAACATGTTTGTGTGAAATCTGAAATATGAATGCATATTCACTATTCTGATATATGTGACATATGTTGTGATTGCATTACATATACTTTGGAAAAGGAAAACCACATGCACTTTTATGAACTTACATTGTGTGGCATAACTGCAAGCTGTAAGTCGACTTCATTATGGGGGAAGTCAAATTAAGCACGTGACTATGCAAAAATTTTCAAATACAGTGCTATTTGAGATTTTACGATGAAAAGAATTTTAATGTGTGCAGATATGTGTAAGTCAACTGTGTGTGCCACGCATTCGACTTCATTAGTTGTTTGATTTGAAATTCTGTTATGCTTGTGAATAGTAACGACTATATTTTCAAATGTTAGCTAAGCATTGAATGAGGGTCAACTGCATTGAATGAGAATTTATTTTGTTTGACTTGGCAGCTACTAATTTGACTTATCTGTTATAACTGTCAGGGACAATCGACTTAATTAGTAGCTAAATCGACTTCAAGAGCATCTGGTTTATAAGAATCTATAAATAGACGAGACCTGAATTGATCATAAGAACTTTTAGAAATCTAACAATTTCATATTCTGTTTCAGATTGGTTCTGTGTGATTTAGAGCTCCAACAACTCATCAAGAAAGACAATGGAGATCATTCTTTGAGGAGGTTCTGAAGGAGAATTCTGCCGTGCTCACTGCTTGATCATTACCTGCACAATTGAGGTGTTCTTTGACTGATCAAGTATCGTTTTACAATCTGTTGGAGATTGCTGTACCTGTTGTGATTATAGGGGTTGGACTCATAGAGTCTGGTACACTTTGAGGATTGTTCAAAGTGAGTTGAAGATTGTAGAAGAGGGGATATCTTGCTGCAGATCTTTGTTGTGTGTATTGCCTATATTTTGGTTAGAGGGTTAGAGACGTGCTTTATATTTTTGACGTGGAGGTCTCTATAAAAGCCTTTTTATAAAAACCTTGACCATTATAGTGCATTTGCTTCCTAAGATTAGAAGGACACTGGATGTAGGCATTGAGGCTGAACCAATATAAAAACCTACGTTTGAATTCTCTATCCCTATGATAACGGTTGAAAAACCGTTATTTTCATATGCTATTTTAGACCAAATTACTCCCTTTACTGCTTAGAATCAAGCAAAACTTAATAAATGAGTCAGTTGAGAGTCAAAAGCTATTTTTAGCGATATTATGCTTGTTTTTCATTATTTTGCACCAATTTTGATGGAACTGAAGAATAGAGGCAGAGATGAAGGTCTTAGACTAAGGACAAAGGAAGAAAATCAAGAAAAGGAGAGTCTAGGAATCGCCCGGCGGCAAAAATGCACCGCCGAGCGGCCTGATGCGAGGAGTGACACCCTGGTGGTGACGCCTGGCGGATTTGCGGTACGAGGCAAACCGCCGGGTGGTGGACCCCTGCCGCCGGGCGGTTTTACGGCAAGAGGCAAACCGCCAGGCGGCATAAGTGTGACGTCGGGCGGTGGTCTGTTAGGCTTGGGCCTGTTTTTCGATGCGCTACTCAGCTATAAATAGCCCTGTTGCGACTTCATTCTCATTCTTTTGATAGAAGAGGGCAACCAGACCTAATTTTCACTCTCTGGAGAAGATCTCTTGGATGCTTAGGCTCCTTTTCATCCTATCTAGGGTTTGCTCTTCCATTCTTCCATTATTTTCATCTTGGTTCACCATGACAATGGTGAACTAAACCCTTTTGTTGTTGGGGAAAACAATGTAATATTTTGAAACTCTCTTTTATTGAAACTCTTGTTTATTTATATGATTTTCATATGCTTTGATTATCAATTGTTGGGTTCTCATCTGCGCTTATAGCTTTTATCGTTTAACTTATTCGATAACTGTTTTTTGTCTTTATTGATACGGAAACATACAGTAATGTCATGAACTGGTGAGAAATTCCTTGATCAATGAAATACCACCTAGGGATAGGGAGGTAGGACGATCAATTGTTTTTGCTTCTGTTCGGTAATGCGTTGCTAGTTACTAGGGGAGGCTAGGGATAACAAGCTAGTAATTAGTAATAGGCTCTTTTCACCGAGGGATCGGGCTAAGGGTAGGCCAAGAAAGTTTGCATAATAATGAGATAACAAAGCAATTTAAACAAGAGGAGTAGATAAGAGAGGGCAGATAAGATGAAATTGTAAAACCCCTAACAACTCCACTCATCCATACACTTTTTCGTCAATTGAATCAACGCATTGCATGTTTATTTTCTGTTCTTGCATCCACAACAATTAATCTTTTTTTTTCTTTACAAGTCTTATTATTTAAATTCACACGAACGATAAGGCCATGAGTCCTTTGGGAGAGAACGATATTGGGTTACACCAATTATATTACTTGGAACGATCTGGTACGCTTGCCAGTGAGTCAACAAGTTTTTGGCACTGTTGCCGGGGACTCTTGGTTGAACTTTTTCTAGTAGTGTGAATTGACTGAATTTGACTTGTTTGTAATTATTTGTTTTTGGTTTTTTTATTTTGTTTTATTTTGGTTTTTGTAAAAGTGCTTTTAGGGGTATTGTTTCTTGTGTATGCAGGAAGGAGTACACACTAGAAGTAGAAAAGATCAGCAACCTCTTCTCGAGGGATTATTAGACAGGAGAAGGAGGAAAGTTAGACGTTCTGCAAGTGAAAACTTTCCTTCTCCTGAGGAACTTTTGCACTCTTCTTTTGAGGCACAGGGTATAGAGGAGATGACGGACCAACCTCCTCCAAGACGCACACTGGGGGACTCAGCAAACACTGTGGGCCCTTTGAATTTCAACAGCATAGCTATTCCAGCTGACAATACAACCAACATGGTGATGAGCCCTGCACTCATCAAGTTAGTTCAGAACAACTAGTTCCATGGGTTGTCAAATGAGAATCCATATAATCATTTGACAGTCTTTGGAGAAATTTGCAATACTGTCAGAATAACTGGAGTTTCAGATGATAGAGTCAGACTCAGCCTGTTTCCTCTCTCTCTGGGAGGAAACGCGAAGGATTGGTTACATTCTTTCCCAGAAGGAACTTTTCGAACTTGGGATGCTTTGGCAAGACAGTTTGTTACCAAATTCTTTCCGCAGACCAAGATCAATCAAGGGAAGCTGGAAATCTCCTCATTCAAGCAAGGAATGGAGGAAACTCTCGGACAGGCCTGGGACAGATTTGAAGGCCTGTTAAGAAAAACTCCAGTCCACGGATTCAACAAGACTTCATATTTACTTGCTTTCCTTGGAGGGTTAAATACTCAGTCTAAGATGATGTTGGATGCCTCAACTGGAGGCAGTATCAATAGAAAGACTGAAGATGAAGCTTATGAGTTGATTGAGGAAATGGCTCTGAACGAAGTATCTCAAAGTGAGAGGGGAGTACAGAAAGGAGGACTCTTGCATCTCCCTGCTAATGATGCGGTGGCTGCACACAATCATCTCCTTAACCAGAAATTGGACAAACTAACAAAGGTCCTTTCTGAACTTCCAACGGGGTTAAGGAATATTTCTCAGACTCAGCAACTTTGCGATCTATGCGGTGGTGGCCACATTAATGGTCAATGCGCTTTTCCTGAAGAAATGCAGCAGGATGTCAACTACATGGGAATCAATTCCCGTTCAAGCAGGGTAATTTTAACCAAGGCAGTTCTAGCCAAGGTTGGAAGAACCACCCCAGCATTGGACAAAACCAGAATAATTCTTCTGGGCAAGTAGGAGGCTTCCGGCAACAAAAACCTTCACCTTTATGGCAGCAGGTAAGCAGCTTGACTGAGACGGTCAGAGCCCTCAGTGATCGATTTGACAAATTTTTTAAAGCTTATGAGTCTCAGTTAGACAACAATCAAGCCAGCTTTAGGTAACTGGAATCACAGATTGGCCAACTTTCTAAGAGGATAGAAACCACCGAAAAGAATCAGTTCAGGGCTAACACCGAAGTTAATCCTAAGGACGAATGCAAAGCTATTCTGACATGTAAAAAAGGAAGGCAGAAGGTGAACCAACTAATTTTGAAAGCAATAAGGAGATGATGAGTGCTGATGAAGTCAATGAGAAAAGAGGCAATAAAGATGAAGTTGAAATCATTGATGAAGAAGAGGATCCTGAAGAAGAAATCATTGAGCCAGAAAATGAAGAACAAGTTGAACTCACTGATGAAGAAGAAGATCCTGTTGTTTTGCCACAGAAGAGGAGTCATCCGCCTAAAATAGAAGATCCAGGATGTTTAACAATATCATGTGTTCTGAATGATTTTGATATAGGAAAAGCTATGATAGACTTTGGGGCTAACATTAATATGATGCCCAAGCAATTTTTATGGAAAATTAGAGGGCTGATATTGAAACTGTCTAGTGTTACGGTAACAGTGGTAGACAGATCTATAGCAGAACCTCTTGGTATAGTGGAAGATGTTGTTGTGCGAGTGGAAAAGCTAGAGTTTCTAGCTGATTTCGTTGCCATGGATGTAGAGAATGATGAAAAGATACCTGTGATCTTGGGAAGACCCTTCATGGCAACGTCAAAGATGTCTATTAGAGTGCATAGTAAAAGATTAATGATGAGAGATGAGGAATATTTGCTCCTATACACTGGTTATGAGGAGGATGAGGTTAAACTAGTAAGAAGAGACATACATGAGAGGCTTGAGGAAGAATCTGCATCTGAAGATAACTGTTACACCCTCTTCATGTCCACCCCCAAAAATTAAAATCCACACCTCCTTTTTCATTTTAGCTTAAAATATAATTGATGTGGAATTTCCCTTTTAAGTCCCAAAATATCATCCAACAATTTCCTTACAATTAATAATGCAAATAATTAGTCTCAGATAATTCAAATTAATTAAAATAAGAAATTTTGATCAAATTAAGCACAATTAGTGAAAATGGGGAAATACTGGACATTTAAGCACAATTCCCTGATTAAATTTGGTACAATAAGCTAAGTGAAATAAATAAAATATCGACTCATCAATAACTCATCAGGTATGGATTATGCTGACAGTTGTAACATGTTGCAGGCATCTATAAGTCCCGAAAGAAGACCTGTCCGTTCTAAATTAAAGGAAAACGCATTCCATCCAGGCATTAAAGTGAGATACAAGAAGAAGGAGTGGATGTTGAAGGAGCTGAAGGAGAAAGGAATGGTGGAGATTAGAAGGCCTTACTCCGCAGCAATCCGAAGATTGGATAGAAGAAAGTTGAGTAGGTGGGACGATGAAGATCCCAATGTGAAGAAGAAGAGTTGATTCGCTGGAAAGCATTTTTTGTATTTTAGAACACTTTATTTATTTTAATTTTTGTTGAACATGAAAATTTTAAATTTTTGAACAATTTTTGGGTAGCATCTACTAAGGGATGCTAATTTGGTATCCACTGAAGGATACCTGGAAGGTACACCTACTGATGGGTGTTGGAAGGATCTGCACTTACTGACAAGTGCTAAACAGGTTTGGGTCAGGCTCGTGATGTTAAACAAGCGCTACTAGGAGGCAACCTAGATTTTCTTCTTTACTCTCGCATTTTAAATTCTTAGAATACGTTGAATTCTATTTTTGTGTGTATGCTTGGCTTAATACTTATCTGAAAATGTTTGACTGACTAATTTTTATAATGAGTCTATTTGATGATGATCTGATGTGATTGATAATTGAGTATGTTGCATGATGATATCCTGTGAAACAGATGTGTGATGAATTGTGATTGTGGTTGTGATGCTAAGCAGGGTGTATGAATGAATGTGTGTGAGGAAGCATGTTGTGTGAGGTATTGAGCTCTAGATTTTTAATTTTTGCATGAGAATTATTCACAGGAAAGAATGCATGATATTGCCTAGATCTTGATGATTGGTTGAATTGCATGTATATGTCATATGATCAAGGCCATTTTTGAAAGCCCTTACTTAGCCAAATTTTACCCAAAGTGCTTGAAATTTTATACCCTTTTTGAACCTTGGCCCTAAACAAAATGAAAATCCTTGTGCTGAAACTATTTACTTTGAATTGGGTTAATGACTGTAAGTATATTCAAGGTTCAAGTTTGGGGTTGTGGGGAAAGTTTGAAATGGCAAAAAGAAAGGCATTGAGCTCAAGTGTTGAAAATGAAAAATACACGAGAAAAAGAAAAATCATGAAAGGTGAGCTCAATGTAAAAATAAAAGAAAAAGAAAAGTAGTTGGGGACAAATGAGATTGGTTGAAAAAGAGAGTTAAACTTGAACCTTGAATGATAAATGAGCTCTCTTGATTCAAAGATTTTGTGATCCAGAAAAACCAATTTTTCTTGATTGCCCAGCCTCATTACAAGCCTTGGAAAAGTCCTTTTGATGGCATTTGCATGTGATGATTTTGATTGTTTGAGATGAAAGGCAATTTTATTTCATGTGACTTGTGAATGATTAAGAGTTGGAGTTCTACCCTAAACACTTGAGTGATTGAGTGAAACACTTGCTTGGTGAGAACTTCTAAATTTCATGATTGCATCTCTGCTTAGTGGACTAGTCATTCATAATATGTAACATCTGTTGAGGAATGTGTGAGAGAACTGAATTGAAAACATGCATGCATCTTGATTTGATTATCACTGACGATCTGAAATTGAGTAGTTCTCATCATGTACTTTAGGAATGTTGAACCATTGGATGAAATTGTAGAGAGCCAAGTTTTGTTTTTATTTATAGTTTTGTTTTGTTTGCTTGAGGACAAACAAAGTTCTAAGTTTGGGGTTGTGATAATGGTCGAAAAACCGTTATTTCATATGCTATTTTAGACCAAATTACTCCCTTTACTGCTTAGAATGAGCTTAGAATCAAGCAAAACTTAATAAATGAGTCAGTCGAGAGTCAAAGGCTGTTTTTAGCGATATTATGCTTGTTTTGCAGCAATTTTGATGGAAGTGAAGAATGAAGGCAGAGATGAAGGTCTTAGACTCAAGACAGAGGAAGAAAATCAAGAAAAAGAGAGTCTAGGAACCGCCCGGCAGCAAAAATGCACTGCCAGGCGGCCTGATGCGAGGAGTGGCACTGTGGGGGTGACGCCTGGCGGATTTGCGGTACGAGGCAAACCGCCGGGCGGTGGACCCCTGCCGCTGGGCAGTTTTGCGGCAAGAGGCAAACCGCCGAGCGACATAAGTATGATGCCGGGTGGTGGTCTGTTGGGCTTGGGCCTGTTTTCTGATGTGCCCCTCTGCTATAAATAGCCCTGTTGCGACTTCATTCTCATTCTTTTGACAGAAGAGGGCGGTCAGACCTAATTTTCACTCTTTGGAGAAGATATCTTGGATGCTTAGGCTCCTTTTCATCCTATCTAGGGTTTGCTCTTCCATTCTTCCATTATTTTCATCTTGGTTCACCATGACAATGGTGAACTAAACCCTTTTGTTGTTGGGGGAAACAATTTAATCTTTTGAAACTCTCTTTTATTGAAACTCTTGTTTATTTATATGATTTTCATATGCTTTGATTATCAATTGTTGGGTTCTCATCTGCGCTTAAAGCTTTTATCGTTTAACTCATTCGATAACTGTTGTTTGTCTTTATTGATACGGAAACGTACAGTAATGTCATGAACTGGTGAGAAATTCCTTGATCAATGAAATACCACCTAGGGATAGGGAGGTAGGACGATCAATTGTTTTTGCTTCTGTTCGGTAATGCGTTGCTAGTTACTAGGGGAGGCTAGGGATAGCAAGCTAGTAATTAGTAATAGGCTCTTTTCACCGAGGGATCGGGCTAAGGGTAGGCCAAGAAAGTTTGCATAATAATGAGATAACAAAGCAATTTAAACAAGAGGAGTAGATAAGAGAGGGCATATAAGATGAAATTGTAAAACCCCCAACAACTCCACTCATCCATACACTTTTTCGTCAATTGAATCAACGCATTGCATGTTTATTTTCTGTTCTTGCATCCACAACAATTAATCTTTTTTTTTTCTTTACAAGTCTTATTATTTTAATTCACACGAACGATAAGGCCATGAGTCCTTTGGGAGAGAATGATATTGGGTTACACCAATTATATTACTTGGAACGATCTGGTACGCTTGCCAGTGAGTCAACACCCTACTCTTTTACATTCAGTCGTCTTTATAATTTGGATAGTGTACTTCATTTTTCCACTGCACTTAAATTTCAATTACTTGCGATTCAAGAAAGTTTGTAAAGTTTCATAATTTGTGAAAAAGATTGTGAAAAGATTTTGATTTTGAAAACTCACTAATTGACCCCCCTTTTGGTGTTAAAACGAAGCCTACCTGTTTTCCAACAATTGGCACCAGAGCTGGTTTTCATAAGATATTTGAAAAACTAGTCGACTCTGTTTTTTTTTGAATCGACTATAGACCTGGGGATGACTTCCTGTTTTCAAACTTTTGGTGAAGGTGCTTCTACAAACAGACCACCTCTGTTTGCTTGTGAAAATTATCCTTTTTGGAAATTCAGAATGCAAATCTTTCTTGAATCTGTGGATAGAGGAATTTGGGATGTAACATTAAATGGTCCTTTTGTGCCTACTAAAACTGTTGATGAAAAAAATGTTGTAAAACCTTTTACTGAATGGTCAACTGAAGAAAATAGAAAAGCACAGTATCATGTTAAAGCTAGAAACATTATTGCCTATGCACTAACAGTTGATGAATTTTTCAGGATATCTCAATGCAAATCTGCAAAGGAAATGTGGGATGACTTGGAAATCACACATGAAGGCACTAATGAAGTCAAGAGAGCAAGAAAGAATTCTTTGATTCAGGAGTATGAACTTTTCAGGATGAAGGCTGGAGAGACAATCTATGAATTCCAGAAAAGATTCACTCACATAGTCAACCATTTCATGGCTCTTGGCAAAGTGTTTGGTAAAGAGGAAATCAACATCAATATATTGAAAAGTCTGAACAGATGTTGGCAACCAAAAATCATTACAATCTCAGAATCCAAAGATCTAACAAGCATGAACATGGCTACCTTGTTTGGCAAGTTAAGAGAACATTAATTAGAACTTGGTAGATTAAAGGATGAAGAAGAGATTGAAGATAAGAAGTCTATTACACTTAAGACATTGATAACTGTTGAAAAGCAGTTATTTTCATGCTTCATTTGAGATCAAAATACACCCTTTAAGGCTTAGAATGAGCTTAAAATCCAGCAAAACACGTAAGTTGAGTCAGTTTAGAGTCAAAAGCTTTTTTTAGAGATATTATGCTTGTTTTGCATTGTTTTGCAGCGTTTTTGATGAAAATGAAGAATGGGATTGAAGATGGAAGGTCTTAGACTCAAGAAAGAAGAAGAAACATGAAGAAAAGAAGAGTCTAGGAACCGCCCAGCGCCAAAATCCAACGCTGGGCGGCCAAATGCGAGGGCAGCCACTATCTGGCGCCCATGCGGTGCAGCCAGGCGGTTTTGCGATTAGAGGCAAACCACCGGGCGGTGGCGCGATTAAGGGGAAACCGCCGGGCGCCAAAAGTGTGACGCTGGGCGGTTGTCTGTTGGGCTTAGGCCTAAATTCTGTGACGCTCCTCAGCTATAAATAGCCCTAGTACGACTTCAGATGTATTTTTTGACAGAGAGGGGCGGCCAGACGTAGTTTTCACTCCTTGGAGAAGATCTCTTGGATGCTTAGGCTCCTTTTTATCCAATCTAGGGTTTTGTTTTCCATTCTTCCATCATTTTTCATCTAGTTTCACCATGACAATGGTGAACTAAACCCTTTTGTTGTTGGGGAACAATGTAATCTTTTGAAACTCTCTTTTATTGAAACTCTTATTTATTTATTTATATGCTTGTCGTATGCTATGATTATCAATTGTCGGGTTCTCATCTGCGGTTAATGCTTTTATCGTTTAACTCATTCGATAATTGTTGTTTGTCTTTATTGATACGGGAACGTACGATATTGTCATGAATTGGTGGGAAATTCCTTGATTAAGCAATACCACCTAGGGATAGGGGGTAGGACGATCAATTATTGTTGCTTCCATTTATATTACATTATTAATTACTAGGGGAGGCTAGGGATAGCAAGCCAGTAATTAGTAATAGGCTCTTTTCGCCGAGGGATCGGGTTAAGGGTGGACTAAGAAAGTTTGCATGACAATTAGATAACAAAGCGAATTAAATAAGAGGAGTAGATAAGAGAGAGTGGATGAGATGAAATTGTAAACCCCAACAACTTCATTCATCCATAGTCTTTTTCTCGTCAATTGAATCAATCGCATTTGCATGTTTACTTGTTGTTTCTTGCATCCAAATCAATTACTTTTTCTTTACAAGTCTTACGATTTCAGTTTGCACGAACGATAAGGCCTTCGAGTCCTTTGGGAAGAACGATATTGGGTTTACCAATTATATTACTTGAAACGATCTGGTATGCTTGCCAGTTTGTTAACAAGTTTTTGGCGCCGCTGCCGGGGACTCGAGGTTTAACTTTTTCAAGTAGTGTAAATTGATTGAAATTTGACTTGCTTGTAATTATTGTTTCTATTTTGTTTTGTTTAATTTTGTTTTATTTTTCTTTAAAAGTGCTTTTAGGGTTTTTGTTTCTTGTGTATGCAGGAAACAATACACACTAGAAGTAAAAAGAACCAGCAACCTCTTCTAGAAGGGCTTTCAGACAGGAGAGGAAGGAAAATTAGACGTCCTTCACGTGAAAATTTTCCCTCTCCTGAAAGACTTTTGCAATCTTCGCTAGTGACTTTTGCACAGGACATAGAGGAGATGGTGGACCAACCTCCTCCAAGATGCACACTGGGGGACGCATCAAAGAAGGTGGGTGCTTTGCACTTCAACAATATAGCCCTGCCAGCAGATAATGCAACAAACATGGTGATGAACCCTGCACTCATCCAGCTAGTACAGAGCAACCAATTTGACGGGTTGTCAAATGAGAATCCCTATGATCATTTGACTATTTTTAGTGAAATTTGCAATACCGTCAAGATGAAGGAAGTTTCTGATGACAGGGTCAAAGTCAACTTGTTTCCTTTCTCTCTTGGAGGAAACGTTAAAGCATGGTTGCATTCATTCCCATAAGGTACTTTCAGAAATTGGGAGGCCGTGGCAACACAATTTGTTACTAAATTCTTTCCACAGACAAAGATCAATCAAGGGAAGCTGGAAATTTCTTCATTTAAGTAAGGAATGAAAGAAACTCTTGGACAGGCTTGGGACAGATTCAAAGGCCTGTTGAGGAAGACCCCAGTCCATGGGTTTGACAAGACCTCATATTTACTTACTTTCCTTGGAGGCCTACACACTCAGTCAAAGATGATGCTTGATGCTTCTGCTGGAGGCAGTATAAACAGAAAGACTGAAGTTGAGGCCTACAAATTGATTGAAGACATGGCTATGCATGAAGTGATGCATAGTGAAAGGGGTGTACAGAAAGGAGGATTGTTGCATCTCCCTACTGATGATGCTATGGCTGTTCAGAATCATCTCCTTACTCAAAAACTGAAGAAGTTAACGAAGGTCCTTTCTGAACTTCCAAAGGGAATAAGGAATATTTCTCAAACTCAACAGCTTTGTGATCTATGTCGTGGTGACCATATTAATGGTCAATGTGCTTTTACTGAAGAAATGCAACAGGAAGTTAACTACATGGGAAATCAATTCAGTACTGGCAAGGTAATGTTAACCAAGGCAATTCTAGCCAAGGTTGGAAGAACCACCCTAGTATTGGACAAAATCAGAATAATTCTTCTGGGCAAGTAGGAGGCTTCCGGGAGCAACAACCATCATCTTTATGGCAGCAGGTGAACAACTTGATAGAGACTGTCAGAGGCCTAAGTGACAGATTTGATAAATTCTTGAAGGTTTATGAGTCTCAACAAGCTAGTGACCAAGCCAGCTTTAGAGCATTGGAGACACAGATTGGGCAGCTGTCTAAAAGGGTAGAAACCACCGAGAAGAATCAGTTTAGGGCTAACACTGATGTTAACCCTAAAGAGGAGTGCAAAGTTGTTCTGACAAGAAATAAAAGGAAGACAGAAGGGGAAATAATTGATATTGAGAGCAGCGAGGAGGAAAATGAAGAGATGATGAGTGCTGATGAATTCAATGAGCAGAAAAGCAATGAAGACAAAGAAAAATAAGAGGAGAAAGAGAAAGAGAAATAGAGTCACCGAGAGCCATTCAGGGAAATCTTTAATCAGGTGACCGTTACTCCTTTAGTACTTCCGCAAATTCCTGATTATGCTAAGAGGATCAAGTATTATCTCGGAGAGGTAATTGATCTTGATGATGAAGAAGATCAGGAAAGGTTTGTTAAACCTAGAAAGAAGGACCATCCACCAAAATTGAAGGATTCAGGGAGTTTGACTCTTCCTTGTGTTATTAATAATGTGGATATAGGGAGAGCCTTGATCAATTCAGGATCAAGTGTTAATTTGATGCCCTTTAGTGATTTCAAGAAGATTGGAGGGCTAAAATTAAAACCGGCTAATACTACCCTGACAGTTGTGGATGGATATATTAAGAAGCCAATTGGTATGGTGGAAAATGCAATTGTTCAAATTGAGGAGTTGGAGTTCTTGATTGATTTTCTAGTGGTGGACATGGGAAATGAGGGAAGAATTCCATTAATCTTGGGAAGACCTTTCATGAGGATTTCTAAAATGGTGATACGTGTCCATGATGGAAGAATGATGTTAAGAGATCAAGACCAAGTACTAACTTATGTTGGTATCAGAGGGGGTAATTTTCGGAAGAGTTTAGCGCAGCGGAATTAAAACAACTCAGAGAGCAGAAAGCGTGTTCGGTCACAAAAATAGTTCCTTTATCAGTTTTATATTTCTTGTAAAACTTTTATCGAACAGTTGGAGTGCTAAAAGATTAAGGAGTGTAGGGAAGAGAAAAATCACACAAATGATTTTTATACTGGTTCGAATCAAAAGATTCTACGTCCAGTTGTTAATCACTATAAAAAGTGATTAACTATTTTCACTAAAAATATAGTTTTACAGATTACAAGATAATGAAATGAGTAAGGGATAGAAAACACCTTCCTTCGACAAACGAACCGGAAGAGTGCAGAGAATAACTTCCTTCGACAAACGAACTGGAACTGCTTCCTTCGACACACGAACCGGAAGCAAACACTCTGCCAACTCGAAGAGAACCGCTCCGACTTTCGACACACGAAACGCGAGCTTCTCCTATTCACGAGACCAGGCAGAGCACCTTGCCAACTCGAAGAGAACCGCTCCGACTATCGACACACGAAACGCGAGCTTCTCTTATTCACGAGACCAGGCAAGGGAACCTTGAACAAGCTTCTGAGAATTTCCTCTGACAAACAGTATTCTACTTAAGCCTCAGTTCAAGAACGTTGCTTTCTGAAGTTCTCAAGGCCCCTATATATAGCCAGCTAGTCTGAATATGAAAGGTCAAGTCCCAACTGCCAGTAATAATCGATTATTGTAAGTGATAATCGATTATTCAAGTCCGTTACATGTTTTTCAAAAAGGTGATAATCGATTATGTGAGGTGATAATCGATTATTCCTGTAAGACTCATGATAATCGATTATTGCTTGACATAATCGATTATTTCAGTATAAAATACAAGTTTTACAAATTTTAAAGACATTCCTACTACATTTATATTCTACAAAGTGCTTTTAAATATTTCTAATATGTTCTTCAGGTAAAACATCTTGCAGCATCATCAAAACCATTTTCTTCAAGATTTACCAATGCTCCTTATTGGTAACAACTTATAGCGGCTCTGAAGAAAACAGAATGAGAATAAGAAGAAGATCCAAATATAAAAGAGCCAAAAGTGAAGCTGCAAGAGAGGAGAACACCATAGGTACTGATCATCTTAATAGTTGTAATGTTTTGCAGATACTTGAGGAGAAGAAGGTATACAAAGGAGAGTTAACCCACTCAAAGGACACACCATTCTTGCGTGGCATGGTAGTAAGATATAAAAACAGGAAGTGGATTGTGAATAAGAAGCTTAAGGAGGAAGGGATGGTGGAGATCAGAAGGCCATACTCCACAACAATTCGAAAAGTAGACAGAAGACAGTTGAGGAGTTGGGATGATGAAGATCCCAACACTGAAGAAGAAGATTTGATTTGCTGGAGAGCATATTTTGTATTATAATTTTTTTTTATTTATATTTTTATTTACTTGTTGGACATGTAATTTTTGGGTTTTTGAACAAATTTTGGGTGGCATCTACTGGGGGATGCTAATTTTTATGAAGTTACTGAAGAACACTGGATAGTACACCTATTGAAAGGTGTTGGGAGGCACTTGCTGATGAGTGCTAGAACAGTTTTGGGTCAGGCTCGTGACATTAAACAAGCGCTACTAGGAGGCAACCTAGGTTCTCTCTTTCACTCTTGCATTTTGAATTCTTAGAATAGGTTGAATTTTTATTTTCAATGTCTATGCTTGGCTTGAAAACTTTTCTGACAATGTTTGACTAAATGACATGTATGATAAGTCTATTTGATGATGATTTGATGTGAATGATAATTGAGTTGTGTTTCATGTTGATATCCAAGTGAAAAAGTTCACTAGCAATGTGAACAGATTTGTGATGAATTATGATTGTGGTTATGATGCTAAGCAGGGTGTATGAATGAATGATGTGTGAGAAAGCATCTTGTGTGAGGTATTGAGCTCCAGAGTTTTCATTGTTGTATGTATGGTTCACAGGAAAACATGAATGATATTGCCTTAATCTTGATGATTGATTGAATTGCATGTGTATGTCATATGATCAAGGCCATTTTTGAAAGCCCTTTTCTAGCCAAATTTTCACCCAAAGTGTTTGAAATATTATACCTTTTAGTACCTTAGTCTTAAACAGGATGAGAACCCTTGATTTGAAATTATTTACCTTGATTTGGGTTGAGATTAACTGTATGTGTTGAAAAGGTTCAAGTTTGGGGTTGTACGAGGGAAGTTGAAAGGGAATTGGAAGCATTGAGCTCAAGTGTTGAAAAAAGAAAAATGCATGAGAAAAAGAAAAGAAAAGAAGAAAAGCATGGAAGATGAGCTCAATGTAAAAATAAAAGAAAAGGGAAGAAGTTGGGAATAAGTGAGATTGGTGAGATGGAGAGTTGTGCTTAAACTTTGAATATTATTGTAGCTCTCTTAACTCAAGGATTTTCAATTCCAGAAAAACCAATTTTTCTTTTTAGCCCAACCTCAATACAAGCCTTGGAAAAGTCCTTGTGATGGCATTTACATGTGAAGATTTTGATTGTTTTAGATGAATGACAATGTTGTTTCATGTGACTTGTGAATAATAGAGAGTTGGAGTGTCATCCTAAACACTTGAGTTATTGAGTGAAACACTTGTTTGGTGAGAATTGATAAATTTCATGCTTAGATTTTTGCTTAGTGGATTGGTCATTCATAAAGTGTAACATCTGTTGAGAAGTATGTGATCATGTGAACTGAATTGAATTGAAAACATGCATGCATCTTGATTTGATTTCACTGAAAATATGAAATTGAGTAGCTCTTGTCATGAATTTTAGGAGTGTTGAACTGTTGGATGAAAAAGTGGAAAGCCAAGTTTTGTTTTGTTTGCTTGAGGACAAGTAAAGTTCTAAGTTTGGGGTTGTGATAACTGTTGAAAAATAGTTATTTTCATGCTTCATTTGAGATCAAAATACACCCTTTAAATCTTAGAATGAGCTTAGAATCAAGCAAAACACGTAAGTTGAGTCAGTTGAGAGTTAAAAGCTGTTTTTAGAGATATTATGCTTGTTTTGCATTGTTTTGCAGCGTTTTTGATGAAAATGAAGAATGGGATTGAAGATGGAAGGTCTTAGACTCAAGAAAGAAGAAGAAACATGAAGAAAAGAAGAGTCTAGGAATCGCCCAGCGCCAAAATCCAACGCTGGGCAACCAAATGCGAGGGGCAGCCACTGTCTGGCGCCCAGGCGGTGCAGCAAGGCGGTTTTGCGATTAGAGGCAAACTGCCGGGCGGTGCAACTCACCGCTGGGCGATGGCACGATTAAGGGGAAACCGCCGAGCGCCAAAAGTGTGACGCCGGGCGGTTGTTTGGCTGGCTTAGGCCTAAATTCTGTGACGCTCCTCAGCTATAAATAGCCCTAGTGCGACTTCAAATGTATTCTTTTGACAGAGAAGGGCGGCCAGATCTAGATTTCACTCCCTGGAGAAGATCTCTTGGATGCTTAGGCTCCTTTTTATCCAATCTAGGGTTTGCTTTCCATTCTTCCATCATTTTTCATCTAGTTTCACCATGACAATGGTGAACTAAACCCTTTTGTTGTTGGGGAACAATGTAATCTTTTGAAACTCTCTTTTATTGAAACCCTTGATTAAGCAATACCACCTAGGGATAGAGGTGTAGGACGATCAATTGTTTTTGCTTCCGTTTATAATGCATTATTAATTACTAGGGGAGGCTAGGGATAGCAAGCCAGTAATTAGTAATAGGCTCTTTTCGCCGAGGGATCGAGTTAAGGGTAGACTAAGAAGTTTGCATGACAATTAGATAACAAAGCGAATTAAATAAGAGGAGTAGATAAGAGAGAGTGGATGAGATGAAATTGTAAACCCCAACAACTCTATTCATCCATAGTCTTTTTCTCGTCAATTGAATCAATCGCATTTGCATGTTTACTGTTGTTTCTTGCATCCAAATCAATTACTTTTTCTTTACAAGTCTTACGATTTCAGTTTGCACGAACGATAAGGCCTTCGAGTCCTTTGGGAAGAACGATATTGGGTTTACCAATTATATTACTTGAAACGATCTAGTATGCTTGCCAGTTTGTTAACAGACATCAAGCAAGAAAATCTCAAATACAGAAGATGATTCAGATGTAGAGAAAGACAACAAAGAGTTAATGATCATGATGGTAAGGAAGTTCACTCGATTAAATGATAGTCAACTTACTAACCATGCAGGTCACAACAAAGAAAAGAAAGGCTTCAGATCAAATGCTGTCCAATGCTATGAATGCGGAAAGGAAGGACATATCAAACCAGATTATCTAGAACTAAAGCCAAATTAGAAAGCAAATAGAAGATTCCCACAGGACAAAAACAAAAAGCATAAAGGAGCTTACATTGCCTGGGAAAACAATGATTCTGACAGCTCAATGATGAAGATATGATCATGATGAAGAACCAAATATATGCTATATGGCTGGAGCAACATGAGTTGATTATGATAATGATGCTGACATTTCAAATGAACTAATTGAGGTCAAGTGTGATATGCTATTGGATGCATTTAAAGAGATATTACATGCTGAAGCTATACGACTGCAATACAAGGTTAATCGACTTAACTATGAGAGAAAAGACTATGAGCATAGAAGTAATAACCTTGTTGCTGAAAATGAAAAATTGCAAAAGGAATTAGATGATGCTTTGATATCTGCTAAAGAGATTAAGATTGAAACTGTTACAGTAGAAAAAGCTTGTGATAAATGCCCTACACATATTGAGCAAATAGATTACTTGAGTAGCACAGTAGCCAAATTTACTCAAGGTAAAGACAATTTAAATGCTCTATTAAAGTCTTCTGGCAGAGTAATTTACAAACAAGGAATAAGCTATAAAGCTCAATCTAACAAAACCAATGCAAGGAAATTTACTGATTTAAGTAAGCCTGTCAAGCATGCATGTTTTTATTGCAATAGTATTGGTCATACTGTTAGAAAATATTATTATCAAACTATTGGTGTTCCTAAAGGATTGTATATGTGGAAGCCAAAGGAACAACTAACTAGAACTGACAATCAAGGACCCAAAGTCAAATGGGTACCTGCATCCAAAACTTAAGTTGTTTTGCAGGACAAAATGTAGGTGCAGTGAGGACTCAAGGATGAACAACATTGGATAACATCAAATATCTTGAGTATCTACAATTGGTAACATATATTTAGCTTACTGCATTATTCATAAATTTATTGAATGTATGAAGCTTGATTGTTTATTGATTGTAAGACTGATTATCTGAATTGATTGAAAAAAGTTTTTCACGACTTTTAGTCAACTGTATTATGAGTGTAGTCGACTGCATGTTTCAATATGTCTGAACCTGTTTTACATCTTATCTGTCATACCATAGTCAACTTTGATTTTATTGAATTCGACTAAAGTCTCTGATTTTAGACCGTCAAAAGTTTGAAATTTTTAACAAAAAATATTTTTTTTTTGTTTTGGTCCTTCGCGCCCTTTTATATGGGTTTCTTTAAGTCGTGAGTTATGTTCATTCATTTGTGTCTTGTCGAAACTCCAAGAAACCCTGTCTGAGAAAGAAGATTCCTCAAGAAACCCATTCTTCATGGCTTCTACCCATAATACTGCCTTCAGAAATAAAGGAAAAAAGATCATCACCATAAGAAGCTCCGATCCAACGAGATGGATTAGTGACAAAGAAACAAGGTAGAAGTTCTTGAATGCTACCGCTAAAACTGTTGTTGATCCTATGAGTATAAATTTGAATCTGTCCAAGAATGAAGACTTCATATTCCCCTCTTGGCTTGAAAGACAAGGGTTGTCAATGTTTGTAGAAATTAAAGGATACTGGTATCCTGATCTGGTCAAGGTTTTCTACCACAACCTGAAGGTAGAAGATGATGTCATATACTCAAAGGTAAAAGGCACTGATATCCATATAAATGATTTCATCTGGAACATTATCACAAACTTGCCATCAGAGGGGGCTTTGTCTCATCTTCCCACTACTGAGATTAATAACTTGTTAAAAAAGAAACGGGTATACAAGGAATGACTGAGACTTTCGGGCTTGTATGACATAGAAAATGTCTTTGCACATGAGGGACTGCTGAAAGAAGAAAAGATTGTGGCACATTTACTGGCAAAGATAATATGCCCGGAAGAATAAGAAAAGATAGAATGACTACAGAAGATGTCCATCTCCTTCATGCTATAAGGAATAATACTCCTACAAACAGGCTACGAGTCGTGAAAGATCACATGAAGAACGCGAAACTAAATAGGTCCTTTTATCTACCATATGCTAGTTTCATAAGCAAGGTTTTGGTTCTTCAAGGAGTTGAAGTAAGAAATGAGCAAAATTTTTTTTGGGGCTCCTCAAATTTTTTTTACAGAGATTCTTTGGTGTCCCTTGGTTTGGTGAAAACCATAAATGGCTGGATCTTCATGGGAGAGAATAAATTTGAACACAACTTGGGATACACTGATACTGAAAAGAAGGATTGCTCAAATTTCTCCCCTGAAACAAATTTTGAGAAATATGCAGTGATGGGTGTTGCACCCCATACAAATTTAATGTGCATTGATAACGGTCTAAAAACCGTTATTTTCATGCTTAAATTTGATATCAAAAGACACCCTTTGTGGCTTAGAATGAGCTTAGAATCAAGTAAAAACACTTAGTTGAGTCACATTAGAGTCAAAAGTTGTTTTTAGAGATATTATGCTTGTTTTGCATTGTTTTGCAGGGTTTTTATGGGAATTGAAGATGGAAGTGAAGTAGGAAGGTCTTAGACTCAAGAAAGAAAGAGAAAAGGGGAGAAAAGAAGAGTCTATGCACCGCTCAGCGTTAAAATCCAACACTGAGCGTCCTATTCGAGGGAGCAGCTGTCAGAGCGGCTGCAGCGGAATGGTTACCGTGGGATAACAAACCAAGAGGGTTTTTACTACAAACGTGTACCTTTGAATTTCTACTCAATTTATCTTACTACGCAAATAATACTAACAAGTAAAAGAGTAAGGTAGAGAGAAATTTGCACAAATGATTTTTATACTGGTTCGATCTTACCAATCCTACGTCTAGTCGCTTATCTCAAACTGAGATAAACAATTCACTAAACACAAAACAATTACAAATTACAATCACAAAGAAACAATTTGTAAAAGTTTAGAAAACACCTCTTGAAGCCACAAGAGATGAGACTAAACCTCCTTTGATCTTCACAAAGGATGAGACACCTCCTTCGAATACTTCACGAAGGATGAAATACCTCCTCAGACACACCAAGGATGAAACACCTCCTCAGACACACCAAGGATGAACCACCTCCTCAGACACACCAAGGATGATCCTCTTCCACACACCTCCTTAGACACACCAAGGATGAACCGGCTATTTCCTCTGTCACCGTAGCAGCACTTCACCAGCTCCACAGACAAGAATTTGACAAGCCGAACAAGAGTACACAATTTTGAAAGAGTTTCAGAGAGTTTGAGCACAAGGGAAGAGTTTAGGTGTTTTCTTCTTGAAGGCAAATGAGAGTCTATTTGTAGACTCAAGCCAAAGGCTCTTCCATTTTCATTTTCAGCCTTTCTTCTCTGTGTTAATCGATTAACTTAAGTGGTTAATCGATTAACCACTAAAGGACAAACCAACGGATAGTCCAACGACTCGAAAACGGCTAGTTTCTCCAACGGAAACTAGGTTAATCGATTAACTACCCAGGTTAATCGATTAACACCCCTGGTTAATCGATTAACTCCCTGATGCCTTTTTCTTCATTTTTCCTCTGGGTTAATCGATTAACAGCCTGGGTTAATCGATTAACTCAGTGTATTTTTTACTCTGAATGTATTTTTACACTTCTAACTTATACAGAATCAAATACACTAAGTTTCCTAAGTTCTAGACATCAAATTGTAATTATTACAAAAGCTTTATAATACAAAACAAGTCTTCAAATAAATCCTCTTGATTCTTGATTGTTCTTGACTTGATTTGGGCATCATCAAAACTTCATCTTTATCATTTTGCTAACAATCTCCCCCTTTTTGATGACGATAAAAAACTCCTTGGATTTAAAGCTTTTGGTAATAGTCTGTATAAAAACAGAACTTATAGAGGAAAAGAGCATTAGAGAATAATAATAAGCTTTAAACTATTTCTCCCCCTTTTTGATCATAATTAAAAAGTTGTGTTTAATGTTCTCCCCCTAAGATAATGCTCCCTCTTAATAAAAGCATGTATGCATATGAGCTAAATTTTAAAGATTCATTTAAACATACACAATAGGAGATTTAAAGCATATAAATTTGGGATAAAGAACCTTTTAAAAAATCATGCATTGAACCATATAAGATAGGAATTTAAAAAAATATGGTTGATTTTCAAAATACACAAAAATGCACAAAATAAAAAATGCAATCCTAAGAGATTTTTAGAAGTCCAAGATCTCTTCTAAATGTTACCCCATTAGAAATATCTCCAAATTCGTCGTGTAAAGATATATCTCCAAATTGTTGTGTAAAGATATCTTTTTGAGATCTTCGTCTTGGGGATTGTCATAATTCTTTTCTTCTTTTGTTGTCTTCTGCAAGTCTTCATCATTACCTGCATCTAATTCAACTGACTCAGGAGGTTGTGCCTCAAGGTCCACAATTTTATCATAGACAACATGCTTGGAATAAGAATTTTCTAAAATTTTGTTGTTTTAATTTTTATTTTTTTTTAAAAAAATTTAAAAATTTAATCATTGTTCTTTGGGTTATATTAAAAAAATTGAGATCATTTTACAACCCAAATATATCTATCACTTGGAACACCAAAATGCTTAATATTACATTTATTAGAAGTATGACCCTTTTTCATACAATAAAAACATGATACTACATTTGGGTTCCTATAAGTTGTTCCTTTTTCTACCCAAGTTCTACGGGTTCTATTTATATGTTTATTTTTAATTTTAGGAACATACTTATTTTTACCAACCTTATGATCATTAATTTTACTACACTCTCCTAAGGTTGTTTTATCTAGTAGTTGCTTATAATTAGCACAAGATAGGCATTGTTCACTACTAGCAAATTTTCCCTTTTCAAAAAGTAAAATTTTACTCTTCAAATTTTTATTTTCTTCAAAAATATTTTCAAAATTTGATTTTAACTTTTCATTTTCTTCAAAATTATTTTTCAAATCTAATTTTAAATTTTTGAAACCCTTTTTCAAATTTTGATTTTCATCAATAACAGTTTCAAAATTTGTTTTCAAATTATTGTTTTCTTCAAGAATATTTTCAAAATTTAATTTCAATTCTTTAAAATCTTGTTTTAATTTCTTATGAGCTTTATCTAATTTTGCAGTTTCTAAAATCAAGGCATTATAAGTTTCAAACATTTCACTTTCACTATAATGACTATCATTATCAGAATCGTCAGATGTACTTACTTGGCTGTCGTCGTCCGCCATCAAACAAATGTTTGCCTCTTCATCAGATTCGCTTAAATCAGAAATTGTTTCATTATCATCGTCCCATGCGATGTAGACCTTCTTTTTCTTGAAGTTTTTCTTCTCTTTCTTGTCTTCATCCTTCTTTTCATTTGGGCAGTCTGCTTTTAAGTGCCCCATTTCTCCACAACCATAACATTTATAGTGTGAGGAAGATCCTTGATTTTCTTTCTTTTCGACTTTGAATCTTCCTTTATCTTTTGATTTCATGAACCTGTTGAGCCTTTTTATCATGAGTCTCAGATTTTCTTCATCTTCTGAGTCTTCATCTTCCATTTTGTTCTTGCTCCTTTCTACCTCAGATTTTAAGGCTAGACTCTTTTTCTTGGTTTTGGCTTTCGCTTCTTCTTCATCAAGTCGTCCAAGATCAAGCTCATGCTCTCTCAACTTTCCAAATAATGTCGCCAAGGTCATTGTGTTGAGATTTTGTGACTCAGAAATTGCAGTCACTTTTGGTTGCCAAGTCCTGTCTAAAGATTTCAAAATTTTAATGTTAAGCTCATCAGTATCGAAGGACTTACCTAATCCAATAAGATGGTTTACGATGTTGGTGAAGCGTTTTTGGACATCTACTATAGTTTCTCCTTGCTTCATCCTAAACATTTCGTACTCCTGGATTAAAGTGTTCTTCCTTGCTCTCTTTACATCATCTGTACCTTCATGGGTTACTCTAAGCACTTCCCACATTTCTTGTGCAGTCTTACAAATAGAAATCCTGTAAAACTCATCAACAGTTAAGGCAGATGAAATAATATTCCGAGCTTTTACATCATTACCAACTTTTTTCTTATCTTCAGAAGTCCACTGGTCTCGGGGCTTTGGTTCCTGCATATTGTTAGTTGGAACAAAAGGACCAAATGCAACAGCATCCCAAATATCAACATCAATAGACTCCATAAAAATTTGCATTCTAACCTTTCAAAATGCATAGTTTTCACCTGTGAATAGTGGTGGCCTATTGATAGAAGCTCCCTCTTTAAAAGTCTGATAAGATCCTGCCATTTGAATGACTATCAAAGCAAGCTCTGATACCAATTGTCAGAGCGGCTGCAGTGGAATGGTTAGCGTGGGATAACAAACCAAGAGGATTTTTACTGCAAACGTGTGCCTTTCAATTTCTACTCAATTTATCTTACTACGAAAATAATACTAACAAGTAAAAGAGTAAGGTAGAGACAAATTTGCACAGATGATTTTTATACTGGTTCAGATCTTACCAATCCTACGTCCAGTCGCTTATCTCAAACTGAGATAAACAATTCACTAAACACAAAACAATTACAAATTACAATCACAAAGAAAAAATTTGTAAAAGTTTAGAAAACACCTCTCTTGAAGCCACAAGAGATGAGACTACACCTCCTTTGAATCTTCACAAAGGATGAGACACCTCCTTCGAATACTTCACGAAGGATGAAATACCTCCTCAGACACACCAAGGATGAAACACCTCCTCAGACACACAAAGGATGAACCACCTCCTCAAACACACCAAGGATGATCCTCTTCCACACACCTCCTTAGACCCACCAAGGATGAATCGGATATTTCCTCCGTCACCGTAGCAACACTTTACTAGCTCCACAGACAAGAGTTTGACAAGCCGAACAAGAGTACACAATTCTGAAAGAGTTTCAAAGAGTTTGAGCACAAGGGAAGAGTTTAGGTGTTTTTTTCTTGAAGGCAAATGAGAGTCTAATTATAGACTCAAGCCAAAGGCTCTTCCATTTTCGTTTTCAGCCTTTCTTCTCTGTGTTAATCGATTAACTTAAGTGGTTAATTGATTAACCACTAAAGGACAAACCAACGGATAGTCCAATGGCTCGAAAACGGCTAGTTTCTCCAATGGAAACTAGGTTAATCTATTAACTACCCAGGTTAATCGATTAACGTTAATCGATTAACACCCCTGGTTAATCGATTAACTCCCTGATGCCTTTTTCTTCATTTTTCCTCTGGGTTAATCGATTAACAGCCTGGGTTAATTGATTAACTCAGTGTATTTTTTACTCTGGATGTATTTTTACACTTCTAACTTCTACAGAATCAAATACACTAAGTTTCATAAGTTCTAGACATCAAATTCTAATTATTACAAAAGCTTTATAATACAAAACAAGTATTCAAATAAATCCTCTTTATTCTTGATTGTTCTTGACTTGATTTGGGCATCATCAAAACTTCATCTTTATCATTTTGCTAACAGCAGCCACTGTCTGGCGCCCAGGCGGTGCAGCTGAGCGGTTCTACGATTAGAGGCAAACCGCTCAATGGTGAAATAGACCACTGAGCGGTAGTGCAATTAGAGGGAAACCACTCAGCGGCCAAATTAGCCCCAGTGCGACCCTCAATGTATTCTTTTGGCAGAAGAGACGTCTAGAGCTGTTCTACACTCCTTGGAGGCGGTTCCTTGGATGCTTAGGCTCAAATCTACCAAATTTAGGGTTTATTCTTCCATTCTTTCATTGTATTTCATCTAGTTTCACCATGTCCATGGTGAACTAAACCCTTTGTTGTTGGGGAACAATGTAATCTTTTGAAACTCTCTTTTATTGAAATTATTATTTTATTTATATGATTGCATATGCTTTGATTATCAATTGTTGGGTTTCTTATATATACACAAAACTTTTATCGTTTAACTCATTCGATATAAAGATGTTTGCCTTTGTCGATACGGGGACGTACGGGGAAGTCATGAACTGATAGGGAATTCCTTGATTAAGCAATACCACCTAGGGATAGGGGTAGGACGATCAATTTTATTTTGCTTCTGTGATACATGCATTGCTAATTGCTATGGGATACTAGGGATAGTAAGCCGGTAATTAGTAGTAGGCTCTTCTCGCCGAGGGATCGGGTTTAGGGTAGACTAAGAAAGTTTGCATGACAATTAGATAATAAAGCGGATTTAATAAGAAGAGTAGATAAAAGAGAGTGGATAAGATGAAATTGTAAACCCTAACAACTTCATTCATCCATATCTTTTTCTTGCCAATTGAGTCACTTGCATTTGCATGTTTATTTTCGTTTCTTGCCAATTTAATCATTTGCATTTGCATGTTTATTTCTCTACAAGTCTTATAAGATTAATTTACATGAAAGTTAAGGCCCAAGAGTCTTTTGGGAAAATGATACTCAGACTTACCCAATTTATATTACTTGATAACGATCTGGTACACTTGTTGAGGAATACCGGCAAAGATTGGAATTACTCATGTTGAGAGCGGGGATAAAAGAAGAGGAAATATTCACCATAGCTAGGTTCCTGAGTGGCTTAAACTATGAGATTATAGATAAGGTAGACCTTTTAGCTTACTTAGATCTCAATGATTTTGTTCAGCTATGTGTGAGAGTGGAAGAACAACTTAGAAGAAAAGCTTCCACTAAAAGGAATTACCCAACCACCTCCGAGTATAGGACAGATACTAAGAGGGAGGGTAGTCCAATGAGGTATGACAAACCTCAAGGAAATGAAAAAGAAAGAGTGAGAGGAAAAGAAAAAGCGAAAGAGCAAGATAGGAATACCTATCACAAAGAGTCTTCAAAAGAAATAAGGGGTAGAGAGACCAAATGTTTTAAGTGTGGAGAGAGAGGACATTATTCTTCTGAGAGTCCCCACAAAAGGTCTACTTATCTCTTGGATCACCAAAGAGAAAAAGAAGATTATTTTAGTGACTCGGATACTTCCATATCTGAGGAAGAAGCCTTACCTTGTGAAGGTGAGTTATTATTGGTTAGAAGACTTCTTGGAAGTCAAACCAAAGAGCTAGAACAATCCCAAAGAGAGAACCTATTCAAAACAAGATGCAAAATTTTTGAAAACACTTGTTCATTAATTGTGGATAGTGGTTCCTCTTCCAATTGTTGTAGTTCTAGAGTGGTGCACAAATTGGCCTTACCTACTATTCCTCATCCAAAGCCTTATAAGCTTCAGTGGATAACAGAGGATGAAGAAATAGTAGTGAACAGACAAGTAACCGTACCAATATCCATTGGCAAATATGAAGAAAATGTTTTGGGTGATGTTGTTCCAATTGATGTTGGGCATGTATTACTTGGTAGGCCATGGCAATATGATCATAACTCTACTCATGATGGCTATACCAACAAAATAACTTTCCTCTATAAAGGCAATAAAATCACATTGATTCCTCTTACACCTGAACAAGTGAAAGAGGATGAGATAAAAATCAAAGAAAAAATTGAAAAAGAAAGAAAACAAGAAAATAGGTTGGACAAGCAACCTTCTCAAGAAAAGAAAAAGGAGACAAAGGTATGCATGATATTAACTCCTTCCTTAGCAGGTAAATACCTTGACTTTTCTTCTTTTCAAAAACATCACTTTGATTCTCCATTTCATCATGGGGAATGTTCCAAACAAAGTGAAAACAAAAAGGCCAAGACTTCTTCTAATCACATTTTTGTCACAAGGCCTTCATTTCATATTCTTCTCTTTGCATATCTCTTATTCATCATCCTCATTTTTACTATCTTTTGTAGATATATCTTTGACCCAGGAGGAAAATAAACACCAAAGTTATGCTTCTTCTTTCTTCCCGATTTGAGGACAAATCGTTTTTAAAGAGGGAGGGAATGCTGGCAACCCCTAAAGGGACTTCCCATCCAAGGTGTACCAACTTCACACTAAGACCAAGAAAGGGAAGTTGAATACAAGCTTAATCTTTTTTTTGTAAAGTCTTAGTATGTTCTTTTAAAAAGCTAAATAATCTTTACATTGTTTTGTAGGGTATCAATAAAGGTGGCAGAATTGGGGAAGCACTTAAGCAAGGTGGGATAGCCATTGGAAGCAAGAAAGCACGTGTTTGGCATTGCAAATATGAAGCACCTGGCCAGCTGGATAAACTTCTACTGCAAGCTAAATGAT
The DNA here is from genome assembly GCA_036885675.1 of Vigna mungo. Classification (NCBI taxonomy): domain Eukaryota; kingdom Viridiplantae; phylum Streptophyta; class Magnoliopsida; order Fabales; family Fabaceae; genus Vigna; species Vigna mungo. The sequence continues at coordinate 30,180,586 of CP144691.1, forward strand.
TTAATCAGCACATTTTCCATAAACTAGCTTGCACCACACGCTTAGAACCTCTCCTACTTCTATAAATAGAGAGCTTCATCACTTGTAATGGTAACTTGATTTGGAGTAATGAAATGCTGTTGAATTCTCAGCCATCCTCTCAAGTTCAACCTTGTGCCTTGTTATCTTGCACCTCCTATAGCTCCTTTCCCTTTTGGAAGGCTGCCTAAGCTATAATCCTACCAAAACAATCATCCAAACACTATCAGACATTTTCACAAACACCTCCCGTGCAATTCAAACTTCATCTTCTTCATCATTCGGCTGCCAATTCTCTACGACTTGGAGCATGCTTCTGTGTGTCATGAAGATGCTTCTATCAGAAGGCATTTTCAGAACAACCCTAATGGAATTCCCGTCAACATAAAAAGGGCAGATTTGATGCCTTTGGCGAAATACTGGATGGCCTTCACTCATGCCAACATTAAGCCGTGCTCCCATGTTTCTGACATCACCATGCACATGATCATCTTCATCTACTGCATGCCGAGGCAGATGAATGTGAACGTCGGGAAAGTTATTGCCGACGAGATTCAGAGCTACGCTACTACTGTGAGTAGCAGGACACCGTTGGGACATTCGTCCCTGATTACCTTGTTGTGCCAGCAGGCTGGGGTAGATATTGTAGTTCCACCATATGAGAGGCCTAGGAAGGCCATAGATGCTGCCTACTATCAGCAGTTCTGTGTAGAGGAGGATGCAGCTGGAGCAGCACCTAGGAGACGTCCTAAGAGAGCAGCAACATAGCAGGAAGATGTACCTGCAGATGCACCTGCATAACACGTCGAGCCGTTCCAGATGAGGGACATGTATATGTCTATGATGGAGGCTAGGATAGAGTCTCTTCACAGAGGGCAGATAGGTACTGCCGAGATGATAATAGGGCTATATGATCAACCACTAGTGCACAGATGGACTATGGACGAGTTCCATAGTGTTATGGCTTGGCCTCAGGAGCATACACGGGGTAGCAGGTCTGGAGCAGCTGGAGCACCAGGCATGAATGAGGACGATGAGGAGGAGAACTTCGAGGATGGTGATGATGGAGACCAGGAGGACTCATATGAGGACATGAGTTAAGGGCATCTACTGATGGATGCCAAAGCTTAGGACAGGGATTTTTCTTTCACTTTTGTATTTTTGTTTCTTTTAGAATAGGTTGAATTATTATTGTTGGTGTTTGTGCTTGGCTTGAACACTGTGTCTGAAAATAGTCTGACTGAATGAAATGAATGATGAGTCTATTTGATGATGATTGGATGTGGATGATGATTGCGTTGTGTTGCATGTTGATATCCAGGTGAATGGTTCACTAGCTTATGTGAACAGATGTGTGGTGATTTATGATTGTGGTTATGATACTAAGCAGGGTGTATGAATGAATGATGTGTGAGAAAGCTTGTTGTGTGAGGAATTAAACTCCAGAGTATTCATTGATGTATGTACTGCTCATATGGAAGCATGAATGATATTGCCTGAGTCTTGATAATTGATTGAATTGCATGTTTATGTCATATGATCAAGGCCATGTTTGGAAGCCCTTACTAAGCCAAAATTTTGCCCAAAAATGATTAGAACCATGTGTTCTACCCTTTTTGAACCTTGGCCTTAAACAAGATGAAAACCCTTGATTGAAAATATTTACCTTGAGTTGGGTTAAGAATAATTGCATGGTATTGAAAAGGTTCAAGTTTGGGGTTGTTGGGGAAAATTGAAAAATAAAAGAAAGGCATTGAGCTTAAGTGTTGAATGAAAGAAAAACATGAGAAAAAGAAAGAAGAAAAGAAAAAGCATGAAAGATGAGCTCAATGTAAAATAAAAGAAAAGGGAAGAAGTTGGGAATGAGAGAGATTGGTGAAAAAGAGAGTTTGTACTTGAACTTTGAATGTTAAAATAGCTCTCTTAACTCAAGGATTTTGTGCCTCAGAAAAACCAATTTTTCTTGTCAGCCCAGCCTCATTATAAGCCTTGAAAAGTCCTTGTGATGGCATTTGCACGTGAGAATATTGATTGTATTAGATGAAGGGCAATTCTGCTTCATGTGACATGCGAATAGTAGAGAGTTGGAGTATCCTCTTAAACACTTGAGTGATTGAGTGAAACATTTGCTTGGAAAGATTTGAAAAATCCCATGCTTACATCTATGCTTAGTTGATTGATAATTCATAAAGTATAATATCTGTTGGAAAATATGGATCATGTGAACTGAATTAAATTGAAAGCATGCATGCATTTTGATTAGATTCCACTGAAAATCTGAATTGACTAGTTCTTGTCATAAGGAAAATGAATTTTTGGATTGTTGAAGTATTTTGATGAAAAGTGGAAAGCCAAGTTTTGTCTTGTTTGCTTGAGGACAAACAAAGTTTGAAGTTTGGGGTTGTGATAACAGTCTAAAAACTGTTATTCTCATGCTTGAATTTGATATCAAAACACACCCTTTGTGCCTTAGAATGAGCTTAGAATCAAGTAAAAATACTTAGTTGAGTCACATGAGAGTCAAAAGCTATTTTTAGAGATATTATGCTTGTTTTGCAGGGTTTTCATGGGAATTGAAGATGGAAGTGAAGTACGAAGGTCTTAGACTCAAGAAAGAAAGAGAAAAAAGGAGAAAAAAAGAGTCTATGCACCGCTCAGCGTCAAAATCCAACGTTGAGCATCCTATTCGAGGGAGCAGCCACTGTCTGGTGCCCAGGCGGTGCAACTGAGCAGTTCTGCAATTAGAGGCAAACCGCTCAGCGGTAAAATAGATCGCTTAGCGGTGGCGCGATTAGAGGGAAACTACTCAGCTGCCAAATTAGGCGTCGAGCGGTTGTCTGCTGGGCTTTGGCTTAAATTCTATTACTTTTCTGTGTTATAAATAGCCCCAGTGCGACCCTCAATATATTCTTTTGGCAGAAGAGACGTCCAGAGCTGTTCTACACTCCTTGGAGGCGGTTCCTTGGATGCTTAGGCTCCAATCTACTAAATTTAGGGTTTATTCTTCCATTCTTTCATTGTATTTCATCTAGTTTAACCATGTCCATGGTGAACTAACCCTTTTTTGTTGGAGAATAATGTAATCTTTTGAAACTCTCTTTTATTGAAATTCTTATTTTATTTATATGCTTGCATGTACTTTGATTATCAATTGTTGGGTTTCTTATCTATGCTCAAAACTTTTATCGTTTAACTCATTTGATACAAAGATGTTTGCCTTTATCGATATGGGGACGTACGAGGAAGTCATGAATTGATAGGGAATTCCTTGATTAAGCAATACCACCTAGGGATAGGGGTAGGACGATATTTTGCTTCTGTGATACATGCATTGCTAATTGCTAGGGGAGACTAGGGATAGTAAACCGGTAATTAGTAGTAGGCTCTTCTCGCTGAGGGATCGGGTTTAGGGTAGACTAAGAAAGTTTGCATGACAATTAGATAATAAAGCGGATTTAATAAGAAGAGTAGATAAAAGATAGTGGATAAGATGAAATTGTAAACCCCAACAACTCCATTCATCCATATCTTTTTCTTGCCAATTGAATCACTTGCATTTGCATGTTTATTTTCATTTCTTGCATTCAACCTACAAGATATATTTCTCTACAAGTCTTATAAGATTAATTTACATGAAAGTTAAGGCCTAAGTGTCCTTTGGGAAAACGATACTCGGACTTACGCATTTTATATTACTTGTTAACGATCTGGGAGACTTGCCAGGGACTTAACATGCATAAAGAATGCAGTATAGACTAGGAAGTGACTCCTAGGTCGTCTCTCAAGGACCAAACCATGGTTCAGGAATTAGGTCTAACACAAAGTGGAGGGGTTGTGAAGAGTTTGTGAATGCAATTGAAGTAGATTAAAACATGAAATTACACATAACATAATTGAAAGCATGGAATTCAATGTCAAAATAGTAAGGTCGAACGGTCTAAACACAGCAAAACCAAAAAATGCAGAATTCATTAGGATTTAAAAACAAAACGCTGGAACAGTAAACGCGCAGAAGACGTAACAACAACTTAATTGAAATGCACCAAATGAACTTAAACATTAAACGCAATAGTAAAAGCATCAGTAAAAGCAAACCGAGATTGAAACAACACTTGAAAACAAGATGAACAGTAAAACGCAACAGATAATAAAAATAAAAACACTTGACTAAAGATGAAATGCAACATTCTATCAACTCAAATTCATCACGGAACAACTCTAATAACTAAATGCGTGAACAGTAAATTAAATTTGCAAATGTTGAAACATAAAAATTAAATTAAAAAGTAAATGCTCCCGCTCCAACTCTCATTTTCTCCTCCAAGCTATCACCCAAATGTTGTTTACTACAACAAAAGTTAAATGTACATTTTTATACCAAGATGTGACAGCAGCTCATACTTTGAATAAAAAAAAAGAAAATGAAAGAAAACTTTTCTTCAAGCACGAAAACCAGCGCACAAAGCAAAAACAAACAGAATGAGCCTGGCAGTTGCTGCACATTTTCATTCAACAATTTCCAAAGAAAATAAAACTACTGCATATGCGACTAAAGTCCATTTCCATTTTGTTCAAAGCAACTTCAAAGAAAGCTATGTAAACAAAATGTTACACCTGCTATTCCTAACGTGATGGCTCGAGGCATTTTCTCTACCCCTTATTACCCTGAAAAAGCAGGGGCACCATGCGTCCTTGAACCGATAACCATCTTTCGGCTAACCTAGCCTCCTCCGTCCCTCGGGACCAACAAAGGGTAGTACAGGAATATTCACCTGTTGTCCATCGACTACGCCTTTCGGCCTGATCTTAGGCCCTGACTCACCCTCCGTGGACGAACCTTGCGGAGGAACCCTTGGGTTTTCGAGGCATTGGATTCTCACCAACGTTTGCGTTACTCAAGCCGACATTCTCGCTTCCGCTTCGTCCAGCACTGCTCGCGTGGGTCCTTCCCCCTAAGGCGGAACGCTCCCCTACCGATTCATTTTGACATCCCACAGCTTCGGCAGATCGCTTAGCCCCGTTCATCTTCGGCGCAAGAGCGCTCGATCAGTGAGCTATTACGCACTCTTTCAAGGGTGGCTGCTTCTAGGCAAACCTCCTGGTTGTCTCTGCACCCCTACCTCCTTTATCACTGAGCGGTCATTTAAGGGCCTTAGCTGGTGATCCGGGCTGTTTCCCTCTCGACGATGAAGCTTATCCCCCATCGTCTCACTGGCCGACCTTGACCCTTGTTATTTTGAGGTCATAAAAGGAAAATGGATCCTTTCAAGGTGGCTGCGGCACCTCCATTCTCATGTTTGCTTCTTCATTCATTTCTCATGTCCGTGTGTAGCGCCTTTGCACTTCAGTCTCTTCCCCCTCTCGGTGGCAGCTATGTGTGCCCTTAAATGAAGGATCATTCCCTTCAAAATGAAGCCCCTCCTGGACGCTACCATATGTTGGGTCGTGCTGAAGCTGGATGCGTGAAGGAATTCTGCTGGACTTCAAGCTCTGGACATTGCTTCTTGATGGGGGTTTCTCCCTCCACCTCTCCCTTTGCTCCCTTCACCTCCCCATTTTCTCTTTTGCCCTTCACTTTACTTTTATATTCCTATTTCATTCTTTTTAATTAAAGTTCACTTTTAGGATTAAAAGTTTGCTCTCTCTCTGTTTCTTCCTGATAAGACCCGCTTCTTCTTCTTTCGTCCCATCAAACCCACCACCCCTCCTGGCCCTTCAGACGTACCAATCATCTCAACCATCCTATGGCTCACAAAATCCTTTCAAATCAAACCAATTCTCCGAATCCTCCACGCCAAATACGGTCCCATTCTCACCCTTCACATCTACTACTTTCTTCGTCTTCATTCGCGACCGCTTTCTCGCCCACCAAGCCCTCGTCCAAAATGGTTCTCTTTTCTCCGATCGCCCCAAGGCCCTCGCCGTCACCAAAATCATAACCACCCACCAACACCACATTAGCTCCGCCTCCTATGGCGTCACCTGGCGCACCCTCCGCCGCAACCTCACCTCCCAGATGCTCCACCACTCCCGCGTCAAGTCCTTCTCCGAGATTCGCACTTGGGTCCTCCACACCCTCCTCCGCACCTCAAATCCCAATCCCAATCCAACAATTCTGTCAGAGTCATCGCCCACTTCCAATACTCCATGTTCTGCTTGCTCGTAATAAACTAAAAAAGAAAAAAAAACACCCAAAGCTAAAACAGATGTCCCATATCCGTTTGGCCTTAAAATGGATGTACGACATCCGTGTTTCAAGACCAAACGGATATACGACATTCATTCTGGCTTGAGCTGTCATCGTCTTCCTACACACAGTGAAATAGCAATCGAAACACACAACAGCGAAAAACTAGCAAACCATGCACACATTAAATAAATCTAAGATATATGCATGAATATTAAAGACTAAAAATTGAAGTACGTCGTAAACGAATGCTCCAATCTTCACCAGGCACCACCAATACGAACCACTAAACAGAGGCACACCACTGCACCGCACCAGTACCACCACGGAGAGAAAAGGTCACCACAACACCACGAAGACCAAAGGTAGAGTTTGGAAAGTTTGGAAGAAGTAAAAAAAAAAGAGTGTAACGGAAGTGGGAGAAGAAGAGGGGGTGGAGGAGAGTAAAAGTGTCAAAAAAAGAATAAAAGCTTAAGATTGAGAGTTTTGTAAAAAGGTTAAAAAAGAAAAAGATATAGGTTATTTTTATAAATAAAAAAATGAAGAAAATTGGAGAGGTGGAGGGTGAAAACAGAAAGGTGGAGGGAGCAACCCCTTCTTGACGTGGACTGCTGGCATTTTTGATCCAGCTGGAATCACCGTCCCCTTCTGCTAATGGGCTTGCTGCTAGCTCTGCAACCTCTGTCCGTGTTAGACTTTGCTGTATGCAACTCTTCAAGCTGTTGGCATGATAGACGTAGCTCTTCACATGCTGCTGGGTTTGCAAAGGATTGCTGGACGTGTGAGGAGGCTGTACCGTGAAGCTCTTTAAAGTTGCTTCTGGATGCATTGCTGCAAAACTGTTAGACGTGTGCTTTTTCTTAATGTGCTGGAAGACTTAGGGTCATGAGTGCTTTTCTTTATGCTTCTGGACCGTGGAGTGCAGCAGGGAGATGGCGTCTTTTATTTGAGAACTGCTCCCTACACCACCACCGTTTTCTTCGTACACCTCTCGGAATTTAAAAATTTTTCGTAATGTCAAAAGTACCTTTTTTTATCTTGTTTATTTACTGTTTTTCTCTCGGGTAGCGATATGTTGACAACAGATTTTTGCCAACAATTTGCCAACGCCAGTTGTCACCGTTTGATTGGTCCTTTAATTTGAATTATTTTTAATTTGAAAATGGATTTGAAAAAGGCAGTTTGTGTTATTCTGAAACTGCCCATCCTCCTTTTTATGAGGTTTTGTAAATGGAAGCTCCTTTTTTCTCTGCATTTGCGATTTCAACGCTCTCTAGGAATTTGAGGTTCTAAATTTGGATCGAAATCTGTCTTCATTTTTGTTTTTCGATCTCTTAGGCAAAGGTTTCCTAGTGTTCTCTGTGTGTGCATATCGTTCTCGCAGGCAAAGGTTTGGAAGCTCTATCTTTCTCTCCGTTTGAGGTTTTTTTTGGTTGTTCGAAGCGGTCTTTCCATCCATTAGAGATTAGTTCTGTTGTGAAGGTATTGTATTGACGGTGTTAACTTTGTTGTAGGTGTCGAAGTGGTTAGGGGTTTCGTTGGTGGTTGGGTTTGACATTTGAGTTTGAGGAGGTTATTCGGTTTGTATTTCGTTTACATACTCACAGCTTTTTATAGCCATGGCTTGTTCCCCTAACATTGACTCTTCGAACAAGGTGCGAAAATTAACGTTGTTGTTTATTGTTGTTTAGGTTATGAGTTATGGTTTTGATAGACGTGATTTTGGGATTGTTTGGTTTTGATTTTGGGCTAAGTATTTTGGTTTATAACTATGATTATATGACGATTTGCTGTTTAAATTTTTGATGAACCAAATTGTTTGTTTAGTTTTGAAAGTTGTGTTTTTTTACTTATGTTTGGAGAAAAGTTAAATTAAATATGTATACTTTTGCAGTTATATGTTCGTCACTCTATGAAAACAAAGTTTGTTGCTGGTTTAAATAAGATTTTGACTGAGGAGCAGAAGTTTATTGTTTCGGAGACTCCATTTTCATGGTTTTTACAACTGCCGGATACCCTTAGAATTGGTAGGAATCTTTTGGCCGATCTACTGACTAAATGGGTTGATGAGAGGAGTGTTTTTTTTATTTGGTGACAAATATGTTGAATTTAAGGAAGTGGATGTAACATTAAGCTTAGGGTTGTCCTTGGTTGGTGACAAGATTAAATTGAATGAACGACAAATTTCAGAAAGTCATTGTCGGAAGTACTTTGATACAGAAAACCAAAAAGGAAAATATGAATTGGCCGAAATATATGAATTTGTTTTGAAAGAGCACCAAAAATTGCCTGCTTTAGATGTTTGCAGGCTGTATATTTTTGTTGGAATACATGAGGTATTGTTACCTAGTCGTAGGAGAACAATATTTCCAATATTATTTGATGGTTGCGTGTACGTGTTCCAGGTAATTTTTTGTCATTCATTATTTCTTTGGAGTGAATTTAAATTAGTATTTATGACGTATATGTTTTATTTCAGGCGTGGTTTTGTGACCGTTTGATTCCTTCAAATGCATTTGTACATAAATACCCTAGAATATTACATTGGATGACAGTAAGTGTAGGTGACAAGTTTATAAAAGATGCAATGGAGACAGGTTTGGTATGTAGTTGATTTTGTTGTTCATGTTGTTTGAGTGAATAGCTATATTATAAGGTTTTTTTGTGTTATTTGTAGATGGTTGATGACTACGGTGCATCAAGGAAAGAAATGGGTGAGTTATCTGTTAAAGCATCACTACATCAAAGTGGACAAGAAACGAAGAAAGGCGTAAGGTTAAATAAAATGGAAAAGATGTTAGCTGATCTAGATCAAATTTTAGAGGAACAAGATGTTGTAATTGATGAACTTGAAGGGGACTTGTATGCATTGAAGGCAGTGCTGGTTGAAATGAACAAAAAAGATGAATCTGGTTATGTAAGTCCTACTAAGGAAAATGATTTCAACTATGATTTTCCATGTGAGGGAGGAATTTACAGCAATGGAAGTGTTAAGAAGGGAGGACAATGTCGAAAGCTATACAAAAGCAAAGCTTGTAGAACTCCCTGTACTGGATATAGGTCCAATTTTGGAGACATTTAATTTTGTACTATATTAGTAGTGTAGTATTTCGTACTTATAAACTTATGGATAGGTGTAATTTGATGGAATTATTGTGAATGTTAGTAAAGTTATTGTTTATTGGGAATTTCTGTTGAATGTGCATCCAGTGTGTTATGTGGTTATGTTATTGAATATTTTTCCACTGTTTAAGATTTAACAAGTACTGTCTAATCCCTTAGAAGGACACAATAAGCGATTAGAAGTTCAATTTAAAAAGATTGAACCAATACCTCTTCATGGCTCCCTGCGTATTATAAAGGGAGTCCCTGACATTGCATACTGCATTGTTTTTTTCAAAGAGGACCAAGTCAAGGTTCTGGGTTTGGTAGGCAGTTCAATCCACCTATGTCACTCTGTAAGAATTTACACTCATGCTGTAATCGCTTACCAGGAACTGTGTACCAAAACCTGAAGGTGGCTCCCTGGTACGCCCTGAGTGGGCTCCCCAGAGTGTGTTTTTTGAGTAGTTGGTCAGAGCCTAAGTTATGAAATTCATTTCAATTGTTGTTTTAGGGGTCAAAGTCAATGTGCTTGGTTTGTTAGGCACTTCCATCCACCTATGTCACTCTGTAAGCGATTACACTGAGGCTGTAATCGCTTACCAGGAACTGTGTACCAAAACCTGAAGGTGGCTGCCTGGTACTCCCTGAGTGGGCTCCCCAGAGTGTGTTTTTTGAGTTGTTGGTCACAGCCTAAGTTATGAAATCCATTTCAATTGTTGTTTTAGGGGTCAAAGTCAATGTCCTTGGTTTCTTAGGCACTTCCATCCACCTATGTCAGTCTGTAAGCGATTACACTCATGCTGTAATCGCTTACCAGGAACTGTGTACCAAAAGCTCAAGGTGCCTCCCTGGTACTCCCTGAGTGGGCTCCCCAGAGTGTGTTTTTTGAGTAGCTGGTCAGAGCCTAAGTTATGAAATTCATTTCAATTGTTGTTTTAGGGGTCAAAGTCAATGTCCTTGGTTTCTTAGGCACTTCCATCCACCTATGTCACTCTGTAAGCGATTACACTCATGCTGTAATCGCTTACCAGGAACTGTGTACCAAAATCTCAAGGTGGCTCCCTGGTACTCCCTGAGTGGGCTCCCCAGAGTGTGTTTTTTGAGTAGTTGGTCAGAGCCTAAGTTATGAAATTCATTTCAATTGTTGTTGTAGGGGTCAAAGTCAATGTTCTGGGTTTGGTAGGCACTTCCATCCACCTATGTCACTCTGTAAGCGTTTACACTGAGGCTGTAATCGCTTACCAGGAACTGTGTACCAAAACCTGAAGGTGGCTCCCTGGTACTCCCTGAGTGGGCTCCCCAGAGTGTGTTTTTTGAGTTGTTGGTCAGAGCCTAAGTTATGAAATCGATTTCAATTGTTGTTTTAGGGGTCAAAGTCAATGTCCTTGGTTTCTTAGGCACTTCCATCCACCTATATCACTCTGTAAGCGATTACACTCATGCTGTAATCGCTTACCAGGAACTGTGTACCAAAAGCTAAAGGTGGCTCCCTGGTACTCCCTGAGTGGGCTCCCCAGAGTGTGTTTTTTGAATAGTTGGTCAGAGCCTAAGTTATGAAATTCATTTCAATTGTTGTTTTAGGGGTCAAAGTCAATGTACTTGGTTTCTTAGGCACTTCCATCCACCTATGTCACTCTGTAAGCGATTACACTCATGTTGTAGTCGCTTACCAGGAACTGTGTACCAAAACCTGAAGGTGGCTCCCTGGTACTCTCTGAGTGGGCTCCCTAGAGTGTGTTTTTTGAGTTGTTGGTCACAGCCTAAGTTATGAAATCCATTTCAATTGTAGTTTTAGGGGTCAAAGTCAATGTCCTTGGTTTCTTAGGCACTTCCATCCACCTATGTCACTCTGTAAGCGATTACACTCATGCTGTAATCGCTTACCAGGAACTGTGTAGCAAAAGCTCAAGGTGCCTCCCTGGTACTCCCTGAGTGGGCTCCCCAGAGTGTGTTTTTTGAGTAGTTGGTCAGAGCCTAAGTTATGAAATTCATTTCAATTGTTGTTGTAGGGGTCAAAGTCAATGTTCTAGGTTTGGTAGGCACTTCCATCCACCTATGTCACTCTGTAAGCGATTACACTGTGGCTGCAATTGCTTACCAGGAACTGTGTACAAAAACCTGGAGGTGGCTGCCTGGTACTCTATGAGTGGGCTCCCCAGAGTGTGTTTTTTGAGTTGTTGGTCACAGCCTAAGTTATGAAATCCATTTCAATTGTTGTTTTAGGGGTCAAAGTCAATGTCCTTGGTTTCTTAGGCACTTCCATCCACCTATGTCACTCTGTAAGCGATTACACTCATGCTGTAATCGCTTACCAGGAACTGTGTACCAAAAGCTCAAGGTGCCTCCCTGGTACTCCCTGAGTGGGCTCCCCAGAGTGTGTTTTTTGAGTAGTTGGTCAGAGCCTAAGTTATGAAATTCATTTCAATTGTTGTTTTAGGGGTCAAAGTCAATGTTCTGGGTTTGTTAGGCACTTCCATCCACCTATGTCACTCTGTAAGCGATTACACTGAGGCTGTAATCGCTTACCAGGAACTGTGTACCAAAACCTGAAGGTGGCTGCCTGGTACTCCCTGAGTGGGCTCCCCAGAGTGTGTTTTTTGAGTTGTTGGTCACAGCCTAAGTTATGAAATCCATTTCAATTGTTGTTTTAGGGGTCAAAGTCAATGTCCTTGGTTTCTTAGGCACTTCCATCCACCTATGTCACTCTGTAAGCGATTACACTCATGCTGTAATCGCTTACCAGGAACTGTGTACCAAAAGCTCAAGGTGCCTCCCTGGTACTCCCTGAGTGGGCTCCCCAGAGTGTGTTTTTTGAGTAGCTGGTCAGAGCCTAAGTTATGAAATTCATTTCAATTGTTGTTTTAGGGGTCAAAGTCAATGTCCTTGGTTTCTTAGGCACTTCCATCCACCTATGTCACTCTGTAAGCGATTACACTCATGCTGTAATCGCTTACCAGGAACTGTGTACCAAAATCTCAAGGTGGCTCCCTGGTACTCCCTGAGTGGGCTCCCCAGAGTGTGTTTTTTGAGTAGTTGGTCAGAGCCTAAGTTATGAAATTCATTTCAATTGTTGTTGTAGGGGTCAAAGTCAATGTTCTGGGTTTGGTAGGCACTTCCATCCACCTATGTCACTCTGTAAGCGTTTACACTGAGGCTGTAATCGCTTACCAGGAACTGTGTACCAAAACCTGAAGGTGGCTGCCTGGTACTCCCTGAGTGGGCTCCCCAGAGTGTGTTTTTTGAGTTGTTGGTCAGAGCCTAAGTTATGAAATCCATTTCAATTGTTGTTTTAGGGGTCAAAGTCAATGTCCTTGGTTTCTTAGGCACTTCCATCCACCTATATCACTCTGTAAGCGATTACACTCATGCTGTAATCGCTTACCAGGAACTGTGTACCAAAAGCTAAAGGTGGCTCCCTGGTACTCCCTGAGTGGGCTCCCCAGAGTGTGTTTTTTGAATAGTTGGTCAGAGCCTAAGTTATGAAATTCATTTCAATTGTTGTTTTAGGGGTCAAAGTGAATGTACTTGGTTTCTTAGGCACTTCCATCCACCTATGTCACTCTGTATGCGATTACACTCATGTTGTAGTCGCTTACCAGGAACTGTGTACCAAAACCTGAAGGTGGCTCCCTGGTACTCTCGGAGTGGGCTCCCTAGAGTGTGTTTTTTGAGTTGTTGGTCACAGCCTAAGTTATGAAATCCATTTCAATTGTAGTTTTAGGGGTCAAAGTCAATGTCCTTGGTTTCTTAGGCACTTGCATCCACCTATGTCACTCTGTAAGCGATTACACTCATGCTGTAATCTCTTACCAGGAACTGTGTAGCAAAAGCTCAAGGTGCCTCCCTGGTACTCCCTGAGTGGGCTCCCCAGAGTGTGTTTTTTGAGTAATTGGTCAGAGCCTAAGTTATGAAATTCATTTCAATTGTTGTTGTAGGGGTCAAAGTCAATGTTCTAGGTTTGGTAGGCACTTCCACCTATGTCACTTTGTAAGCGATTACACTGTGGCTGTAATTGCTTACCAGGAACTGTGTACCAAAACCTGAAGGTGGCTCCCTGGTACTCTCTGAGTGGGCTCCCCAGAGTGTGTTTTTTGAGTTGTTGGTCACAGCCTAAGTTATGAAATCCATTTCAATTGTTGTTTTAGGGGTCAAAGTCAATGTCCTTGGTTTCTTAGGCACTTCCATCCACCTATGTCACTCTGTAAGCGATTACACTCATGCATTAATCGCTTACCAGGAACTGTGTACCAAAACCTCAAGGTGGCTCCCTGGTACTCCCTGAGTGGGCTCCCCTGTGTTCTTTGAGTAGTTGGTCAGAGGCTAAGTTATGAAATTCATTTCAATTGTTGTTGTAGGGGTGATGAATCAATATTTTCTCGACTTTACTTAGTTTATTGTGCTAGGATTAATCAGGGAATTGTGCTTAATTGTCCGATATTTTCCCGTTTTTCCTAATAGTGCTTAATTTGACTCGAAATTATAATTTTAATTAATTTGAATATTCTAAGCTAATTATTTGCATTATTAACTGCATGGAAATTTTGGAGATACAATTTGGGACATTTGGAGGAGACAAAATAATTCAAGACTCTCTACATAGACACTTTAAAATTAGTCAAAATTTTAATTTAATAGATTAGGCTTTTTAAACCAAGTTTTGTAATTTTGGGCCAATTTTTGGTAGTGTAGACTAAGCCCAATTGAAGAATAGGATGACTTGGCCTAACCTAGGTCTTTTTTTTTGGGTGGTCCCCACACTTATTTTTGAGACCTCACGATGCCTACCTAGGAGGCAGCCGCCACTTACTTTGATTTTTTTTACTTTTCATTTTGGCAGCCGAGACTCTCGGCAAAAGCTGGCTGGAACGTTACAGAAGGCTCTTCCTCTCGGCATTTTTAGGAATTGGCTGCTGCAATGCTGGAAGGACTCTCGACATTTGGTGATTAGAGAGGAGCCGAGACACACTTTGGATTGATTGGGCTGGAATGGATGAAGCACACGTGACAGTGTTGTTGGGCTAGCACATGATTTCAATTTATTGATTTTCTCATTGCTTTTTTTTATATGCTTCATGCATTTCATTTGATTGAAATTCCAGCATACGTTACTTTCCCCAACTCTGCAATGTTGTTTTAACTTTTTCAATCAATTTATTCCCGGCCCCATTAGCTTTAGTTCCTTTTTCGTTTTTTTATATATAGTAATGTTTATTATCAAGTTATTCCTTTTATTTTATATACAATGAACATTTAACTTTTGCTTAGTAATTAAAGTGATGTGACGGAGGGCATTTGATTGGGGAAGAGGCCTACGGCCTTCACATTATAATAGGGTAGGAGTTGATTTTTTTTTAGGTGGTGTACGAAGATGATTTTGAGAGATGAGTTTTGATGCAGTGCTGGGAGAAATTGATTGTACGACGTGGAGTAGTTTCTAAATCAGCACATTTCAATTTTTTTTTTTCATTTGAAAGCACATGTTTTTCGTTGATTGAAGGTGAGAATGGTCACATCCAATGTTGATTGAAGCAACCAGATTTCATTTCTTTGCTTGAAAAAAAAAAAATTATACGTTGATTCAAGGGAAGGAAGCACATGTCATGGCATTGCTTTTCTTTTCTTTGGGAAGAGAGCTGATGCAACTTTATTTTTGAAAAATAAAAGAAGCACTTATTTAATTTCGAGCTGCATCCGCCACCTAGATAGAAACACATTTTCAATTGGTTCACTTTTTAGCAATGCCATGGCTTGGGTACAGGTTTATTTTTGCTGTAATGTATTTTCTTTCTCTTATTAATTTAAGTGTTGCATCTCATATTATTCTAGAATTGATGTGTTTCGTTAATTATTTCTTGCATTTTAATTTGTCACTTGAGCATTTAATTTTACTTTTAAGTTGCATTGTGCATTTAATATTTTAACTTAAGTGTTGCATTTTGATTATTTTAATTATGTTTAGATATTTGTTAGTTACATTGTTTCTGTTTGCATCTGTGTTTCAATTTAATTCAGCTGCAGTCACAAACCTTTCACAACCCCCCACTTCGTGTTAGACTCGAAACTCGAACCGCAAAATTGGTCCTTGAGAGACGACCTAGGAGTCACTTCCTAGTCTATACTGCATTCTTTTATGCACATCAAATTTGTATGGGCCGCGGCACCTATCAAATTTTGGCGCCGTTGCCGGGGACCAACGGTTCGGTTTTAGGTCTTTTGTTGTGTTAGTGTGTGTTGTCTTGTCTCTTGTTGTGAGTGTGATGTTCTGTTTTGTATGTTCGTCATTGTGTGTTGTATTTACGTAGCTTTAGTTGCATATTTTCATTGCATTCTTCTTTCCCCTTCTTTCTCATGTCTACCTATTTTGGCTATGTGAGTAATTCTAATTCTGCTTGTGTCTATGATTCTCCTCCTGCTTGTTACTCTGATATTGCTTCTCATATATACTCTGCTGATTTCTATGTTGAGAACATAATGGTTCCTCCTCCATCTCATGAGAGTGCTCGTAGGGAGTCGTTTCCAATTGATAAGGAGGATATTCGTTGTGTTTTCAACACTGGACTGATAGATTTGCTGCCTAGGTTTCATGGTTTTGCAGGTGAATGCCCACATAGACATTTGGAGGAGTTCTACACCATCTGCTCTTCAATGAAACCTCCAGATGTCCCAGATGAGGATATGTTCGTTAGGGCATTTGAGTACTCATTACATGGAGCGGCAAGGGATTGGTGTTGTTGTCTTATTCCAGGATCCGTCACCAGTTGGGAAGATCTTGAGCATCAGTTTCTTGTTAAATTCTCCCCTATGCGGTATGGTTATAGCGACGATCCTGGGTGGACGAATCCTAACTTGGGATGGTATGGTACTTCAGAGCATCAATATCAGGAACCATCATTCCAGACTCCTTCTATGCCTTCTCCACCTGTTAAGGAACCACAACAGCCGCAGTTTCATGAGCTTGCCCAAGCAACTCCTCATCCTTCCACTACTTTTGAGTCTACATGGAAGGAGTTACTAAGGCATATAGCCATGCAGAACATTCAGTTCCAGCAAGAGACCAGAGCTTCTATTCAGAGTTTGACTGATCATATGGGGCAGATGACCACTCAGCTCACTGAGGAACAGTCTTATGTTTCAGAGGAATCACCATTTCAGGCTGTTCAGCTTCCAGATGATGTTGATGCCATCCACATAGGAGATGAGGAGCAGAGTCATGAGCTTACTACTGCGCCATCTACTTCCCCACCCTCCTATGTCCCCACTCCTACACCTGAGGAGACTGATGAAGAATTGGAATACCAGGCAGATATGAGCAACACTTTTGAGATAGGTAGACCACTTTCACCTTCCACCACTCTACCAATCTTCAGGGAAGTGGAGGTAAACATACCTGAGATAGATTCTGTTGTTGATGATTATGTTGATGATGGGTATGTTGGTGATTGTATTGTTGATGAGCATGATTTTCAATCTCCCTCTTTGCATGATGAGAACTACTTTGTGTTATCACATCTGAATGTTTGTTCTCCATGCACTGAACATGAATCTGAACCTGTGATTGATATTGTTTCTATTTCTGAAATTGATTCATGTTCTGAGGGTATATCTGAGGTTCAGCCTCTTACACTGGGATTGGGTGTTATACCCCTGCATATTATTTCTTTGGAACCACATTGCACTAACCATGTTGCAGGAGGTACACATGCATTTGATCAACACACACCCATGGTGGAAGACAAAGGTGCCAACAATTTGAAGATTATTAGGCACCAGTTGAACCCACTCATCAACAATCACTACTTCTTGGATCCAACTGTGGAGGACATCTCCCTGCTTGATCAAATTTGGAGACTGAAGCGATTCCTCTTCACCACTTCCTTGCTGAATTCTATGGTGGAAGACCTCTCCCTGAAAGTCCAAAATTGGCAACTGCCACCATGATCAGGGGAGTTTCCTTTCCCCTTCTCCTCCCTTTCCATACTTGTATTGCATTTGTCCTTGATCTGTTGATTGTTCTGATTTCTGATCTTATGCTTGTGATACATTGAGGACACTGTGTAGTTTAAGTGTGGTCTATTGGGGGAGACTCTGATATGTCTTTGATTAGTTTATGTTTTCTGTGTTAAATATTTTGTTTTCTAAGCAGTTTTTGTGTGTCTTGTGTACAGTTTTGCATGTCTCTCTTGATTTCTGGACTTGGTTTAGATTGTAGATGTGTCTTTCACTTCATTGATACTCTGATTGGTTTGAAATCCATGTTTTTCTCTGATTGGAAGATGATCATGATGTTTCAGATGGTGATTGATTGTGACAAAAATACCCTGTGTGAGATTTGAGCCACTTGATACTCTTTCTCGTGTGTGATATGTCTCTTGATTTCTTGCACATATGCCTTGGCTTGACTCTTTTTGATGATTCTTGATTGATATGCATGTTTGAAAGTGATAAAGGCAGCTTTGTTGTTGAGCCTCTCTAGCCAAACGAGCCTACCCTGTTTTGATCCATTTATGACCCCTTTTGAGCCTATGCTTTCCCCATTTCTTTGTTTTGAAGCTTATACACTAGCCCTAAGTGAAAAACCATGTTTACCTTAACCTTAGGGAATTTTTGAGCTTTGAAATTGTTTTGGGAATAAGTGTGGTCTCTTGGGAGATTCAGATGAATTGGTTAGTTGGCTCCTCTTCTTGTTTTGTTTTGTAGATATGTGTGCATCTTGTCTCATACAGTTGTGTTATGAAAAGAGACAAAATGAAAAAAAAAAGATAGAAAAAAAATACAAAAAAATGAGGAAAAATTAAAAACAAAATTGTTGTGTGAATAATGGAGTCAAGAAGAGGATGAATTAGAGGTTGTGGGTGTGTTTGAATGTGTTTACACTTGTTCCCCATTGCTCCTCTGTTCCTTATGGTTTGTAGCTTCTTATCCAGATGTATCATCCCTTGTCCTTGGCCCCATTGCATCCATAAAAGACCTTTTGATTTGAACATGCATATGCGTTTGAGTGTTGATATTAGAAGCTTGCCAAGTCTGTTTGTGTTTGCTTTCTTGAGTGCATTGAGTTGACACTGTTTATCCTAAACACTTGAGAGAAACACTGATAGTGCATCTGTGAGGTTCTGTTGCTTTTGATTCACCTCTTGAGCTGATTGATCATTTTTCCATGTCTTGAATTGCTTGGATGATTTCATGAGTATCTGCTTTCCTTGATTTTTTGTTGGATACTGTATACTACTTTCCCTTGTCCAGAGTTCTTGAGGACTGTAATTCTGCTTGTTTCTTTCCTTGTCAGTCTTTGTTTTCTGTGTGTTGAGTCTGTGTCAATTCCCTGATGTCGGTTGAACTGTTTCCTGATTTTCGTCTTGGTTTTGCCAAGGAGTGCAAAAGACTAAGTGTGGTCTATTTTGATGAATCAATATTTTCTCGACTTTACTTAGTTTATTGTGCTAGGATTAATCAGGGAATTGTGCTTAATTGTCCGATATTTTCCCGTTTTTCCTAATAGTGCTTAATTTGACTGGAAATTCTAATTTTAATTAATTTGAATATTCTAAGCTAATTATTTGCATTATTAACTGCAGGGAAATTTTGGAGATACAATTTGGGACATTTGGAGGAGACAAAATAATTCAAGACTCTCTACATAGACACTTTAAAATTAGTCAAAATTTTAATTTAATAGATTAGGCTTTTTAAACCAAGTTTTGTAATTTTGGGCCAATTTTTGGTAGTGTAGACTAAGCCCAATTGAAGAATAGGATGACTTGGCCTAACCTAGGTTTTTTTTTTGGGTGGTCCCCACACTTATTTTTGAGACCTCACGATGCCTACCTAGGAGGCAGCCGCCACTTGCTTTGATTTTTTTTACTTTTCATTTTGGCAGCCGAGACTCTCGGCAAAAGCTGGCTGGAACGTTACAGAAGGCTCTTCCTCTCGGCATTTTTAGGAATTGGCTGCTGCAATGCTGGAAGGACTCTCGACATTTGGTGATTAGAGAGGAGCCGAGACACACTTTGGATTGATTGGGCTGGAATGGATGAAGCACACGTGACAGTGTTGTTGGGCTAGCACATGATTTCAATTTATTGATTTTCTCATTGCTTTTTTTTTATATGCTTCATGCATTTCATTTGATTGAAATTCCAGCATACGTTACTTTCCCAACTCTGCAATGTTGTTTTAACTTTTTCAATCAATTTATTCCCGGCCCCATTAGCTTTAGTTCCCTTTTCGTTTTTTTATATATAGTAATGTTTATTATCAAGTTATTCCTTTTATTTTATATACAATGAACATTTAACTTTTGCTTAGTAATTAAAGTGATGTGACGGAGGGCATTTGATTGGGGAAGAGGCCTACGGCCTTCACATTATAATAGGGTAGGAGTTGATTTTTTTTAGGTGGTGTACGAAGATGATTTTGAGAGATGAGTTTTGATGCAGTGCTGGGAGAAATTGAATGTACGACGTGGAGTAGTTTCTAAATCAGCACATTTCAATTTTTTTTTTTTTTCATTTGAAAGCACATGTTTTTCGTTGATTGAAGGTGAGAATGGTCACATCCAACGTTGATTGAAGCAACCAGATTTCATTTCTTTGCTTGAAAAAAAAAAGATTATACGTTGATTCAAGGGAAGGAAGCACATGTCATGGCATTGCTTTTCTTTTCTTTGGGAAGAGAGCTGATGCAACTTTATTTTTGAAAAATAAAAGAAGCACTTATTTAATTTCGAGCTGCATCCGCCACCTAGATAGAAACACATTTTCAATTGGTTCACTTTTTAGCAATGCCATGGCTTGGGTACAGGTTTATTTTTGCTGTAATGTATTTTCTTTCTCTTATTAATTTAAGTGTTGCATCTCATATTATTCTAGAATTGATGTGTTTCGTTAATTATTTCTTGCATTTTAATTTGTCACTTGAGCATTAAATTTTACTTTTAAGTTGCATTGTGCATTTAATATTTTAACTTAAGTGTTGCATTTTGATTATTTTAATTATGTTTAGATATTTGTTAGTTACATTGTTTCTGTTTGCATCTGTGTTTCAATTTAATTCAGCTGCAGTCACAAACCTTTCACAACCCCCCACTTCGTGTTAGACTCGAAACTCGAACCGAAAAATTGGTCCTTGAGAGACGACCTAGGAGTCACTTCCTAGTCTATACTGCATTCTTTTATGCACATCAAATTTGTATGGGCCGCGACACCCATCAAGGGGTCAAAGTCAACGTTCTGGGTTTGGTAGGCACTTCCATCCAGCTATGTGAGTATGTAAGCGATTACACTGAGGCTGTAATCGCTTACCAGGAATTGTGTACCAAAACCTCTAGGTGGCTCCCTGGTACTCCCTGAGTGCGCTCCCCAGAGTGTGTTTTTTGAGTTGTTGGTCACAGCCTAAGTTATGAAATTCATTTCAATTGTTGTTTTAGGCGTCAAAGTCAATGTCCTTGGTTTCTTAGGCACTTCCATCCACCTATGTGAGTATGTAAGCGATTACACTGAGGCTGTAATCGCTTACCAGGAATTGTGTACCAAAACCTCAAGGTGGCTCCCTGGTACTCCCTGGGTGGGCTCCCTAGAGTGTGTTTTTTGAGTTGTTGGTCAGAGCGTAAGTTATGAAATCCATTTCAATTGTTGTTTTAGGGGTCAAAGTCAATGTCCTTGGTTTCTTAGGCACTTCCATCCACCTATGTCACTATGTAAGCCATTACACTCATGCTGTAATCGCTTACCAGGAACTGTGTACCAAAAGATCAAGGTGCCTCCCTGGTACTCCCTGAGTGGGCTCCCCAGAGTGTGTTTTTTGAGTAGTTGGTAAGAGCCTAAGTTATGAAATTCATTTCAATTGTTGTGTTAGGGGTCAAAGTCAATGTACTTGGTTTCTTAGGCACTTCCATCCACCTATGTCACTCTGTAAGCGATTACACTCATGCTGTAATCGCTTACCAGGAACTGTGTACCAAAACGTGAAGGTGGCTGCCTGGTACTCCCTGAGTGGGCTCCCCAGATTGTGTTCTTTGAGTAGTTGGTCAGAGGATAAGTTATGAAATTCATTTCAATTGTTGTTGTAGGGGTCAAAGTCAACGTTCTGGGTTTGGTAGGCACTTCCATCCACCTATGTCACTCTGTAAGCGATTACACTCATGCTGTAATCGCTTACCAGTAACTGTGTACCAAAACCTGAAGGTGGCTCCCTGGTACTCCCTGAGTGGGCTCCCCAGAGTGTGTTTTTTGAGTTGTTGGTCAGAGCCTAAGTTATGAAATCCATTTCAATTGTTGTTTTAGGGGTCAAAGTCAATGTCCTTGGTTTCTTAGGCACTTCCATCCAGCTATGTGAGTATGTAAGCGATTACACTGAGGCTGTAATCGCTTACCAGGAATTGTGTACCAAAACCTCTAGGTGGCTCCCTGGTACTCCCTGAGTGGGCTCCCCAGAGTGTATTTTTTGAGTAGTTGGTCACAGCCTAAGTTATGAAATTCATTTCAATTGTTGTTTTAGGTGTCAAAGTCAATGTCCTTGGTTTGTTAGGCACTCCCATCCACCTATGTCACTCTGTAAGCGATTACACTCATGTTGTAGTCGCTTACCAGGAACTGTGTACCGGAACCTGAAGGTGGCTCCCTGGTACTCTCTGAGTGGGCTCCCCAGAGTGTGTTTTTTGAGTTGTTGGGCACAGCCTAAGTTATGAAATCCATTTCAATTGTTGTTTTAGGGGTCAAAGTCAATGTCCTTGGTTTCTTAGACACTTTCATCCACCTATGTCACTCTGTAAGAGATTACACTCTTGCTGTAATCGCTTACCAGGAACTGTGTAGCAAAAGCTCAAGCTGCCTCCCTGGTACTCCCTGAGTGGGCTCCCAGAGTGTGTTTTTTGAGTAGTTGGTAAGAGCCTAAGTAATGAAATTCATTTCAATTGTTGTTTTAGGGGTCAAAGTCAATGTACTTGGTTTCTTAGGCACTTCCATCCACCTATGTCACTCTGTAAGCGATTACACTCATGCTGTAATCGCTTACCAGGAACTGTGTACCAAAACGTGAAGGTGGCTCCCTGGTACTCCCTGAGTGGGCTCCCCAGATTGTGTTCTTTGAGTAGTTGGTCAGAGGCTAAGTTATGAAATTCATTTCAATTGGTTTTGTAGGGGTCAAAGTCAACGTTCTGGGTTTGGTAGGCACTTCCATCCACCTATGTCACTCTGTAAGCAATTACACGCATGCTGTAATCGCTTACCAGGAACTGTGTACCAAATCCTGAAGGTGGCTCCCTAGTACTCCCTGAGTGGGCTCCCTAGAGTGTGTTTTTTGAGTTGTTGGTAAGAGCCTAAGTTATGAAATTCATTTCAATTGTTGTTTTAGGGGTCAAAGTCAATGTACTTGGTTTCTTAGGCACTTCCATCCACCTATGTCACTCTGTAAGCGATTACACTCATGCTGTAATCGCTTACCAGGAACTGTGTACCAAAACGTGAAGGTGGCTCCCTGGTACTCCCTGAGTGGGCTCCCCAGATTGTGTTCTTTGAGTAGTTGGTCAGAGGCTAAGTTATGAAATTCATTTCAATTGGTTTTTTAGGGGTCAAAGTCAATGTCCTTGGTTTCTTAGGCACTTCCATCCAGCTATGTGAGTATGTAAGCGATTACACTGAGGCTGTAATCGCTTACCAGGAATTGTGTACCAAAACCTCAAGGTGGCTCCCTGGTACTCCCTGGGTGGGCTCCCCAGAGTGTGTTTTTTGAGGTTTTGGTCATAGCCTAAGTTATGAAATCCATTTCAATTGTTGTTTTAGGGGTCAAAGTCAATGTCCTTGGTTTCTTAGGCACTTCCATCCACCTATGTCACTCTGTAAGCGATTACACTCATGCTGTACTCGCTTACCAGGAACTGTGTACCAAAAGATCAAGGTGCCTCCCTGGTACTCCCTGAGTGGGCTCCCCAAAGTGTGTTTTTTGAGTAGTTGGTAAGAGCCTAAGTTATGAAATTCATTTCAATTGTTGTTTTAGGGGTCAAAGTCAATGTACTTGGTTTCTTAGGCACTTCCATCCACCTATGTCACTCTGTAAGCGATTACACTCATGCTGTAATCGGTTACCAGGAACTGTGTACCAAAACGTGAAGGTGGCTCCCTGGTACTCCCTGAGTGGGCTCCCCAGATTTTGTTCTTTGAGTAGTTGGTCAGAGGCTAAGTTATGAAATTCATTTCAATTGTTGTTGTAGGGGTCAAAGTCAACGTTCTGGGTTTGGTAGGCACTTCCATCCACCTATGTCACTCTGTAAGTGATTACACTCATGCTGTAATCGCTTACCAGGAACTGTGTACCAAAACGTGAAGGTGGCTCCCTGGTACTCCCTGAGTGGGCTCCCCAGATTGTGTTCTTTGAGTAGTTGGTCAGAAGCTAAGTTCTGAAATTCATCTCAATTGTTGTTGTAGGGGTCAAAGTCAACGTTCTGGGTTTGGTAGGCACTTCCATCCACCTATGTCACTCTGTAAGCGATTACACACATGCTGTAATCGCTTACCAGGAACTGTGTACCAAAACCTGAAGGTGGCTCCCTGGTACTCCCTGAGTGGGCTCCCCAGAGTGTGTTTTTTGAGTTGTTGGTCAGAGCCTAAGTTATGAAATCCATTTCAATTGGTTTTTTAGGGGTCAAAGTCAATGTCCTTGGTTTCTTAGGCACTTCCATCCAGCTATGTGAGTATGTAAGCGATTACACTGAGGCTGTAATCGCTTACCAGGAATTGTGTACCAAAACCTCAAGGTGGCTCCCATGTACTCCCTGGGTGGGCTCCCCAGAGTATGTTTTTTGAGGTTTTGGTCATAGCCTAAGTTATGAAATTCATTTCAATTGTTGTTTTAGGGGTCAAAGTCAATGTACTTGGTTTCTTAGGCACTTCCATCCACCTATGTCACTGTGTAAGCGATTACACTCATGCTGTAATCGCTTACCAGGAACTGTGTACCAAAACGTGAAGGTGGCTCCCTGGTACTCCCTGAGTGGGATCCCCAGATTGTGTTCTTTGAGTAGTTGGTCAGAGGCTAAGTTATGAAATTCATTTCAATTGTTGTTGTAGGGGTCAAAGTCAACGTTCTGGGTTTGGTAGGCACTTCCATCCACCTATGTCACTCTGTAAGCGATTACACGCATGCTGTAATCGCTTACCAGGAACTGTGTACCAAAACCTGAAGGTGGCTCCCTGGTACTCCCTGAGTGGGCTCCCTAGAGTGTGTTTTTTGAGTTGTTGGTCAGAGCCTAAGTTATGAAATCCATTTCAATTGGTTTTTTAGGGGTCAAAGTCAATCTCCTTGGTTTCTTAGGCACTTCCATCCAGCTATGTGAGTATGTAAGCGATTACACTGAGGCTGTAATCGCTTACCAGGAATTGTGTACCAAAACCTCAAGGTGGCTCCCATGTACTCCCTGGGTGGGCTCCCCAGAGTATGTTTTTTGAGGTTTTGGTCATAGCCTAAGTTATGAAATTCATTTCAATTGTTGTTTTAGGGGTCAGAGTCAATGTACTTGGTTTCTTAGGCACTTCCATCCACCTATGTCACTCTGTAAGCGATTACACTCATGCTGTAATCGCTTACCAGGAACTGTGTACCAAAACGTGAAGGTGGCTCCCTGGTACTCCCTGAGTGGGATCCCCAGATTGTGTTCTTTGAGTAGTTGGTCAGAGGCTAAGTTATGAAATTCATTTCAATTGTTGTTGTAGGGGTCAAAGTCAACGTTCTGGGTTTGGTAGGCACTTCCATCCACCTATGTCACTCTGTAAGCAATTACACGCATGCTGTAATCGCTTACCAGGAACTGTGTACCAAAACCTGAAGGTGGCTCCCTAGTACTCCCTGAGTGGGCCCCCTAGAGTGTGTTTTTTGAGTTGTTGGTCAGAGCCTAAGTTATGAAATCCATTTCAATTGGTTTTTTAGGGGTCAAAGTCAATGTCCTTGGTTTCTTAGGCACTTCCATCCAGCTATGTGAGTATGTAAGCGATTACACTGAGGCTGTAATCGCTTACCAGGAATTGTG
>CP144691.1:34271413-34281359 GCA_036885675.1 Vigna mungo
GATTCGGATTATTCTACTTTAGATGCTTCCTCGGCCGCGCAGTACGTACTTCTGTTTGGAGAGTCTGTTCCTTACTTAGCTAGGACTTTGAGTGACTAGAGTAGCCCCTCTGTATCCGAGCCTTTTTGTTTATGCACCTGAAACGGCTTCCGATTTGACTGACTTATAGTAAAGTAAAGTGGATCGACCCCGTTCAGTAGAATTCCGAAGAAAGAAGGCTAGGCTTCTTTCTTGAACCAGAGCTAATTCGATCTTCCCCTTTCGACAATGTGTTTGAATAGCAAGCAAAAGTACCACGACCGAACAATTCAATTCGGTTAACAAACTACTTCTAGAATGAACTACATCCATCAACCGGCATACCTTTCTTCTCGTAACTACGATCTGTCTTCGTTCGGTGTTGATATGATCTTTCTATCAAGAGAAGATCGGGAATTGCCGCTAGGCTTTTCTTTTAGCTCTCACTCATCCCGGGCGATTCTGATTCTTATTGGCCACTAAGGAGTAGTTGTTTTGACCAAGAGAACGAGCTAGACAGAAAAGGTACCACCGAAAGAAGGTCGACCTCACCCCCTTTGGTAAACCGAAGCAGAGAAAGAGGAAGAAGCAAAGCTAGGCCATTCGATTAGGGATGTTCTCACCTGTGCGTACTATCTTGAAGAAGGAATATAAAAAAGAACCTTATTCTTTTTCGCATCTCCCAAGTTCGAATGCTTTTTTGCTGTTCAAAGAAATCGAATACCATTCGTGACCCAATTCAAAAACGGAGTGACTGAAGACCTCCTCCCCCTTTCCCGCCTATCCCTCCCGCAAGAGAGGACTCGTTCTGGCTTTAAAGAGCCTCTTTTTTAGCAGTCTCGCCCATAAGATGAAGATTGACCATCTCTTCTTCCAAGCTTCTTTCTGCTTCTTCTCGGCGTAACGAAAGAACTAGATGAGGAGAGGCCTCCGGTTTCAAATCCCTACCCTACGCCTTACGAGGGCGCCCTAGCCAGATTCACTCCCAAGGGTCAATCAAGCCTTTGAAACTAGTTCAAATAGTCGTCACAGTCTTCGTTCCTGCTTTCAACGAGACTTTCTTAGCTGCATCAGCTTGTAAAACTCTCTCTCCTTCACCAGGAAAGGGAGAGCGGACAAAGTACCAGACGATTTGGGTTGGGTAAGAAGAGCGTACGATAAGAGTAAGCAGACGATGTCGATAGAAGACGATTCGTGGGATCTTCCTCAAAGTAAAATAAAGAGAAAAATGAGCTAAACTAAAGAAGGTATGCCCAGCCCATGAAATTCGATGTCGAATGAGTACGATTTCGAGCATAAAGAGAGAAGAAAAAGGAACTATTTAGCAAGAATCTAGGTTTAGCAAGATAGCTGCCAGAAAGACTGAGCTTAGGTGCATAGCGCTTAAATAAGTGGTTGAAGAGTAGCTTTCCATCCCGACAATGACTACTGACTTTCCATTTTTGGGATTTCACTTAACTTAAAAGACTGGACTTCCAGCAGCAATGAGAGCAAAGGCAAGGAATTGATGCGCCAATAATCGAAGAATGGGGCAAGGCAAATTTCCAGACAATGGCAAGTGCTTGAGAAGGAGCTGTGAAAGAAGGGGCTGCTAGAGAATAGGGAGCTCTTGAAGAAGAAGGGATTGCGGGGTGAACGGCATTCTGTTGTACTACTAACACTAGCTGTACTAGAGTAGTTTAGTAGCGCCTTTTGAATCAAAATCAAATAGGCGAACCCTTTCCGAATCCGAAAGGCGAACAGCCCGCATTGCAAGCAAATAGATAGCCCCCGCCCGTTTGAGTCGTTGCGAGCCGGAAAGCGTACCGGCAGTTTGAGTCACGAAAGGGCCGCTTGCTTAATCTTTATTTTCTTATTTATATATATATACAAACAAAGAAGAAATTTTTTGATCCAATTGTTCATTCCTGGGAAGAGGAAGAAGCAGATAGAGCAAAGGCCTCCTCTTTCCGTCCACTCTTCCCGAAGTGAGCGAATTGCATGTAGAGATCCGTAGGGGCTTATAGTTTAATCGGTTGAAACGTACCGCTCATAACGGTAATATTGTAGGTTCGAGCCCTACTAAGCCTACCACCCCCTTCTCTTCACCCGATACAAGAAGGCAGTCGAAGTCCCCTCCACTCTTCATTTTATGGGAAGACATCGCGTTCCTAGTCGATTTCCCTCATTGCACTGTCCCCTTAATGCTACGAAGTGAAGCAGGCATAGAGACCAACCGGGTATCTATCCTGTGATCTTTCATCAACCTCGGCTCGGTATCGGTAGTCTCAGTCTTTCCCTGCCTGCCCTGGTATGAGTTGAGAGTTTAAGAGGGAGTCTTATTCTACTCTAGGCTCACTCCACCCCCTGTCTTGTCTTATTTCAGGAGGGACTCGATTGTTAAGAAATCCCTGACTCTGTCTTTGGGCTAAAGCCTATAGTTCTCTCCTCACTAACGGAAGTATCTTAGTCAGTAGCATCAGCTCTTCCGGGGGGAAAGCCTCAGTAAGGAGTTTTAGCGGGCTATCCACAAGCATTAGTTCTCCCCCTGACCCGCCTCCCAACCTCAAGATCATCAGCGGACGACGCCTTCTTCCGAAAGTCCTCCCTCTTTGCTTTGCCCCAGCGAAAGAGACTGAAAAAGATCCGTATCTGATTCCTCGGGTCTTGCTGCGTCAGCTACCGTAGATAGGAATAAAGCTTAGTAGTAGGAAGCAAATCAAAGTATGCCCTACATGTCAACAGGGTGGAAGTTCAAAGCATCGAAGATGAGTACATGGAAGCACCAATGAAGAAAGTCCAGAGTGCAGATATAACCTTCTCGACAGAAGACATCTTGCTGGACAGGAAGAAGCATACATAAGCGGCCTCTTTTTCTCACCGAAGGGACTATACCAACCAAACCAAAAACCGGAAGAGGGATGCGCCATTAACAGCTTCAATACTGCCTTACGCATAATTTGATCATCGGCAGGGCGAGTTGATGGGCTACCATGACAGTAAAGAGCTCACATTTCAAGGGAAGATCGCCTCTGGATTCAGGATCAGACTTCGGAGCTTGTGCTCTACTCACGGAAGTAACCATACTAAGGGGTTTTACAGGAGGAAGGGACCAGGCCCCACCTATACCTTGAGAGTGGGCAACGAGATGGCCTACTAGGTCCTACCCAAACCATGATTCGAATTTGGAATAGAGAAGGTCGGTTTATCTATATGCGGAATCGGCCTTCAATCCAGAACTTTTCTAGTTGAGTTGACTACATTCCCACCCTTCTGCAGTCATCATTGACGAATTAGCATCAACGGGGTTTATTCAGTTTTACGACTCCGCATCCGCTCGTGACGGACTCGGGTCGAGGAACTCACTCAAAAGACTGACTTCGAATTCAAATTTGGAGTTTGAACTGTTTTTCTAAGGCCACTTAAAAAGAAGAGATTTTGCCCTGATCATTAGTCAAATCAAAGGGAAGTATAGGACTCTTGATTCGAAGTTACAGCCGTACCATAAGTATCTAGAATCCGTGGTATCCCGATTCGAAGATGTTGAGTTCCACTACCTACCACGAGATCAAAACTGTTTTTAAGATGCTTTAGCTACTCTAGCCTCTATGGTGGATATGCCGTCGGACGCTGATTTGCAACCCTTGCCTTGATAGTGCAAAAGAGAGAAAGACCCACTTTCTCTCGGATCTAACGGCATAAGAAGGTTTTCCGTGGTACTCAAACATAAGAGCAATCAGGCAATACCTGACGAATACTACACCCATAGATAGGGTAGCACTCAGAAAGATAGCTGCCCGAGGGAAGGAAGTTTGATTTGATAAGAGGCACCACAGCGGAATCTACCTGAAGTGTGGAGATCAAAAGGCTTATGACGGAAATCCATAGTGGGGGCCTAGATGAATGGCCATGGATGAAGACTGTGCTCAGTTTGTTAGGAGGTATTACAAGTGTCAAGTCAAGTTCATGCCAATCCTATACAAAGTAGTATTAATAAATAGGATAATCATGCAGTAGCTGGAATAAATCTAGATGAAGTTGCTGTTATAGCACATCTAAAACGTTTTGAATGCTAAAAAACGAAGATAAGACTGCCGTTAATAAGGTTTGAAATTGAAATGAGTTTCATGTAAGTAGGCACACCTCAGCTACAGTTGTTGATGGAAACAAGGGTTTACATTGAGCAAATCGGAATAGCGTGGAATTCCTTCATCATCATTTAGGCTTTTCTTGGTTTGTATTGATGACATTCTTTCTTAAATACAAAAAGGTAACTTAACTTCAAGTAACTGCTATGAGAGCCGAATCCCTTTCATTCGATTCATTAGGTTGGGAATAGTCCTTACTTTACTGAAAGCATAGACTGAATTAGGAATATCCCAGGTATTCTTGCAAACAGCGTATTCAAATGAAAGGAAGATGCCCCATCGATAGCTATCTGTATGGAAGGAAGAGAGAGAGCCTTGGATTGCTTTGGATGCTCTAATAGTCTACGATGGGAGAATAGAAATAGTGAAGGGTGAAGAGGATAGGATCGGTAACGATTCACATTCCATTTATCTTTTGAGATACTAAAAGGTGCTGATGAAAGAAGAGTTTATGGAAGCATGAAAGAGTTTGCAGTCCAGCTAACGATTTAAGCACAGATATCTTTGCGTAAAGGAATTCGCCTTCTTCAATCGACATACTTACCTTTTGACCTGTGATCCATGAGTCCCATTGTATCAATACGGGTGGTTCAATCAAAGAGTCATAAGTGGTCATCGCTTGGAAATAGAAAGAGTCATGGTATTGCCTACTCATGTTACTGATCATTATACGAACTTCAGCCTTTTCAAGGGGATCAGCTCATATCTTTCGATTTTTTAAGAATTTATTCTTTCCCTCGGGGAACGAAGGCTATAAGAGAATCAGTTGCTTATATAGGAACGGAAGTAAAGATGAGCTCTCTTATGACCCTAAGGGCTAACTGAACTCACTTGAAAGAGGGAGACAAAGATGTGAACATGAAGTTCAGAAGTTCCCCAGACGTGGGTATGGACTAGGGACGGAGATTCTTTGAAAGAAGACCCCTTTCTTAAGCATATAGCTAGCATTCCTTCAGAACCAGTTCTTCGTGCAATAGGGTTCGTTCCTCACACAAGAATGCCTCCATTTGAGAATAAGCTGCTTCAACAAGTATCCATTGGTTTACTAGTAAGCATCCAGCGCCATTAGAGATCCTCTATGTACATATAAGGGCTCCTTGCTCAGGTTTTCAACATAGATCCTACTTCCGGGTATAAGAAAGAACCAAGACCTTCCTTTTAGTAAAAGATGGGTTTGCTTTTGCTTCGGTTAGAGCAAAACCTTCAGCCCAGCTCCCCGGTTCGAGGACGGGTCAGTGCAAAGCACTTTGTTGATGATTGCAGGCGTCATGTTAAGGCTTTAGTAAAAGGAGCATTGTTTACAGATTAGAATGATTCTAGAACTGCGAAAGCGGACACCCTTCTAAATAGACTTAGGTTGGATAGTTACTTTAGAGTGGAGGCTTAGGTAATAGTTTGAAGGCTAATTACATTTGCTGTGGAACCTGTCGAGGCTGGTCAAGATCAATAGGCCAAGTTACTTTGAAAGCATTCCAATTTGAGTTCCCTTTGTAAGCCCTGCTCTCGGAAAGTTCCCTGCCGAGCAATCCTCTCTTTACCTGCTACTGTGCTAAGGATTCCCTTCTAACAGCAAATAGGCCAGATCAAGCGCTCGAAAGCTAGTAATGAATTAGCTCAGGTAAACAGAAAGAATCAAAAGAAGAAGAGGAGATAGTATCCCAGGAAAGAGGATATAGAAAAAGAAAGGTATCCCCATTGAAGAAGCTGGTAGTTTTTCGGGTGGATTGCTTTTCATAGCTATCTATCATACCCTTGGATTGCTACTTTTATTCTCTCTGTATAAAGTAAGAGGGATCGTTTCGCTGTAATGCTTGCTTTTCTTTTTAGCTACTCCCATACAATACAATTCCTTTGAATTGTTCACTCTATGCGGTATGGCTACAAAGCGAAGAAGTCGGAATTCATCGCCTGTGGGAGCTTGCAGGCTCTCCTTTCTTTGACGCATAAAGACTTGTTTTAAGATAGGAGATTAGGAGTTAGCTAGAGAAAGACGAGAATCAGCTTAACGTAGACTCTTCCTCTTTTGCAGCCTATTTTTACTTTGTTTGAATTGCCCTGTGAAGCATCTGGAGTTGGAGGGGTTCACCTTGATGGGGTTCCATTTCGTAGAGCTCAATCCCATCTTATAAGTCGAGTGACTCCAGTGATGTTTAGCCGCGATAGATATGTAGCTCGGGGCCTTCTTGCAGGTCTTATCGTACCACTTGCTCTCAATCCTGTAATGCCCTTGTTCTAGAAGCCTTTTCATTTCAAGTGCGGGCTATTCCCATTGGCTTGAAAGCCTTTTAGTACCCTAACGATAAGCTAAGACCAAACTGATGTGACCCACGCACACCCCTGAGTCTTAGGCCCTTTCATTAGAAAGAAAGCCTGTAGGGGAAAGGCCCAGCCCACAAAAGCTCAGTTTCAATTGAGTCTAAGTGGAATACACTACGCCATATAGTTCGGGATAAGAAAGCGTCTTACCTGCGTTAGGAGGAAAGAGTTGTTCAAGAAGAAAGCTGTACATGAAGGTACGGTATCTGCAGTTGGTTTTTATAGAAGTGGCGGTCTTGAATAAGCAAGCGGTGCAATTTCTGTTACAAAAAGAGCTCTTGAGTAAATAGAAGCTCTGGTCCTATCCTGTTGATGACGAATAAGAGTTTTTGCTATAGCCTTTATGTGCTGATACCAACTAGTATCATATAGTTGAGTGAAAGCTATATATGCCTTGCATTCCGGAAGTTCTCGCTTACCGAGCCACGCGAATACAGACCGGTGCTTGTACGTCTGCCCATTCCAGGATCGATAGAGTCTACGAACGGAGTGAACCAAGTCAAAGAATTGTTTTCGAGACCAAGAGTGAGTCGTAGATAGAAAGACCTCTCCTATCCGCTGCTCATGGACGGGAAAAGAAAAGGGTTCTTAGATACCTTCTTAAGTTCTGTAGAGAAATGAAGTCCTTCTTTACTTGAGCACTGGTTAGTCCGCTTGCAGGCTTTCTTTTGGAACTAAAGCATAATATGACTTGCTTCATTTCTTTCTTCCTCGTCCCTTAGGCAAGGGCAGGAAGCCCTATTTCAAATGGGATAGATATATGGAGTGTTGTACTATCACCTGGACTAAAGTTCTCCTATTTACTTTGCTGATTAAGCAAGCACTTTATCTTTTTTTTCACTTGATAATGTTTACCCCACCTACTGACTTTTCAAGCCAGGAAGAGGACTAGTCTCTTAGTTAGCCAGTAAAGGTGTCAAACGAGAACGAGCAAGGGATAGGTCAAGGTTAAAGAGAATAAAGGAAAGGTTAAAGTTTTCTCGTAAAGCACTATTGCTATCATTCCTTCCTTACAACCAAGCGTAGACCTTTTTTAGCAAAAGTGGATAGGACTAAAGAATAGCAGCAAATCTCTCAGGTGGAAACCTATCACTGCCAGCCGAGTTTAGAAGGAGAAGCACCCCTTTATTTCAATAAGGAGTGTGAAGGAGCCGAAAAAGGCTGCTATTAAAACGTTGAGAGTTATAGGAAGGTTTCCATACTGGACTCCTATGGTTTCACCCTGTATACAAATAGCACTAGACTACTCATACTCATCTGAATCATAACTCTTAGTAACCCAAAAGACTTCTTATAACAGTCAAGAACTTCACACCGACCATTCTTATGTATTCAATACTACCCCAGTGACAGTGAACGCTCCCTACTCATAAAAGAATGAATTTTAGGTATACTAAAATGATGTTAATATTTGTCTGAATTCCTTGAAATAGTTACTATTGTCATATAAAGGAATGATAATTTCATGAAAATGACAGATTCTTCGCAATCGATGCTAATGATAGAATCAACGTCTCTCCACTCAGAAATAACACCTGTGTATTCTCTTAACAGGCTACTAGCATTATACCCTAAATCCATCATTCCTACTATAGCACAATTGACTATCATTGTGAAATTGTTTATGTTTAAAATAAAGCTCCAAGCATAAATTCATCAAATAGAAAGATTTTATTAGAAGACTTTTTTCTCATATTTGCCGGTAGACGAATTGTAATCTTCAAATAGTGGGGTTAAGTGGTAATCACCGCATCGAAGAGTCATTTTATATTAGAGTATCTTCATACGGGATTTGATCCTTTTTGAAATAAGACGACAACATATATATCCCTTAGACTGGTAGTAATCAAAATGAAGATCTATTTAATCATTAATCAACAATCCATAGTAAGAAAACTATTAGTAGAATAAGATCTTTTTATTCATAGAATGGTAAATACACCCCGTGTTTAGAAACAGACTAGCTTGACTCACTCAACAATCATGGAATCCGGATCCGGAAGTGACTGAACTCCCTTTTGAGCTAACTGCATCGGTTATGTCGACAACAACATATATATTCTCTAGCAAAATAAAGCACTGACCTAGACTAGATCTCTTCTACCGCATCAAGAGAAATCCCGATCCCGCATTGATAAAGTTTAGCTATGCCCACAGCTCTTTCAAAGTCAAGCAGTCTTTCAAGAAGAAAGTCACAGTCACACCGCTAATAGGCGGAAGAAGAGATTCCCAGCTATTGACTCTAATAAGACTAATAGCCGTACCGCAGAAAGAAGGTCAACCTGACCCAGGTAATCACAGCTTTCTTCCCCTCAGGTCAAAGAGTAAGAACTCGCTTTCGAGCTAACCTTACATGGAGCTACCTGCCAACAAGAGTTCTCATTCACGGCTAACTAAGCATTCGTTCGGAGTTGACAAGGGAGAGGGTTTCCTATATTATGTTGTGATGGATAGGCTGGCTGCACTCCCTTTGAGGTAAGAACAGTTCCTTTTGAT
Source organism: Vigna mungo (assembly GCA_036885675.1). NCBI lineage: Eukaryota > Viridiplantae > Streptophyta > Magnoliopsida > Fabales > Fabaceae > Vigna > Vigna mungo. The sequence continues at coordinate 34,280,371 of CP144691.1, forward strand.
TCATTGCAAGAAAAGAACCCATTTGAGAGTTTTCTACGGCCAAACAGTATATTTATACATCTTCCTAAAAAGAAATAGACTATCATAATAAAGAGATGACAGAAGCATCACTCTGTCTGTTGGATGCCCTTCTTCCTGGCAAGATCAGATCAAGAATTGCCTTTGGCTAGGAAAGCACAGTCAGACTAGTGCCACGCCCAAAGCACAAAGACTGCTTATTCCCGCTAAAACAGAAAAGAGACAGGACCTCTTATGCCGAGTCATAAAGTCAAGTGCTAACGTGCAGCTCCCATTCCTCCACCAAGAGAAAGCCTAAGAGAAGACCATGCTACCAGTCCTAGCTGGCACCGAAGCCAAGGGAAAGAAAGCATTTCAAGAAGAGACAACCAGTACGCCTACTTAGCAATTCCTCGTAAATAAAGATGCCGAAAGTCAGACAATAGATAGAGAGTCTCAGATCATAAGTAGTTCTTTGAAATAGAAAATAGGGACCTTTTCACGGTTTTGATTCCTTAGAGGCATTCCAACATGTAGCCCATTATCCGACCTTTCCTTTCGCCAAGACTGTTAGGATGTAAAAAGGAAGAGGTAGAAACCGAGGGATAGTGAGTTGTTGGGAGGTTCCCCTGGGTGATCCATTCAATTAGTTGCAAAAACTGGTCTAGATAGAAAGTGAAAAATCCCCCACTTCTAGAGATGGATACGACCAACCAAGGCACTTCGTTCTAAAGACAACAGATGCTGCCGCTGCGAGACAAAAAAGTTCTCCTCGGAATAGCAAGCCAGGTGTGATAGTGTTTTCCGATCGTCGTGCGGAACTGCGGAAAGCCTAGTTCACTTAAAATAACTTACTCCACTCGGCTGGAGATGCCATCGATCACTCGAAGCTCCACCAACAACTCGTGGTCAGCCTGTGATTCAGTAGATCGAGCTCACTACGCCCTACGACAACAGCACGGATAGCTTAGCTTACTTGCCAGTCTCCAAGG